>JAZKJV010001507.1:600000-963616 GCA_037367405.1 Ottelia alismoides
AAAGTTCATACAGGACAGGAACATCCTGAGATAAAGTAAATCCATGCACCTTGCTCTTGTTTCGATGAGATTGTGGATGGAATAAGCATCATCCCTTCCGTTTTAAGTGCCATCCTTTGTAACTTCTCATGTATTAGCTCTGTTATGAATTGTTGATTACTGCTTGCACTATTGCGCATATACTAATCTTCAAATATATATATTCATTACATTTTGAGATACAGAGTCAGAGCAATTTAATTCTGATATGCATTCTCTGATGTGAAGCAGAAGTTTGTGTAGCATATACTAATTAGCTCTTACACCATAAAACTAGCACTGCAATGTGCTCAACTCCTGCTGATCCTCAGGTTGGAGAGTGATCACCATTGTGCTGGTACAATCCTCTTTTTATTCTTCTATTATACCGAAGTGCAGGATTGTTACTCGTCTTTTCGGTGTTATTACTAAGCAGGAACCAGGGTTCTGCTCAGGAACTCACCGGTGATTATGAGTACCGTTATTGGTGTTGGCTTCTATTCTGATTTTCGTATGCAGTGATTAGATGTCTTACCCCGTTGAAATGTCTCGAAGCTCCTCTCTCCCTCAAAATCCATTGATGTCGACGGAGGCTCCAAATTGTGACATTCCCATATGCATCATAGAGTGCGACTGAAACATATGCGTCTTATGAGTATGTTCGTCGGTGCGAAAATGTGAAGAATTTTTTAAGAACTCTCGATCATTCAAACGTATCTTTTTTACTGTAAAATGTTCTTTGAAGCTTGACATGTGTATTATAGTTTCCGTTTTTTATACCGTAGTGAAATCTACTTGAAAATCTTCTTAATGTACATCTTAGGAAGCGATGCAAAGTTAAAGGATTTGCATTCAAAATAAAAACTGAGTAAATTACGTAAAAGTTATTGAATTATACACCCAATTTCATTGTCATGCATGACTTTGAAATGTAACAATCTGGCACTCGGTGTTGAGTTGTGTGACTTAAAGTTAGAAATATAAAAAGATCAACTAAATTTCAATAGTCAGGAATCATATTAAGGGCCTGTTTGGTTGCAGGGTTGGGTAGGGTTGGCCCAACCCTGGTTAGTATTCACATGGGTATTTCCTCCTCACAGATTACTATTCACTCATCCCAACCTTGCCCAATCCTGCAACCAAACATGCTCTTAAGACAACTCTGAAAGATAGAGTACCGTATTGGTACTTTTTAAAGTTTTTGTATGGCATTGAAATTAGGTGTATAGCTGAAAGATAAAGTACCCCATTGGTACTTTTTAAAGTTTTTGTATGGCATTGAAATTAGGTGTATAATTCGTGGATTTTTTTGTATTTTAGTAAAATAAGCGTGGCACAGAGTTTGTCCGCGAGAGAAGTAACAAGCACAGTGATCCTCACCTGTCCCAACTATTCCAATTTTGAAGTCAATATCGTATAAAAAGAAAAGATAGCTCGTCTGCCACCACTAGCAAGTACCACCTTCTCTGCAGACTATCCGATGAACGTAGTAGTAGTAATAATCGCAACAAAGCCTTTTCTCACATCAAGTCGGGTCATATAAATAATAATAGTAATAGTAGTAATTCCTTTTTAAATGTTGCTTTCCCATTCTTGTTCAATGGGGTCAGTTTGAGAGACAGGAAGGTCATGTTCGGTTGGGGGTTTACTTCCTTCTTGGATGGGTTTACTCCCTCTTGGGGTGGGTTTACCCCCCTCCCCCTCCCCCAAAACCCCATTTTCTCTGTTTTGTGGGACCCACTATCTATTCTTTATTTAAATATTAAATAATTACTTTTCTTTCATCTATTCCATCAAAAAAATAATATATTATACCATCATATCATCTAAAAAATATAAACTACTCAACTTCTACTCGCTTTTCCAAACTTCAATACAATCACATCACAATAACTACTCACTTTTTCAAACATCAATACAATCATATCACAATAACTACACATTTTTTCAAACTTCAATACAATCATATCACAACAAACCCACAACAAACCCATCCCTAACCCTCTATCCAAACACCGAAATAAAAAATAGGTTACCCCCGATTAGTTTAACTCTCCCTAACCTGCATACCAAATGCATCCAACAACAACAAAGCCTTTTCCCACAATTAAGTAGGGTCGGCTACATGGATTCTTCGCCTCCATTCAGATCTATCTTGGGCCAATCCCATGCTTATATCCACAAAACTAAGATCCATTCGTATGGTCTCTTTCCAACACTTCTTGGGCCGACCTCGCCCTCTCTTAGCCGGCTCAACATCCCAACACTCGCATCTCCTAACTAGTGCATCGGCTGATCTTCTTTGCAAATGTCCAAACCATCTTAAGCGATTTTCTCGCAACTTATCCTTGATCGGAGCTACACCAACTTTCTTTCTGATTGCATCATTCCAAATCCGATCTTTACGTGTGTGTCCACACATCCACCTTAGCATTTTTATTTCTGCTACATTCATTCTCTACACATGTCTATGGTTCACAGGCCAACATTCAGATCCATAAAGCATAGCAGGTCTCACGGCTGCTTTGTAAAACTTTCCTTTAATCTTTAAAGGAATTTTCTTATCACAGAGAACATCAGAGGCTCCTCTCTACTTTAGCCAGCCTGCATTTATTCTATTAGTAACATCTCCATCAATTTCCCCATCATGTTGTAGAATAGATCCCATATATCTAAAGGAATCTCTCTTATGAATGTTATCGTCACCAATCTTTAACTCGATTCCTTCACCATTGCTTCCATCAAAGGTGCACTCCATATATTCCGTCTTAGCCTTACTTATACGAAATCCTTTAGTCTCCAACTCATGTCTCCAGATCTCAAGCTTCTCATTTACTCCATCTCTAGTCTCATCAATCAACACAATATCATCAACAAATAACATACACCAAGGTAACTCATCCTAAATGTGACTGGTCAACTCGTCCATAATCAAAGTAAAAAGAAATGAACTCAAAGCAGAACCTTGATGTAAACTAATGTTGATGTCAAAATATCCAGTCTTCCCAGACGGGGTCCTTACACAAGATAAACCCCAATCATACATGTCCTTTATGAGGTTAAGTTATAGGACATGTATTTGTCTCTTCTCCAAAACTCTCCACAATATCTCTCGTGGGACAGAATCATAAGCCTTCTCCAAATCAATAAAGATCATGTGGAGGTTCTTCCTTTTAGCTCTATAAATATCCATTGTTCTCGTCAGCAAATGGATGGCTTCAGTCGTTGAGCGACATGACATGAATCCGAATTGGTTTTCTTTTACATTGGAAATTTGCCTCAACCTTCTTTCGACCACACGTTCCCAAATTTTCATAGTGTGACACATCAACTTGATACCTCTATAATTTGAACAATTTTGAATGTCTCCTTTATTCTTATAAAGAGGCACTACGATACTCCTCCTCCAATCTTCAGGCATTTTCTTGCTTCGCCAAATAACATTGAATAGCTTCGTAAGCCAAGTCAAACCACGCTCACCTAAAACTCTCCATACTTCTACAGGGATGTCATCCGGTCCTACACATTTTCCAGGTCTCATAACCTTCAAAGCCTCCTCTACTTCCTTTCTTTGTATCCGTCTATAGCATGCATGATTCAAGTAACTTTCACTACAAGCTAGACCCCCCAAGGTGATATCTCTATTTCCTTCCCTAATGAAAAGTTTATGGAAGTACTGCTCCCATCTAGTCTTTATATCCTTCTGAGTAACAAGCACATGACCTTCCTTGTCCTTAATGCATCTCAATGAGAAAGGTCTTTGGTTTTTCTTTCTCTTGCTTTGGTCAACCAGAATATATTCTTATGTCCCTTCTTAGAGTCGAGATTTTTATACAAAACTTCATAAGTTTTTGACTTAGCTTCGCTTACGGCCTTCTTTGCTTCCTTCAAGCACTAATTTTAGCAAAATAATTCGATCCCTGAATCTTTTCACCTCAACCACACAAATCCTTCAAATCCTTATGAACAACCACTCCAACACCGTTTCTACCCTTATCTTTACATGAATACCAAAGGTTAAAGCCTGTTTTCTCAATCTCCCTTGTTTTCTCTCCAACCCATTTAGTCTCTTGAAGACATAATATATAGATCTTCCTTCTTTCCATCGTATCTATTATCTCCATCAACTTTCTAGTTAAAGTGCCAATATTCCAACTACCACTCCGTAACTTCCGTTGTAATCTCTTTCTCTTTTGGACTAACTTCTTTACTCGCATACGTCCATTATGCGAGAACCCTTGTAAATTTTAAACTGCATTCGGGCGGTGATGCAGCGGAACTAGCTTAATTACCCGCATGCGTTCCTCATGCGAGAACCCTTGCAAATTTTGAACTACATCCATGCTGCGATGTAGCGGTCCTTGCCAATTTTTCATTGCATTCGGGCGATGCAACGCATCGCAAGTAGGGAACGCCCCAATGAAATCTGTATGTTTGTTTAAATCCATGTTGAAAAGATCCGACTGTCATGAGGCAACTTCTTAAATAGTATTTTTTTTAGAAAAAAAGTACTATTTAGGAAGTTGTCTCTAACTGTTTTACGCTGGTTGTCGGCTACCTAACGCAACCCTCTCATTTACCTAGGCTTGAGACCGGCCATGGTTGAGTTACATACCAAATGCATCTGAAGAGAATAAATAGCATGGGCTAAGACATGATATATGATATAATCACGACGTGATCACTTCTCCTCAAAATAGCATGACTGTGAGATATAATCCCTCTATACAGGGATAATGGAACTATCACGCATCCGAACAGAGAGAAATGTCACATGATCCCCCAAAGTTGGACTTATTTAAGAATGTTCGGAACCAATTTGTTTCCTATTAATCTCAGGACGCATCAAAGGTCCAGAAATTTGATTGATTCAACGATAAATCCCAAACTCTCGATTTAAATTAGGTTCTTAGATTATTTTCTAATAATAAGGAATAAAGACAGTAGATCTAAGAAATGTCGGCGGGGATAGCTCAGTTGGGAGAGCGTCAGACTGAAGATCTGAAGGTCGCGTGTTCGATCCACGCTCACCGCATCTTCTTTTTATTTCTTTTAAATTCCACTTATCTCAAATGTTTGTATGTAAAGTTGATTATTTACTCAATGTGGTTGCAACTATTGAACGAAAAATTCATGTTAATTATGGAAAATCAAGATATCCGTCTGCCTTCATTTGGAGAAACTCAGAAAGTAGACGTGATGTGGAAACTGTATGAAAAAAATAGGAAAACTACATTGGGTAAGTTTCTACATATTTCTTTTTCTAAGAGATTCCACCTTTTTTTCACATTTTCAATAAATTATAGATAAATCCCTGAATTATACATCCGATTTCAATGTCTTATCTTGAACTTTACAAGATAACAATGTGGTACCCAAACTTTAATATTTGTCGTAATGTAATCTTTAACAGTTGAAATTTAAGATAAAAAAGACTAAACGATCAACTAAATTTCAGTAGTCAAGTATTACATTGAGACAAATCTTGTAGCTCAAGTACCACAAAGTTCATGTATGTCATAATAATTTATATAATTTAGGAACTTTTTTGTAATATAATCTATCATTTTTAGTGCCATTTCTCTGTGAGCGAAACAAGAGATCGTATCTTTTTTTCTTCTTGCGGTAACCTTTCTCGTGCAAGTTAAGCTTTTATACTTGTGTTCGTTTGTCATAATTAGGGATGAAAATGAATCTGAATATATTCGTATCTGATACGCTACCGTATTTATTTTATACATATTTTGACATTAATATTCGTATTCGTTTTAAAAATGGATGCGGATATGGAGATCACTTTGACATTCACTAATATTCGCATTCGTACTCGTATATTCGTTTTCGTATGTAAGTACAGTAATATATTTATTTATAATTATGTGTAACAATATTTTATGATTTCCTTCACCATTGTTGATATAATTGTTATGAAATTACTATATCTAGTATACCTATTTTGTGTAAACCATCCAAAACATGTATATTTTAATTCATCTATTAAAATTTTCTGTTATTATTCGCATCTAATTCACATTCGTTTTTAAGGATATGGTAACCCATTTTTTACATCCGTCAATATTCATATCCGCATTCGTATCCGTATTTTAAGATAAATAAGGATATGATTATACTTATTTTCGTGTCCTTATCCTCCGACCGTTTTCATCCCTACTCGTAATGCTGGGTGGGCAAAAGTCTTCTTTGCGTGATAGTTGAAATAGAAAAGTTACATTACCAATAAGGAAACCAACCAAATATTGCATGCGACCATATTCGTTCAATATTAGTCACACATGATGAATGTATGCACATTATTTTATCACTTTTACCTATCAGTCATGCCTTTTTTTGTTGGAATATCAATTGTGTCTAAATATATTTTTTTTATTAAAACTCACAATTGTGCCCCCTTCGTAATATCCATTATGCACCTACTTTACTTGAACAAAAAAGGTCAAAACTGTGAATTTTGTAAGAATACATAAGGCACAAATGATATGAAAAAAAAGGGAAGGATATAAATGATATTGCATAATTTAGGAATGACACAAGTAATTAAAATCCTATTTTATTTGGGAAGAAGATTGAATTAGGTTGGAATACGCTTTCTTCGACAAGTTTAATAAGATGGATAAATTTGTGAACGGTAGAAGCATTTATAATTAGGATGATTGAAATGGTAATTTGATGTGGTGTGACATTCTTTCATGTTCCATAATTCCATTGGTTATATTTATGATTAGATGTGTTTTTATGTTGACTTCTTTAGTTTGAAAGTGGTTGAAAATATTAGGAATTGTATCATTTATGCCATTCTTAACTTCTGCAATATCATTTGCATGCTTCTTACTTTTTGGAATATTAGTTGTGCTTTTACATTCATACAAAATTTAAAATTTTGTCTTTTATTAATAGTGTTTAATGAGGCTACCCAGCGTAGAGTTAACTTGGCTAGCTACCCCTACCCTTTATTTCTTAAGGTATTTTCAAAAAATACCGCAGGAGGATTTAATCCACTGTATTACACTATGTTATCATTCAAATTTCATTTAAAATATACTTTCGTTATCTGTCCTTCTATAGGTGGACAATTTTAGTAATTCTAGGACCATTAACATTTGACAGGAGAACATTGTGTCATATAGTGATATAAATGCCCTAAAGTACTTTTAGAAAATATGTTAAGAAATAAAAAATAAAGGTAGTGTAATCAAGTTGACTCCCCCTTGAGGGTAACACTATTAAACTCGTAGAGCTCATTTGGTTACCGATTACTCTAGGTTACTGCATACCTGGTTTGGAATTCCATCACAAACCAATGTGACACGAACACCACATCACATTTATAATTCCAATCCTCTCGAACCCTCCTAATCATCCAAACAACTACTATTAATAGGAGGTTACTTCAACCCAATCCAACCCAACCCAACCCAATTACCAAACATGCCGTAGTGTGTGAGTGCACGGAGACTACAGTAGGTATGGCTTCGGTCAGTGCCTTTACATTTAAGTATAACAAGAGAGATTTTTTTATGAAAGATTTTGAACTATAAATATATCAGTTATGCCCAGGGTGGGTGTGGGGGGGGGGGGGATGGGGGCGGGTAGGGGCCATGCCCCCTCCCAAATCAGAAACTATATGGGCCCATTCGTTTGGGGGATTACCCCACTTTGGATGGGTTGTAATAGCGATTTATAATTTTCAATACCACTTTTCATCTTCTTTTCTTGCATGCCTTTGTAGCAAAATAGACAATAAGTTACAATCACCTCCAATATCCTTTTTCATTATCATTTCCTTTTGATGTTATAAATCCATCATTAATTCAAATCTAATTGTTGCATCGTAAGATTTAATTCAAATCTAATTGTAGCATTGTAAGATTTGTGACAATGCCGACCTCACTGTAGATGTAGATAAATCCCAACTTAACAATTAGAGTTGTGTATGGTTAGGGAGTTGAATGGGTACTCGCACAATCGAGAAAAAAATGACCTATGACTTTAGGATATCTGCTCAAAAGTATACATGTAAGATACCCGATCCAATCCCACCTGTAACCCGTAAGTGATCCGAATAAGTATACATAGCTAACCGCGAGTATCCAAATATATGTAATCGGAAATGTGTTATCCAAACTTGTGAGAATAGATACATTATCTCTTTTGTTATTAATCATCTCTTCTTCTGCTCATTAAATTTCCTCCGAGTGGAGTATAATATGAGGTCGACCCGGATCATTTTTTATATGGTTGGATTTGGCCTTTGATTTCTTCAAATTGCGGAATCCGGATGAGCCCGATCGAGACCCGTAAATATTAATAAAAACATGACGACCTAACTTCCAAATGATGAGAGAAAAGCTTACCAATCCGAGCCAACGTCAACAATAAAATTGAATTAGTAAGCACCCATTTCCCGTGAGATCCTCTATGGAGCGCATGTTGGACCTTTTATAATGCAAGGGTGCGACTTGAGCAATGCGATTGGAATTAAGGACTAATGGACAACTTGATATCGCTCATGGAGCTGAGTCCGTTAATGCGTTACATTTTGGTGCATGATTGGTTGAATATTGGATTTCAATTATTGCAATTGATTTACCTCGAACTAAGGTATGCACTACTGTGGATAGTGGATTTTAATTGCAATGATTGTTGTTGTTGCAGTTAGTTTGACTCAAAATTATTGTATAGCGTGTCGAGTCCTTCCTCCAGTGTCGTATATCTCAATCCCTTCTTCCTCTGATGCGAACTTCTGAGTGATGATGCTAGAGCTATGAGTCCTTTCTTTGACGCCTCTTTCTCTCTCACACCTTCAACACTGTCATTTAATAATTATTTGATTACAAAAGCATAATTTTATCTGATTACATAAATTAATAATGAATGTGATACTTTCATATCTGGATCGAGCAATGCGATTAACAACTAGTTACTACAAATTTGGTAATCCTTAACGAGATTTTCACCATAATTACTGTTGCGGTTGCTAGTAATCTTTAGTAAATTTCCCGATTTGGTCATTAACATGGGTAATACCTACAAATCTATATTACAATATTGCAAGTTAACAAGTAGAGATCACATACAAGTGACCATAATTTTAACATGGCAAGTTAACATCATTAAAAAATGTGATGGCATTCACATATAAGTTATTTAAAGGAAATGAAATACCGATTTGAACTAAATGACAATATTTCAAATGGTTCCATGGATATCCGTGAGTACCTGCGACCTATCCATGTAATGCGGGTACCCGTTAAATAGGTCGGATCAAATCATATCCCGCTAATTGCGGGTCATAAAGAAATGGTTCGGATACCTACTCGTGAACATCCTGACAACTCATCTCTCAAACTACAAATTTCCGCAGTCAACTCTTTTATGGTTTCTCCATCTTCACAGATCACAGGGGTGCAGTGCATCTTCTTGGAGGTAAGGTAGACATTTTTTTTGGGATATTTACACCCATAACCTTGAGTAATATGGTAATTACCTCAGAAACCCTCTATAAACACGAATTATACCGAGGACCTTGAATAGCAATTAACTCTTACGCTCATAACCCTGTGTTATCTTCCATCCAATTTACCGTTAACTATGATATCCGTTATGTATTTTACATTTATACCTTTTAAGTTTCTATTATTTTACATTTTATACCCTAAAGTTTCTGCTATTTTATATTTTATACCCTTCTCCTCTAGCCCCAAGCCTACCTCCTCCTCCGGTCAGGCACCCCCCTCGACGTCCTCCGCCGACCTCCCCTTCACCCCCTCACTGACACCCCCTCCTCCCCTTCCGCCTGCAAGCTCCCCACCTCGTCGAGCCCCCCCCCCCCCCCCCCCCCCCCCCCGAGTGGAAGTCGATCCGCCGCCTCCTGCCTGAAGGAATACCCCCACCCCGCTCCAGCACCGTCATCAAAGGCCCCCGACCTCCAATCCTGCCTTGGCGCCTGCAAGCTTCGCCCCTCCCTGCGGCCCCGACCCATCGCTTCCAACCCAAGTCCGACCCTTCTCTGCGACGCCCTTCCGCCCTGGAAGACCCCTCCTTGTGACGTCCCCTCCCTCAATGTCCCCGACCCATCGCTTCCCCCTCTGACTGGACACCTCCTCCCTCCCGCCTGCAACCCCCCTTCCCCCCTGCAAGCCTCGCCCCTCCCTCCGTGGCTGCGACCCACCGTTTCCCCTCCGACTGGATACCCCTCCCCCCTGCAAGCCATGCCTCTCCCTCCCCCCTGCGCCCCCCTCCCCCCGGGCTCCGCTTGCGGCACCCCCCCCCCTTCGCCTCCCCGCGTCTGTGCCCGCAACCCCACCCGAGCTCGCAACCCAACAGCCCCCGATCTCTACCTGCAGCACATCCCCCTCCGCCTCCCTGCGTCTCTGCCTGCGACCTTAAACCTCACTTCCATCCGAGCCCGCAAGCAGCACCTCCCCCTTCCGGTCTCCACCTGAACCCCCCTCTCTCCCTCCTGGAAGCCCCTTCCTGCGGCCTTCACCATCATCGAGGCCTCCCGCCACCCTCGATCCCCGCCGGCAGCCTCACCATCGTCAACCCCTCCTGCAAGGCCCCCTCTGTGCTGCGAGCCCCGCAACTCATGCAAGTCATTTTATTTATTTTTAATTTTGATTAATCGTAGCCGTTACTTCGCGGATCAATTAGATTAACTCACCCATATGGTTGAGTTAATGGATAAAACTAATGGAAGGTTATGAGTGTAAAATGGAGTATTTATTCAGGGTCCTCGGTATAATTCGTATTTATAGAGGGTTTCTGGGGTAATTACCATATTACTCAGGGTTATGGGTGTAAATATCCCTATTTTTTAAAGTGTTGTAAACGGTAACTTAAATGAAATTTGAATGATACATTTGGTCATGGTTTTTATACTTTGTATGGAAAATAAATTTGGTAAAGTTATAGACTCATCTAAGCTATTAACCAATAAGCTAATATACTTTTCTTAAACATCGATTATCATTTTTTAATAAAATGATGGTTAACTATATATATGTATTTTAATTTATTAAAGTTTAGCCCCACTCTCGAACTTTAAATGACAAGATTACAAAGAAACTGTTGAGAGACGGGCAACAAGCCGCGCCGTCAATCCCTTTTGGATGGCAAATCCAATTCTTCGGAACACAACATACATAGACCTGTAAACCATAACATTACTATGCATAATTTTCTAGACCCTCTTAAAGAGCTCTACAGCTTTAGACGCCAAGAACCCAAAGGTATCAAACCCGAAAGGGATGAAGACATGTTGATTGTCAATACAAGCCTTCTCATGTTTAGCAACTTTGGCTGAGGCAGCTTTTTGTGCAGCGATCTCGCAGTAAAATCACTTTTTATCAGACCAACTAATGGAGACACTCCAGTTAAATCAACCAATGTATGTTTTCCTCCAGCCCAACCAAAAATTAAAACATCCGTTGGTCTTAGTGTGGATCTCCCCTCGTGTGGATCAGACAAAAAATTCACAGGTGCTTCTTTCTTTGATGTAAAAATCCTGGCTCCGCTCCTGATTATGCATCATACTTCACCTTAACAGAAGTACCGAACTACGAATTTTGTAAATATAACAACGTAACTGATATTACAAAAAAGAGATGGATATAATTAATATTGCAAAAGTCAAGAAGGGCACAGGTGACAAAATCCCAAAATATTATTACGACTTGCACCAAACACCACCTCTCTTGGGAGAGGGATGTTAATCATCTCACGGCTGCAAAGTGACAACTTCTCCGGCAATCTCTGTCGTCCACAGTTCATCCCATGGCTCCCAAAGCACGGCATCACCAACAACAACAACCCCTTCACCTCCAACACTTTCCTCAGAACCACATATGAATCCCACAATTGCTCTGCCGCTTTTGCTTTTTTTATTACTGCATTGTATGGGTGCTGCCAAACTCATATTGGACGTAAGGACATGTCAACCCGCATACGAGCTGATACGTGGTTTGACAAAGGGCTTCACGGAGCTATTGAGGATATCGTGGTTTGTGAATGCCTTTTCTTTGGCTACCTTCAATGGTGGGTGTCATCATTATCCATCAGACGTGGTACTTTAGTTTGCAATTAGCTCTTGAAGCTTCTCCATATGCTTCTGTGGCCTCTAGAGCTCAATCTTGGGTGCTTCAAGGCCATATTTTACGAGACAGTGGGACATGGTATAGATCTTGATTTTCTATATGCTTTGAAGGGACTACGTGCCATACCTCCATCTCTCGATCTTATCTGTTTTGCTAACAATGATACCGTCACCCCTAAAGCCCAGAATGTTTTGGCGAGTTCCCTTTTCAAATGGTAAAGAAATGGAAGTCAAGTTTGACATGACTGTTAGATAAAAAATAATTTTTCGTTGTTTACAAGCTGACCGTGCTCAAGATTTCCTTGCTATTCCTATTGAGGGCCTTGGAATGCATGTCACCCATTGAGTATCGTATTATCCTCAATTATCGTTTTATGATTCCTCTATTCCCAACTGATGATGCTTGTCCACTATACCACAAATCCTGCTTAGACGCTTTTGGAGAGCATGCAGTTCATTGCTGCGAACTCTCGGATTTTAAATATAGATATGATTTTGTAAGGTATGTCCTTTATGATGTACTCGAACATGTTGGGGTTGCTTCAAATCTGTGAATTTTTGACGGATCTACAAGAGGAGAGACTGAAACTCAGACCAGCAGATGCTTTAATATTTGGATGGGTTGTACGGAAGCATACATGCGTTGATGTAATTGGAGTTTATCCATTGATGGATTCAATAAGGTGTGATTTTATTATAAGATACACTGCACAGAAAGCTGGCTCAACTAAAGTTGTTAAGCATGAGAAGGTATGCATTAACAATCAACATTCATCTCTTTTAATTTTGATACCTTTAGGTCCTTGGCAACTGAAGCGATAGAGCTCCTAAAGGGTCCAAAAATATTATGCATAGTATTATTATGATTCCAAGGTTTATAGATGTGTTTAGAAGAATTGAATTTATCATCCAAAAGAGATTGGTACCGTAACTTGTTGCTTGTATCCCGTCAACCTCTATGTAATAGTTTTGATTAATATCTTATTATATACTGTTAGTATCAATCGGAGCACATGCTAAGGATGGGCACCAACCCAACGGCATCTCCTTCTCCTTCGCCATCAAGGCCCTCTCCGACTTGGCTACCTTCCCCAAATTGATGGCCGTGCACTCAGCTTGTACCTTTCGTCGGTTCCATCGATGTCGCACACCAACTGTTTGACGAAGTCGCATAGAGATTTGATCTAGTGAACTGTCTTGATGAATGGGTATACGTTCATAACGGGGCATTCCGTGAGGCATTATGCGTGTTCCACGAGATGATGGCGAGGGAGGTTGAGCCAAACAATGCGGCACTGACGGGTGCGATCATGGTCCGCGGTCAGCTTGGCGCACTGAGCTTAGGACGAGAGATTCACGCGAAATTGGATGAGCACCAGCTGCGATCCGATGTTGTCCTGAGCACCGCATTGGTAGATATGTACGCTAAATGCGGCTGCTTGGGGAGTTGCCCATGAACTGTTCAACAGAATCGCAAAGGAAACTCTTGTTTTGTGGAGTTCGATTATAATCGCGAAGAAAACAAGCAGTTCGAACTTCATTTAGTAAAGAATGTAGCTCGCCATCCTAACGTGGCGAGGAATCCTAAAAGAGAAGGTCAAATAGGTATTTCCTTCTCATACTTTAGGTAGTTCAAGTAGGGAAGTATAGGGGACGGATGTCTGCTGTAGGCAGGAGGGCAGCGGAATCTGCTGTAGGCATGTGCACTGCTCGATCATGATCGAGCGATTCACATGATTTTGTACTTTTTGTGTACTTTTTGTGAGCCTGTACCGTGCAAAATCGTGCGAACCACTTGATCTTGATTGAGCGGGTCACACTACCACAGCAGGCACAAGCCAGTCATGGTGGTACCTAGTTAATCTGTTACAATAATGGCAGAAAGGCGACACGCTTGGCTTGCGATAAAAACATTGCGATCCTTGTATTCCTTGTATCCATTCGTGTTAAACTGTCCTCTATAATCAAGAATTGAACACTTAATATACAACACACCAAAGACGAGCATCTACGCAGGGAATTCTTGCAGGTCGCATGGACTTCCTGCTTGAGACCGTTCAGATTATTTTACAAGATCCAATCAGAGGGCATACCAGCATGATAGAGTGAATTCAGTTGACTGCAAAATTCCTCGTTCTCTCCCGGCCCAAATATCCCGAGTTAATCAAGGGCTGCTTTGTTTTTTCTGGAGGTTAAAGACTTCGGTAAGCTATCGAAGATTGGTCTGGAAATGGCATCGCCTGTTGAGGCCAGTAGCATAGTAGCTGGCCATAACAAGGAGCTATCGGACTCGTGCAAATTTGATGTGCTCGATGATTTTCTTACTGAATTAAGGCCATTGGCCAGGTAGGAATCGCCCAATGTGATGGCAAAGAGACGAGCTGAATCAGAGTCCATCCGGTTACCAGATTTTGGCCTTGGCGCCAGGCTTCTGGTAGGTCTTCCAGAGGAAACAATCCCATTCTCCTCCATTAGTAGCTCAACATTGCATGGAGTATCCATGTCGGTTTTCTGACGCCTCCTCACTGATTTCTCGCTCTGATAACAGTCAATGTCCAGAAGATCCTTAGTCTCGACGACGTCTTCGTTAAGATCCACAGATTCTAGGAAAAACCCATTAGCGTAACTTTTGGACTTCCGATGGCGCCCGAGTGGTGGCTCTGAATATGGTGATGATCTCTTCCAAGTTCCCTCCTCTAGATCTCGAGTTATAGTGTTTCTATATACAGCCATTTCAGTTCCTTCAATGACGGGATGGATTTTGGGAGCAAGACCATAGTATCCTTGTAATTTGCTCATGGCAGGTGATACTTTCTGCTGTTGGGACTTCAGGTCTAGTGATTGAAAATGATTCCAACACATCACGACGATGCCTATTTGGAGGGGTGTGATATCTGCATCAAACATTGAGAAAATGAATACAATAATAAGGTATCATTGCATTTATACTTAATAATATGCAGTTGAATAGCGAAGTGTGTCTTTTAATGCCAAAGATACTAATTACTTGTTTAATGGCAACTGAAATGATATACACTCCTATTTATTTATAATCTATCCTACGTTAAATGATATATGGAAACAAATTAGTTAATGGTCTTACCAGCATACACGAAGCATCTTCAAAATCAACTGCCACAACTCAATAGGGCGTGGTTGGGGTGAGTGAGAGAAAGCAAAGAATTTTAAGTTCATAAAAATCCAGAAATTTCGCCTCAAAAGAATTTTCAGAAATTTTAAAAAAGTTGAATATACCTCAAAATGTTCAAGTATAAAGGCTAAGCTACATGCCTTTCTACTGTTTACTGTCCTCAGAAAAACTAAAGCCAATAAAGTATTATAATTGTGTATATCATACCGCTATAAATAAGATCCGGTCATCTATGTAGGAGGATGGCAAAAGAAACTCAAAGCTGAACACAATATTCTTTTGCTTAAAAGTCAGTCAATCACAACTTCACAAACAATGAAATAAAAACGAAAACAAGCAGAATCAGACAGAAAGAGTGGTGATTTCCCAGAAATCACAATTGGAGAAGTGCATAAGATTGCAAATATCCATTTTCATCGTGAAAGAAAACCAACAATCTCATTCAAGATACGGATAATATACTCCTGATCTACAAAGTAACGATGCAACTGTAGTTTTTTTTCCGAAATGCAACAATACAAATCTGCCCTGTTTATTCTGTGCATTTTATTATTCATTCATTTAAGTGGTGCATAGATAAATACTCACTAGCCATCAGGGTTTTAATATTGTATACAGAAAGATGAATGGCAGTGATTCTGGCATATTTCTCCAAAGACTTTTTTTAAATAATCACTAATTAATTCATAACTAATTAAAAATATGCATGGAGTTGAACTATTTAAAATTTTAAGCATCAATCTGCACTTCAGACCTTGTGTGCCCATTTGGAGAGCCACTTGGATAGTTGGTGTTAAATATATTCTCTTGATTCTCGATTCTCCCCTCTTATTCAGATATGCATGCATCCAATTATATTTATATCCATGGTCATGATTTCCTCTTTGTTACATCAAATCATATTTATATCCATGCAACAAGTGGGAACCAACGGATAACAAGAGAATACATTTAAATATCATGCAATCCTAACCATGGATATAAATATAATTTGATGCATGTAGAATGGATATAAATATAATCTTGATACCGTACATGGGCATTAACAAAGAGGAAATCATGACCATGGAATATAAATATAATTATGCATGCATATGTGAGAATAGAACACATGCAACACCACTATCCAAGCGGTAGCTCATGACTTGGCATGGCTACCCAAATCGGCATCTCAAGTGCCTGGCTTGGTTCTCCAAATTGGCACATAGGTCTGAAGTGCAGATTGATGCTTAAAATTTTAAATAGTACAACTCCATGCATATTTTAATTAGTTATGAATTAATTAGTGATTTTTAAAAAAAGTCCCTCCAAGAACTTGTCTTGGGATCTAGTCACATCTATTAGTTCCATACTTTCCTTGATCCCATTCCTTGATCGACCCCTCATTCTACCTTTTCTTTTGCCTAGTAGTTGTGCCTTGTCTGGAAAAACATGGTTTGGTTGACATGAACATGCACACAAGAAGATACAAAGTCCATGCCAAATGAGGGATTGGTAAGGAAAGGAGTTACTTAAAGGTCATATACTTTACCCAATATGAAATAAACTTCGGAAAGAATTTGAAAATTATATACTTCAAATGCATATGAAAAAGGCTTGGAAACTTCCAAAAACCTAAACTAACTAAGATCACACAAATGTAAAACTACAATATGAAAAAATAAATGGGCAAGAGAAAAATCTGATATCGTTACTATTACATATGGTTTTTGTCAAACAAGTGATTTTGAGGAGAGTATGGAACAAAGGACATTAAGTACCAACATAATTGCAGATCAAATATAATGAAATATAACAGAAAATAGCAGTACCCCATGCTGGGTGAGCCATTTGATAAACCATGAGAAGGGGATGCCTTCCTGGAAGAGGAATCTGCAACTTCTTGTGAGCAAACATTTGAAGATCTGTTACCAAGCCATTCATTTGTTTAATATCCGCCACCTAAAATGGGAGAGGGGGGGGGGGGGGGGGGGGGGGGGGTAATATCAGTGGAGATCATGCACAAACACTGCAATTATTGTAGTCTGAAACTAAGGTAAAAGCTGCACTCTAGAAGATTAGCTAATGTTTAAATTAACAACTCTCCCTTAGAACTGTATAATCAATTTAGAATATGTACAATATTGCAAGCACATAATCCAGTTCGGCAAGGATTTTCTTTGCATGGACGACACATGCATCTAGTGAATGATTAAAACCAATCAAATTGATGACAACATGTACATGTAACATGTCAAACTCAAAAGCAAATAAAATTCGATACCCATCCAATCCATCAATTTGCTAAACTTCCAGCTCGGAGAGAGAGAGAGAGAGAGGAAGATTGAACATGTAAGTTGTATGCTCCAAAAAAGGGGAGGGATCATGTAAGTTGTATGCTCCAAAAGAGCATAGTCCTTTTTCACACACACAATTCTGAATTGTGATAGAATAAATTTAAATACATTTAATTTAATGCTATTCACATCAGGTCATCCTTTGACTCATAAAAAATTAAGAGAGATAACTTAATAAGAATATAACAAAGGGGAATAAACACCTCATGCCTTTCATTAAGCTTCCATAATCCACAGATACAAACATTTATGAAGAGATTCTCATCGGATACTAACCCCGAAAAAAACTGCTTTGCAATAAAACCATAACTGCGAAACAACTATTAACTCCATGGAACTACCCTTCCTTGTTTCTATTTTTTCCACACAATCCCGTAGGATATTAAAAAAACATCTAACATCAAAATATAATAAAGGAATCCAATTGCTCATATTCCATAACGAACCATTGTTTCACGAAACATATTATGCATGCAATGAATCCATCCTTTTGTTCCAAAACGATCACTTGTATACCATCAATCAACCACGATATCACGAGAATTTAGCGGAATCAAGTGACATTACTGCAATCCAAGCATGCTCCTCAACCGATCAAAATCCGTAAAATCGATAATACAAAAGCAAATCAACGGAAACAGCGAGAAATCGCGGCATTGCTCTTCACCTCGACGCCGTACTTGATGGCGACACCGGCGAGCGTATCGAACCTCGTGACTTGATGCACGATCTTCGTCCCCTCCGACAGAGACGCGGACTCCACCGAGAATCGCTGGATCATCTGCATCTGGCCAAACCCTAGAAATCCACGGGAATCTACTATAACAATTTGGATTACCGGAGGAGCTACGCTACATGATCAATCGATCGCGTTGGGTGAATCGGAAGGGCGCAGATCGATGACCGGGTGTTCTAGTTCTAGATTGGACTCAAACAGATTCCACCGATTTGTGGGATCGATTCCGGTTCCCCACGAGAGAAAGAGAGAGAGAGAGAGATTTGCGTTTGGGGAGGGGGGAGGAGAGAGGCTTTGACAGGAGTCTTTCCGCGGGTTCGGTGACACGTGTCAATATATTAGAGGTGGCCGTTACTGGCAATTTGTTCTGTATTTTTTTGCGAAATAGTAGTTTTTTTAGGCAACCCTCGGGTTTCCGTTCGGGATTAAGCATGAATAAGGATGTGTAATAAGGAGATAAGGGTCTATTCTTTGTTCGATTGAAGGATATGAATCAGGAGAATAAAGTGAAATAAAAGTAAGTAAGGTGGGATAAAGATATGAATAAGAGTGAAATAAGATGGAATAAATGAGAAGAATCGTACCATTGGAAACCATGTTGGGAGGAGAATTGGCCCCTTATTCCAGGGCCTATTCTCCAACAAAATAGGGCCTTCGAGATTTATGCAAGGGTAAAATAAAAATTGCAACTATGCGTTAATTTTAAATTAGAGATTTTTTTTCTTTATCAAAGTGATATTTACACTCATAACCTTGAGTAATTTCATTATTACATTTATAATCGCATGTTTATTTCCATGAACAACAAATCTTTCAACTGGGAATGATACAATCTCTCCATTATTAACCACTTTTATTGCCATCTGCGTACTTTCTTGTTTACATTCCTCTTGGAATATCACAATACCTCTTTACATGTAAATTTGACCTATCTGAGCTTCAATAGATGATGCAAAAAGATGGCAAGTTCAGTATTCATGATCTTGAAATCAATTTCTCCTCAACATCATGTCTAGAAAAAAGTGATCTGTCATATTTTTTGAATGAAATCAGATAGTGAAGTATTGGCATTAAGAAAACCATAAAAAACATTCGAATTTTAATATTGTTGATCTGATATCATTCATGTAAAGAAGTATCACATAGGTAAAGCGACACCTAATGCTCTCTTTCCTCACACATTTTTACGAGCCATGACTTACCGTCAATATTGTAATGATCTTTTATCTTGAACCATCTACTTTCAAACTCTTTTTCTATTTCAGATTCATGGATCCCTTGTTGTAGTCTTCTTTCAAAATAGTATTTTAGACTTTAGGCCCTTAAGATGTTGACTTGCATTTTTTTTCAAAATGCCAAAAACAATAACGATGTTCTGTACAAGGAAACGCCTTAGCTATTGCATTACAACTATCTTTATATTCATCAATAATGATAGACTTCAGCACAAAAAAGGTTTTTTTATTTCATCTGCGAGAAAATCACAATCAAAAAATTATAATTGCATGTGATGATTTGACTCCAGTAAAAGGGGCAAATGTCATATTGAAAGAAATCGTTTTATATGTTACATCAAAGAAAACAACATCATCAAAGATCAAGTAAGCTACCGTGGGCCTAGCTTCAGCTAAAATGATGCTAAGTGGTGTACGAATCTCATCAATTTCATAAACGAAAATAAAAATAATCATCATTTGCCTTTTAAACAAGAGCTAGTTCACAATAGACAAGCATTCCCCATTGATATTATTCTTATACTGCAACCTATGGTGATTAATACAAATCATACGTACTAATTATATCTTCATCTATAGTATTAAGAACTGTTGCAATCTCTCAAAGGCTGAGTCCACATTCATCGAATGTATCAATCAAGTTTCTTGAAGCATCCGATATTTTCTTTGATGGAGTTGTGAAAGGGTGTGATAATCTTTAACAACTTTTTTATCATCCATATTCCTTTATCATTTATAGAAACATAGAGTTTAGTCGTGCATATTTCTCTTATCTATCATTGTTTTTTAATATCTATTTCATACTCGAGTCGATCATTCATATCTTTTGAACTTCTATTGAACAAATTAATGATATATATATATAATCATTGTGGTTTGTTTTATTTGATGTAAACTGCAACGTTTAATAGTAAAACCAGTGTGCTTGGCATACATTACTGGAAATATGGATAGTTGCGGTGATCGGGTTTCGATGACGAGAGAGGAGGAGGAGGAGGGGCGACGCTTGGGAGAGGAGGGGCGAGGGGCACTTAATTGGAGAGGAGGAGGATGATGAGGAGGTTGGGCAACGATGGAAGGGAAGGAGGAGCAGGGGTGCGAGGGAGATACCCTGGAGGAGGAGGTGCTCGAGGGAAGAGGAGGCATGCATGGTAAGAGGGAAACTGAAATTTGGGTTATGGAAATAGAGTCACTTCTTGTTAGAGTCACTTCTTATTCGCGGTGGTCATACTATTCATCACTATTTTTAACGTCAAAAAACTATTTACGACGGTCGGCTATCCGCTACAACTATTGTACGCTTGAAATTAAACCGCATTGACCAACATTAGCATCGACTAAAAGACAACCATTTATAACAATAGACATTCTCGGTGCATATTTACCCCATTTTTCTCATATCAGATAGAAAGAAGAGGTCTTATTGTTTCTAATAAATGGATGTGTGTAAATTTAAGGTCTTCAGACAAGGGTTAAGAAACATACTGAAATTCTTCTATGCTTATTGATAAGTGAGGAATAAATACTGTAAAGAACATGGATCATATAATTACGATATTATTACCACTTATCTTGTGATAGCTTGTAGTATGGTTACATCCCTTTATATTGGAACAATCTATACTATCTCACATTATTGTTTTTGAGGTTCATATAACTATTCCAGAATTAAAAATGTAGTAGTTTTGGTTTGATTTAAATTGGAATTTTCACATAGTTTCCACTACAATATTGTCCAATTACACAACAACCTATATAATCTTTTTACTTACCCCCTTGAATCTTGTAAATCACCCCCATGACCCCATAAATTAGTCTTACTTACTGGATCGTGGCGTATGTGTAAATATTATAGGGGACACCGTTTTACTAGACAAGCTTTTAAGGGCTCTAGTGTAAAAATCCCTAAATTCAAATTCGAACCCCCCCCCACTACCCCCACACACTTTTCTTCTCTTTTCTCTGTTCTGTTCTAAGTCCCAAAACCTCGTAATGGAGCTGCTCTGTAACACCCCGTAATTTTCGGATTTTTTGAAGTTTTAAAACCTATTCAATATTATACTCAAAAGAAGCGTCTCGTCGCAAGCTTTCCAACGAGCCCAAAAACGCAAAATTCCGAGTCCGGATGTGGGAGATATGTCTGTTTTGGTGAAGAGGGGTCATGGTTTTTGAGGGGATTAATGGTTACGGGATTAGATAAGTTAAGTACGAATTAAGGCTATTGTAGGGTTTCTAAAATCAAGATTTTAATCCCCAACTATATAAAGACCCACACCCTTCATCTCCCTCATTCATGCTCCTTTTCCAAACCCTAATCCATCATTTCTTCCTCCCCAAGTCATTCTCTTATCTCTTTTTCCATCTCCTTCTTCAGAGAATCAAGGAGAGAACGATGTCACCACTGTTATCAAAAACTCTCGAAGTCTCGTAGACTCGCGACAAGAAGAAGACGAGGAGGGCCAACGCAAGGGAAAAGCAACCCTCTCATCGGATTCGTAATCGGCTATCGAGCACGTGGATCAAAGACGTGCACGAGTATAGGTAATGGATCTCAACCTTCTCTCCTAAATCGTTTCTTTTACGATTATGGAGAATGCTATCTCGATGGATGCTTATTCGCTTTGATCAAATCCCACTTGGATCTTCCTTTTGTTGTTGGTACATCGTGATCATCTACTTGTAAAACGTGGCTCGTGGATTTCATGTTTGATTTAAAAGAGGTCCTATTGATATTATAAATTGAGAGTGAAGGCAAAAATGAACGCAAGAATGTTCAATGATTTTTTCCAAATACTTGTGTCGATGTAGAATATTTTAATCATTGAATGTAGAAGCTTTTTTTTATATATTGAGGAATAGAATAGTATGATGGTATATCGTTGATTTTCAAGGGACTATCACGGACAACATCAACGAATAGGGTTTGATCCATCTTACAGAAAGTTTTATTTATAGAAAAAGGAAAGTTTCAATTATGTCTAATTGACCTATCGACGAGTTGTGATCAGATCTAAAGATGCAATAAAACTTTGAGATCTTACCTAATTGATCTTTTGACGAGAGGTATGGTTGGGTTTGAAATTCAAGATTGTAGGATTACTACACGTATTCCCTAGTTACATTATGTGTAATACCTCAGGATGATGACCATTGTCGCAAACAATGTCTCATACGTATGAAACTCCAACATGGAGTTCCACATCCTCTTCATTTTAGTTTATTTAGATAATAGTTAACTAGTATGTGGTTGGGATTTAGATTACAGAAATAGAATTGTACAGGTATATACTAGTAGTCAACACTAAGTAATAATATCACGTTATATGATTATTTTCTGGGTATGTCTATCTCTTGACAATAGTTGATATCCTAGTTTATCTGGCCATACGAATCTTGCAATACATTTATATTTAAGTGTTATATTACTGATCAAATTGGTTTCTCTGTGATGTCGCCTTTTGTAATAGTTCTTAATCCCATGATTAATGATATAGGTCCTTTCACAAACTTAGATTTTACATGGAACATAGATGGATGTTGCCGTGTTTTGTCTCCAGGCATGTAATTATGAAAATGGACTGTGGCTAACCTCAGATAAAATATTCAATGGAAGGTTTATTAACGCCTAGACAGAAGAAATCCAATGCTTCAAGTACAATGTTGAATAATTGTGAGTACATCTGGATTAAGTGTTAGTAAAATGATTTATGAACTTTGGGGTCTTATATGACAATGATTGTCTAATGCTTACAGAGATGTTTGGCTTCTAATCCTAAGTTGGGTTACTTTGAATAAATATATTACACATGTGGTGAAAAAAAATACTACAAGGTGGGTGCACACCCTTGTAGTCCAGCTGAGCCGACAGTGAGTCATCCCCACTCGAGGGGCATCATAGAGTGGGGTGTTGGTATGTACTCTGGTGAAATTGAGGTGGATGCACACGTGCATCGCACCGTACGGATCCGTTTTGTGGTACTTGTTTTGGAGCGAGCGGGACTCCTCCGGCAGACTCGGTTGACGGAGTTACGACTCTTCGGGCTATATGCTCCTTGTCATGGGTGTTAGAGTACTACCAACTAGACTAGCTGAAGGATCGTGTTTGCGCACGGGATTTAGATTGCACTATGAATGGAGTGTTGCGGGCTTCATTCCTAGTGTAGGCTATCTCCTTTGACAAACGAGTCCGGGATAAGTAAAGGAAAATATGAATATAGATATGTCAAAGAATTGGTTTTGATTGCGTACTTGTTAAATGCCTAGAATATTACCGATTGCTTATTACTAGATGTTTTTAAGTTGTTCTCTTCTAAACTTGCTCAGTTACTGCAATTGCATTACCTACCTAAAATCTCTTGATTTATAATTTATTTTATCCTTACTGAGTCAGTTGACTCACCAGTTACATTCTTTAGAAATCCAACAGGGAGTGTAGAGCAGGAGACAGAGGCTCACATCTTTGGTGGTGCATCTGCAGGCGTTGTTAAGGTCGAGGATTAATTTCTTAGTAGTTCTGTTATCCTTCCTTTATGAGTATTTATGATGTAATAAAGAGATTCTGATGACTTATTGTTATCCGTATGTGGACTTTTGTTATCAGTAGAAACTTGAATTTTTTTTCCTATTTCCTCATTTTGTATAAATGGTATATCATGCAGGTTGTTTATGATTGTTGTTGGGTAATATTGATAATGGATGTTGAGATGCGCTCCCGTCGATGCGGGGCGTTTCATGCTCGATCGTGATCGACCAGCTCCAAGGGCTACAACATACTCGGCATCCGTTGCTGCAGCAGAGGATCCAAACTCTCCCGCCTCACCGCCCTTCGGCCCTCACCTCAACGCCACAGCAAAACCCTTCGGTTAGGGGGTTACCCTCACTTTGGGTGGGTAACCTCTCAAAACCCATACTTTTAACCCACTAATGGGACCCACTTCCTTCCTATCAAAAAAATATATATTATATCATTATATCATCTAAAAATCATAAAATACTCAACTTTTACTCACTATTCCAAACTTCAATACAATCACATCACAACAACTACCCACTTTTTCAAATTTCAAAAGAATCATATTATAATAATTATCGGCTTTTTCAAATTCTAATACAATCACATCACAAAAACCCTCTCCATCCTTAACCCATCAACCAACACTAAAACACAAAATCCCCGGCAAAAGAACCAAACATACCCTAATTCTCCCATGTCAACCTCCAATGGCGAAGAAGAAGGTCGCTCCGCCACCGCCGCCGCCTTCCGCAGTGGACGTGCCGACGGAGGTGCAGCACCGCGCGAAGTTGGTCAACCTCAAATCCCTCAACGACCTCCTGGTAAAGGAGACCATGGAGAAGAGGGAGCACGTCAAGCTCCTCCGCTCGCAGCTCGACGATCACTCCCTATCCTCCGCCCTCCAGGAATCCATCGTTCTCACAGTCGTCGCCGCGCAGGTCGCCTTCTTCCGAGGCGAGGTCGCGAGAGATCTCGAGAGCAGGTTGGAGGAGAAGGGCTCTCTGTGCAGGTCTCTGGAAGACGCGAGGGCCGCGTACGAGCAGGCGAAGGCGGACATGTACGAGATGGAAGAGAAGGCGCGGCAACTGGAGGAGGCACTTCGACACGCGCGGATGGATCGCAGGGCCATTTCCGACGAGATTAAGGAGCAAGGAGAGGCCTTTCAGGTGTTGCTGTTGGAGAAAGACCTGCTGGTGGAGGACTTGAAGAGAGAGAGCGAGGAGGTTTTGGAGACCGTCGGGTCCGAGTTCCTGAGCAATATTAGCCGTTTGAAAGAGGAGGCCGAATTCCTCAGGGCGGAGGGGAACGTGAAGAGCGAAAAGGTTTGCGATCTCGAGAAGAAGAATAAGGATCTTGGAGGAGAGGTCGAGCGGCTTTCCGCTGTAATAATTGATTTGGAGGAGCATATCAAACTGATGTCCCAAGAAGCCATGGCAATGAGTTCACGAGTTTCCGAGCTCGAGCGGATGAAAGAGGAGCTTGAAGCTTGAAGATGAGGTCAAGTCATTCGTATCATCATTTGAAGATGTCTTAAGGGAAGATAATGTACTTCTGAGATTAGGAGAGCATGCGATGAATTGGTGGAAACAGCTTCTGATTTATCTTCACAGATGGAACAGTGCATTGCGAGCTCCAGAGGCTTTAGGCAGGTGATTGATCGGCAATCCATACCGATTCTCTCTTTGGAGAGGCAGCTAAATGATCTCGTACGTGAAAAGAAGGAGATTGAACATTTGAAGTGGAAGCAGCAAGGGAGAATTGCAGTGCTAGAGGAGGAGATCGAGGAGCTGAACTTGACCATAGCATCATTGAAGAAGTCGTGCTCTGAACAGGCAGTGACCATTACCGTGATGCAATCCGAAAGCAATTCCCTTCGCGAAATCCTCGACCAGCAAATCGCAATTGCAATGGCTTGTACTTGCCAAATCGAGAGTCTGCAAAAGAGCAGAGATGATGACCAACAAGAGATTGGTAAGCTGAGAGCTACCCTTGAAAAGATTACCATAGAGATGACAGAAAAGGAGAGGAACCTCCATGGTCTTTGGAGGATAAGGCCTTCGTCGATAAGAACCTTGCCAATGTTCGTGAAAAACTGGAGGACTTGTCAAGGAAGCTGAAATCTGCCAAGAAACTTTCAGAGGGAGCTCTGTCCATGTTGAGGAACATGGTAAATGGTATCCAAGATAAAAAGATGATGGCAATGGATTTGCGATGGAAGTTGATATCGATGCGTCAGATCAAGAGGAGCTTCAGCCTTTTGTTACAGAATTGGAAGCCTTCAGGAAGGCTTACAAGTTGAAGGCTGAGGAAGTGGAGGTGGCTAGACGCGACGCTCGTGTTTTGCGCGATACAATTAATGATTCCAATAGAAGGAGCGGCTTCTGGGCGTGGATGTCCTCCGCATCCACCGTCGTTGCCGCTGTATCCGTCGCTTATGCTGCCAAGAGTCATTGATCTGGAGCGAGCTGCTGGCTCTCTTTTTCTATGAGCATATTTACTTGCTTATGATCTTCTTGATGTTTGCACACCCTAATTGCTTAACGGGTTTGACTTTCAGCCTGTTCGTTTTCTTCTTTCATGAGAAACTTTTATCTCAGATATACGCGACAATTATTAATAAGATTCTTTGAAATCTACTGGAAAAATATGCACAATTACTGGGTTGTGCTTGTTCTTTACTCAAAATTTTGTTTGGGAAATAATTGATTGTTGCTTGAGAGATAAATTGGAATTCTTTTTATGTTTGTCCTCTGCCCATTATGCACGCCCATGGTAATTCTTGGTGATACAACATACTAAGTATAATATAGTTAGATAGGATTAAGCATGGTGGATTTGTTTTAAAATCTCCATCTATTAATGTAAAAATGAGATTAGAACTGGAAGTTCCCTTTGACAATCCAGGGATTGGGGTTGCTCTGTGTTCACAGGTAATGCAAAAAATGATGTTGTTTAATAATCTTTAGTTCATAAATTATTCTAGTTTAATTTACTTGGAAATCGGTTATTTATCATACAAAGCCTTGATTTTTTTTATCTCAATCATATTTCCATGGACTTAGCTTATGATAATACCAAGTTATTCAAGGTTAACCATGAAGAGTATGTCTTCGACTTTGATACATTCATTATCGAAGTATCTCTTTCAAGCAAGGCCTTAAATGTCGGATTTCGGTTTCGTTTCGTGACTGACCGAAACGAAATTTTGGTCAAAATTCGACAGAAATTTCGATCATTTCTGTCGTTTTTTGAACTAAGGCCACCAAATTTCAGTCGATATAGGGCATTTCGGTCGAATTTCGGTTACCCACCGAAATCGAAATTCAGCTGAATTTCGGCGAAATTTGAGGCCATGCTTTCAAGAAGATCTTTGCATGTAGTTGTAATAAGTAATAACCGATCTGAAAGTTGTAATTTTTTATCCCCCTTCTGTTAAAAAAGAATCACCATCTCATATCCCAAAGCCTGAATTGGTATCTTGAGATTTTTTTCGGGGAGTTCTCAACAAATCAAATCTTCCTCATTCTCCAGTGAAAGAAAGTTTAGGTGATAAACATCAAGATACTAATAAGTGCAAGTGTAGTCCCACATGACTGCAAAGTGGAGGCAATGTAGTTGTAAACTTGTTTAACAAAGTTTCTAATGTTGTTTTACTAGCGACTACTTTGTTTTACTGCAACAGAGGCTACATCAAATGATCCTCTCTGGTTTGTGGAAGAGCTGCCGAGGACTTCTACTGGGAAGAGAGCGAGCGAAGCGGATCGATATCAAGGCAATTGACCCGAAGTTCGATTCAGTGAGTTAATTAGCGTGTTCGGGGCTCAATGCTTAGATGTTTATTCATGTATGTGCGCAATTTCTGTTGGTTTTCTGCTTTTACGCACTCCATGCTGCAGTATGTTCGAACTACTTGCAAATTGTTTAAGCTTGTGAGGAAGTGAAAGTCCATTTGGATTTGCAATGTTTTTAGTATTCATGTTCCTCAGAAAGAACATATTTTGATATTGGGACATTATAAATTCTTCGGTAGGTACGTGTATGGTTCAACAGAAATTGCAACTTTAAAAAGACTTCCTTGTCGGACTAATCCTTAGCATTGTCAATTCAAACGCATCTTTGTTATACATAGAAGAATGTGTAACATCACAACTCAAATATAATCCTACACCAGAAATCTACAAAGTGTGGATGTGAACTAAAGTGATGCGTATTATTACTTGACAACATAGGATTAATTATTTTGGGTGGTTGTCAGTGAGTACGTTAGGATACAAGTTCAACAAATCGTCAGATTTAGTTTTACTCAATAAAGGATCGTGGACTAAGCCCGTGACATTAGAAATGATATCAAAGCAGGCTCCATCAGATACTGGAAAAGTTACTCGAGAGGCGGAGCCAATCATACAAAGAGATAGTGTTGTGAATCGTGGAAGCAAATACGCAAAAAACTCGATCAAACAAGCAAGACACAAACATATAGATTTACAAGGTTCACCCGTAAATGGGCTAGTCCTTGAGCGGCGACGATCGATTTCACTATATGGAGAAAAGTAATACCGAGAGTACTGAGAAGGTACATATATGGAATGAAAATCAGTATCAGAATGAGGATGCAATATCTTGTGGCCATAAGTCCCCTTTTATACTACAACAGAAGAATACCATTTGTATTCACAACTGATCCCAACAGCTCTCAGTCAATCAGAAGGCATGACACATATCCGACATGTCAGCAATCCTGATCCAACAACTCTCAACCAATCAGAAGCTAGGACATAGATCAACCACATCAGAATCCCAACAAGTGGTTAGGATTCAAGTCATGTCAACAATCACCACCTCGAAATGAGTCCTCATATAGCAGAATGAACCACTACTATTACTCTACCATGAGTTGAATTCTCCACTTGCAGAATTAGACATTGTTAGACTCCACCAGAGTTGAATTCTCATATAGCAGAATTAACCACTACTATACTTCACCACTTGAAATTCATATTGTAGGAATCAAGAAATTATAAACAATATTCACCTTGAAATTTCTCTGTAGAGAAGATTTACCGAGCTTGACCTTGCTATCGCCAGCATCTCTTTGGGGCCATTGCCAACCGTCGATATTGAGCAAGTCCAAACAACGTTTGTACTTACTCCCAGAAATTGTAGACCCTTGCAAGACATATAGGGTCTTTTGCTTGTTGCCCTTGATGACAACAACCCCAACTTTGCCAATCTATATGACTCCACCTTCATCGTTCTACACGTATCCTTTAGAGTTCAGGACTCCAATGGATATCCGATTCTTTCTCAAATTAGGAACATGTTGTACTCCTGTCACAATCCTCATGACTCTATCATGCATCTTGGTCTTCACAGAGCGGATCCCTAAAATCTTGCATGTTGCATTACTCCATGTGACGACGTTTCCACCGTATATCTTCTTATAGATGCAGAACCAATCTTCATTAGGAGTCATATGATAAGAACAACATGAATCAAGAATCCACGTGCTATCTGTCGTCTTCTAATCTGTGACAGTGAAGACGAAATCATCTTCAGAATCTCTGCCACCTTGAGCTACTACAACAATTATGGCCTTCTTTGAGCAGACTTTTTTTCAATGTACAGGTTCCTTACAGTAATTGCAGAAGTCCCTAGCATTGTAATTCTTCAACTTGCACTTCTGCTTTCCATTCTTTGTGTAGTCAGAACCGGCATGACTCTTCTCATGAGTTATAACTAAACATGCAACATTAGATTCTTGCATCCCAATAGTTATAAGTCGAAGTTCACGAGTATGCAGACTCGTATGAACTTCCTCTATGGTTGTCGATTTTTTTCTTACAATGAATGATTGAATAAAATTCTCAAATGATAATGGAAGAGAAATCAATAAAATCAAGGCAACATCCTCATCTTCAATCTTAACATCTACATTTCTTAAATCCAGCAATAATGTATTTAAACGATCAAGATATTTTTTAAGAGATGTAGGTTCATGCATACAGAGAGAGAACAGACGTTGCTTTAAGAGCAACTTGCTGGTCGGAGACTTCATCATGTATAGACTTTCGAGTCTCAACCACAGACCAGTCGCTGAATCCTTATTGGCAACCTCCGTGATAATCTCGTCCACCAAATATAGCATGATCATCGAGCGCGCCTTCTCTTCCTACACCATCAACTTGGACGGCTTGTGTGCCTTCGTCCGCTCCTGATCTAATGGTACCTAGATGCCTTGCTGCTTAGAACGATGTGCATTTCGATCTGCCATAGATTGAATCCGTTCTTCCAGTAAACTTTTCGATCTTCAGATTGTGTAGATGCCATCTTACTGGATGATCTTGACGGAACCTGAAGATCTGATACCAGTTTGTTGTGAATCGTAGAAGTTAACACGTAAAAACAAGATCAAACAAGTAAGACGTAAACACATAAATTTACAATATTCGCACGTAAATGGGCTTCATCCTTGAGCGATGATGATCAGTTTCACCATATGGAGAAAAAGTTAATAAAGAAGGTACTAAGAAGGTACAGACATGCGATGAGAATCAGGATCGGAATGAAGATGCAATATCTGGTGATCCCAAGGCCCCTTTTATACTACAACAGAAGAATAACATTTGTATTCAGCAATCCATCCTAACAACTCTCAGCCAATCAGAAAGTAGGACATGGATTAGACATGTCAACAATCCTAACCCAACAACTCTCAGCCAATCAGAAGACAAGACACATATCAGACGTGTCAGCAATCTTAACCCAACAACTCTCAACCAATCAGAAGTCAGGACACAGATCAACCACATTAGCAACCCAACAAGTGATTGGGATTCAAGTCATATTAAAAAATGAGGAAAAACTACTTGGAACATGCAACCCATTATCATTGGGAATAAGTGGTGGGTCCTTGTCGCAACGATGACGTTGCGAATATAAGCGGGGGATGTCGTAACAACCAATTCAAACATATTCCCACATCGAAAACTTAAGGAGTGTGGGTGCGTGTATAAGGGATGAGGATCCTTACTTTTTTTTCACTAGTTGGGGTGGGGGGGGTGAAACCCTGGTCATTAATATGGGAGTCCACTGCTTCAACCACTAGACCATTACAAGGAGTTCTAAGGGCACTTACTTGACAACTTAGGCTTAAGCATTTCAGGTGGTTGTCAGTGAATCCATAGGATCAGAGCTCAACAAGTTGTCAGGGTCGATTTTTTCCAATAAAAGATTGGAGACCTAAGCCCGAGACATTGCGAATGGATAGCAGGATTCTCCTGCTAATTTTCGAGGGCAAATACTACTTCAATGTCACTTTTTCTCTTGTTCTTCAGTCATAAAATCAATGGCAAATAAAAAAAGTCTCAACTATGCATAAATTCTCAATTAATCGTCTCTTTTGTCAAATGTAATAGAGGGGAGTGATCTCTTTTTTGTCACAATTACATGCCTCGTTAAGCTTATGTAATTCTTCTATATCGATGCTAAATCCTAAAGTTGAAAATTATTAAGCTCCAACCTCTTACATGTGATTTAAGGTACTTAATTGAGAATCGACGTATAATTGTAGCTCTTCTTTTAATTAACTCCAAAATCGATGGATTGCTACATCATAATCACTAAAATTGTCCACATTCACCACAATTTTTACACAACAATCCCTGTGATATTTCATTATTCAACACATACGCCCATGTCCAAGGATTGTGCAATAAGAGTTAGTAAATTACACAGGTTGTGGTGTAATTAAAAAGATTACATGGATTATGGTTTAGTCGGTTAAGATTCAAGTGGCCATTGTGTAAAAGTCCCTAAAAAACACAGACTTCCTAAATTGTAGACGTGAACAAAAATCTTGCACTAATAAAGGAATTTAGTATATTTCTACAGGAGCATCCCCATAAATAACCCAGAAAGAATCCTCAAAACGGCCAACCTCAGCTGCCAATACCCGAGGGAACAACTACAAATAACCCCCTTTTCCCGCTCGCACAACCTCAAACCGCCCCCATCACAATCCCCCCACACAGATCCAAGAACAGAGCAAGAGACAAGAACAAACCATGCCCACCGGAGACGGCATCCCAGCGGCGAAGAGGCGGCGAATGGCGATCGAGCCGATCGAGAACCCCAAGATCCGCCGAGTCACCTTCTGCAAGCGCAAGGACGGCCTCTTCCGCAAGGTCAAGGCGTTGTGCGAGGAGGATCCCGGCACCGTGGCCGGCGTGGTCGCCGTCTCCGAGACCGGCGTGGGTGCACAGCTTCGCCTACCCGTTCTCATCCTCCGTCTTCGAGAGGTTCCTCACAGAGGTGGGTCGCGGGGGCTGCTCGGAGCTGAGGGGCGAGGAGGACGCGAGCATGGAGGAGCTGGAGAGGTTGGAGGGCTTGCTGAGGAGGTTGAAGGAGCGATGGGAGGGGCGCGGGGAAGAGGTTTCGGATGAGTAAATCGAGGGGCGTTTCCAAGACTTCGTTTTTTTTGCTTTTGGTAAAAGCTAAGTTCTTCGTGTGTTTCTGTTGATAAGGTTTTCCTGAGCTTTTGATGGAATGAGGAACCGAACTACGATGCCTGCAATTTTTTTTACTGCTGATTGAATGTGATATGATATATATGAGATAAAATTTTGTGAAGATTGATGCATATGATTATATCTATATTTTTAGAGTCTTGCTGGCGATGAGATTTTCTTTTGAAGGCGGTTTTACATGAAGGAATGTTGTGGTGATCTTGAGCATTCATGGAATGGTCGAAAGCAACCCATCAAACAGCAGCTTCACGATCTCCAACAATGGAGTCATTGGCCATTTCTTGAAAGAAATGGCAGTCTGTAAAGTACGAACTCTGATCCTTTCAGCTGTAATCCCACTGCTCCACCTTCATATCATTTCATTGAACTCCTGTCGTATCATTTCCTGTTCCTTTCTGTCAAGGAGATCTCATGTTCGAAGGCGAGTTAATTTGATTCTCTGGCTTCATTTTTCTTGTATTTTTTATGTATTTCAGTAATTTTTTATTATTATATCTTTATATTATTTTATCAAATTTCGTTCGAAACAGAGATTAGTACGTCTTTTATCCATACGGGGTCGATTTCATCAATTCTGCGACCGTTAAAAAATGATTGTCTAGATAGAGGTCGTAGGGGTCTCTATTTCGTACGAAATTTTAAATGACATGATATAGAGATATAATATTAAAATCTGCTAAAGTATTTTTCAAAAAAAATAAAAAAATATGGGGAAATGGGATTGGAGGAGCTAAGTTTGCACCCCCCGTGAGTAGCTAAGTTTGCTTCCCAAGGACAACTACATTTTCCCCTTTTTTTATTATAAGTTGGTAGAGGTGTAAACGAGCCGAACCTAAGCGAACCAACCTAGGCTCGGTTCAATTCGTTTAGCATACTTTCATGCTCGGGTTCAGTTCGACTCGATAAAATGAAAAACTGTAATCAGATTCGGTCCAGCTCGGGTAAAGTTCGTAAATTTTCGATTCGGCTCGTTAAAGGTTCGTTTAAGAATAGGGCAATGTCGTAATCTGTAGGGGATGGGGAGTTGTGGGGATTTCAGGAATAAGGAATAGGGATTTAGGGAGTGGATAATTGCATGGGTTTGGAAAAATAAGAGAATAACCCTTATGTTATGATAGAATATCTTTTTTTCCTTATATGTAATATGTGTGTATATATATATACTTTTATGTATATATCTGTGTATATAATCAAACTTTTAACGAACTGAACCTGAGCGAACCTACGTATTTGAGGTTTGGTTCGCTTATTTAATCGAGCCCAAACTCATGTTCAAGTTCGGTTCGTTTATTTTCGAATCGAATCAAAATCGAACTTTTAGTGAGCAGAATCTTAGCGAATGTCGAACATGAGAATTTTCTGACAACCCTATAAGTTGGTAACAACGTGGACCTTTCATCTATTATCTGATAATGCTAAGTGTAAAACCCAACTTCACTTAAAAATCTCTCCTTACATAGGTCGTATGTGCAATATTACATGAAAGCATCGACAATAACATCGCATCTGCTATTTATTATTATTATTATAACATCCCAACAATAGTGTAACTGGGAGAATTCTCGATCAATGAGAATGGATTATAAGAGTTGAGGATTATTATACGATAACTTGGATTTGAGTATTTTACTTAAATCCAACTAAACTCGATAAGTTGATAAGTTGTCAGAATCAGTTTTCTTCAGTAACACCTCATCTCAAGGCTTAAGACATAGAGAAAAGCACCATAGAGGCGGGTCTAATCCCTACAAAGAGTTAGGAAGAAAATATTACTCATTATTTAAATGATGAAAATACTCCAAAAATGATTTAAACATATTGATTAGTTGCCATAAATTTCAATTGGTTGGGAGCCACATGGTGTGTCTTCCTCAGCAGAAGCATGAGCCTTGGCTCGAAAAGTTGCAGCCGTATGCACATGATCTAATTTCTATTATTGCTATTAAATTAGGGGATTTTTACTCTTGTATCCTTCTGACTTTTTACAAATACACTTGTGTCTCTACCTTTTTTTCGTTCTTTTGGTTCAAGTAGGCCAACGATGGATTAATTTTGTGCAATGTCTATAAGGGAATGTTCAGGGAACGAGTACACCATGGTCGAATTCGACAAAGTACAACTCTTCATGAGAGTGCTAGAGTTGCTTTGACAGAGTCACCTAGATAGCCCCTTCGTCGGCGTGGCTCAGCTTTTGCTCTTTTGCTAGCCTCTTTGACTTGAATCTTATCTACTTTTCACGGTATATATTTGAGAAGTTTCTAAAACGTCTAAGCTTGCTCAAACCCTAGCTTTTCACCTACCTTGACGCCTATTGAGCTATACTTTCCAAGAACAAGGGAGAGTAGACTAGGAGACGAGGTTGTATTCTTTTAAGACTCACATTACTGCCCTTCCATTAATGTAATATAGGGGCAATAAGTTTAATAGTGGAAGGAAAATATTGTGAATTTCGTAAGAATATAAGAGCACCAGTGGTATTGCAAAAAAGGTAAGGGGTAGTGTATTTGCAAAAACTCGGAGGGGCAGAAGTATAAAAATATCTTATATCATTCAATTTATCCGATTTCTTCACAATACACAATTTATCCGACTTTTGAAACAACGCAGTTCCCCCTCGACCACGTAAACTTGCTAACTCTTACCCTATGAACTATGCAGTTAACTCATATCTATTAGATTGTTAAAACTAACTGGATTCCGATAGTTTCTCGTATATAATACCCATTTCGTTATGCAAAAATTGCAATAATTGCCCTTCCCTAGTTATGTCATTGACGTAGAAGTAGGATTGCACTTTCATCTCACAGAGCTACTTAGGTTTTCCTGCTTGTGCTCGTACTGTTAGGACCACACCATACTTAATAAGATGCACCTTAGCACACACAACTTAGTCAAATCAATCAGATTCTTTCCCGTCAGTAGAATTGCATGTAGGTGTGGTTTTTCTCGTCTCTACATTCAATTTAGTGTAAAATTTTCAATTCAATTTTGCATCCCGCTTTGTAGAGCACTTGAGGCACTATAAGTCCTCTAACCCCTGCACGCATCACAGTTTTATCGGTTGCATCGGCTTTCTCGATCTCCTCCTTGTTCTCTAACTTAGGATAAAGGGAGTGGACTTAATTCAAGTGACAACTTAACTCTAAAATTAGGACTTCTAAATAGACTGAATATAAAAAATCGGAATAAAATTGATATCATAGCATTGCAGGAGAGTAACCCTGATCCTTGTACACAAGTACTTACCTCTGAGCTATGAGTAGGTGAGGACACAACCTTAAGTTAGAGCCCAAACCCCTAGACCTGCATCCTAAGTCAACCGATTTGACTTCTACGAGTTTAGGAGCTGCAAGCCTTGCCTTCGACCATGATAGACATTGTGGGTGTGCAAGTTTATTATCTCCTTTAGGGGTGTAATATAACTTGACAGCTCGAGCAGATTATCCATTTAAGTATGCTATAATAGAACCACGCCCAAGTGTCAGGGCGACACACCTATGTGTAAAGAACATTAAGATTGTTTTATCACCAAATTAAAAATTTAAAAGATAATTGCATGGACTTTGCGACCTTCATTATGTGAAGTTGGTGAATCTGGGGTTTGTTTTGTGTGTATTTCAAGGCGTGCATTCAAAGACTGTGCTCTTAGTGCCTTTTCTATCACTCATTGTTTGATGTCATACTTAAAAGTTGTACCTCTTGATATAAAGAATGGAGCATTGGAGTGAATTTTGTTCGGACTTTGCGAACCTCTCATTAACTGCTCCAAACTGACCGTCCTTACGGGTTAGGAATGACTATCTTCCTGATCCCCATTGGCTTCAAGGCAACCCTTTTCTCGGTGTCAAGATCAATAAGTCTCTCTCTTTTCCAAAAAGAAGGTCAGGACCAGATCTTTCCTCTCTTCTCACACTGGGGAAGACTCTCACCTCTGTGGTTCTAGATTATTTTCTTCTACCCATACTAATCGAAAACCTTTGACTCTAAAGGTAAAGAGGAGATAGTAGGCGAGATGCTTCCCAAACATAACTATGATGATGAGAGAGACAATTACACACTGAAGGACAGTTTAGCCAGATTGACATAGGACAAGCAACATAATAAACAATTCAGACAAGATCTTGGTCAGTTGAGGAACAAGGGAGGAAATGGACAGGAGGGAGAATTAATGCGAGGTGCTTATAACTAAGCTCATCATAGAATGAATATTGGTTAAGGCCGATAGTACCAATGCAGTGGAGCTTAAGCACCACTTCATGACACTCCTGCCTAGGTTTTATGGCAACACAATTGAGGAACCGTGCATGTTCCTGCAAGAGTTTGAACTGGTATGAAACAACCTAGGACGACCTAGTGTTTCTTAAAATTACATCCATCTTAGAGCCTTCTTGTTTGGCAATCCCAAATAAAGCCACTTACTAGCTTAAGAATTTGGGGAAGATAGTTACCACGTGGGTGGATTTGAAGGACATGTTTCTCACGAAGTTCTACCCTTGAGTAGTAGGACTAATTAGATGAGATTACGGATATAGAACTTCACGCAAATGTCCCATGAGCCTTTCCATGAGGCATGGGAATGATTTAAGGATCTTATACAGAAGTGTCCCTACCATGATATCAGCAAACCGATCTTGGTCCATAATTTGTATAGTGGATTGACCCTAGAAGTCCAAGAACTAGTTAGTGCTGCATATATAGGTGGCAGTTATCTGAACAAGGGAGCAGATGTGGTGTGGACTATATTAGAGCATATGCCAGAAACCAGCCACATTAGATCCACTACTAGGGCATATGACAATCCACCTCCTCCTCGTCTACCTCTAGAGGTTGGAAAGATGACTATGATGGATCTGGCGAACGATTTACTCCCTAACATGGGGATGATTAGTGATAAATTTACTAAGGCCAATCAGATCGAGAAGAAGGTGATGGAGCCATACAAGCTCAGCAAGTGGGAGAACCACAAACAAGTTACCATGTTGGATAGTAGACTTATCTGAGAAGGTGTCCGCTTTGTACCATGCCTGAATTGTACGATCTCGAGCGCCCTTCTCATGCTTCATCTGGTCTTCATCATTAGGGATTAGAAAATGAGCAACGCGTGCATCTCACGTGCGTCAAGATGAACTTCCAAGCATACCCCGCCCATTTATGCATTTATGAAAGTGCCCTTAGGCACATTTTTCTTTATTTTATTTCTATTCTGGTTATTGCAAGTATAACCATGTAATTGAGCGGCATTCTGAACCCATATATCATTTTATTTTAATTTCTAAGAATTGAATTTTGTAGTGCAATCAATTCTCTACCTTTGAAGGTTTTATGGAAATTTTATTAGCTTTGTGTGATTTACTGTAATTATTGTGTACTGCATATTTTAGCCATATGAGATTCGAAAAATCATAATAAATCTTAATCTGTTATAAAAAAAATTCGATAAAATCATAGTAGGTATATTTAAATGAATTCTTTAATACACCAAAAATCATCTCACGTGCTTTCATGGTTTCTCTTAAATAAATTCTTTGGTGATTTACATAATTGATTTTAAATTAATCCCTCACTTAGTATTTTTTAGTATTTTAATTGTTCTGCATGCCTCTCATTGAGACATATTAGGGTAATTTTTGTTCTAGATAATATTAATTTTTGAAATTTTTTTAAATTGAATTATTGTAAATCTTTTTCTGTGTATCATTATTCATAGAAAATTCATTCTTCGTCTGAGAATTCCAAATATTCACGATAGGCTAGTTTTGAATCATATCACAATTTGACCAAGTTTCAGTGTTTGGAATTGATTTTATAGAAAAACTATTGGATAACCCCTGAACATGGTCTGTTTTACATCATGTCATTTATTTGCATAAAAAATAAAAAATGCTTCTCTGAAAATCTTACATTAAATTTCTTAAATTTAATCCTGAGTGTGTAATTGATTCTCTATGTTCGACCTTGGGCTTACCCCAAGTAAAATAATCTGACTAGCTTTACATTAATTTGACATGTTGTGTGGTTCTTGATCGATCTCAAATTGTCTGAATACAATAACATTAGACATCAACTAATGAACATAGGGTGATTTTAGCGATTCATCAGGTATTAGGCTGATATTTGAGTAATCATGTAATGGATCATTGGAAAGCAGTCAAGCGAGTCCTGAGATGCCTATAAAGAACAAAAAGATTACATGCTTACATATAGAAAATCATACCGACTTGAGATCATTGGTTATTCATATTTAGATTTTATTGGATGTCAAGATAGTCGTCTTTCCACTTCATGCTACATTTATTGATGGAGGAATCATTTTATGGAAAAGTACTAAACAATCACTTGTAGCATCATCCACAATGGTTGTTGAATTTATAACATGTTATGAAGCACCCAATCGAGCAATATGACTGCAAAACTTTGTCACTAGACTGCATATTTTGGATAACATTGAGAGTCCCCTTAAGTTATTTTGAGACAATAAATCTGTAGTCATGTATTCTAACAACAACAAGAGCTCCTCGAAATCAAAACATATAGAGATAAGTATCTTGTTGTTAAGGAAAGAGTTCAAAGTGATTAGATATTTATTAAGCACGTAGACACATATTCCATGATCACAGATCCACTTATAAAAGGGTTACCTCTCAAGATTTTCCATGAACACATCATTCATTAGGGTAGGTTTATAAATTTAAATGGGAGTTTTCATGTGTAACTTCTATATGTAGACACTGTCATAAGAATTTTCTGTAGAATTTCAAGGTGTTTATGTTCACACTTTCATATTTGTACATTTTTTTATCTCATTTGGACATATGGTAGGACCGGTTGGAAATTGACATATTATGATCATAATTCGTATAATTTCCATGCTACTATATCCATCTTCGATATATGTCATTTGAATACATGTGTGATAATTGATGATATAATCACTCGTACTTTGTGACAAAGATTGCAGTAGTTCTATGTTGGTATAATCAATGGACGAGATTGCTAGAATACCTAAAATATATTGTTACAAATATTCAAGCTCACTAAAGTTTATATGTTAATAAAACATTCATACACGGTTCAAGTGGGAAATTGTTGGAATTTTGACACATCATATGTATTATATTAATATAAGATTAATGTTATCACAATAAAACCATAATCAAGTGATCAAACATGGATAAATAAAGTGGCTTGTGGATATTCGTTAATGTATGGAACAATATACCTTATTGTAATTTGCGGTCTTTGATGGGTGAAAATAGAAATTACATACCGCTAATATGAAATGGTGGAGGTTATGGTCCTTAATAGGCAAAAAGAGATAAGTGAGTTTCTTTCTACCCGCATCTGAGAAAGTGATCCAAAATAGGGAGAGATAAGGGTAAGTTCTCTCTCTCATGGTATTGGTGATTTTCCATTGCCCTCTTGGAAGACAATAACCAAAGAGATAAGAAGATTAGAGATCATGAATCAAGGTATGTTTCCACATTTCCGATTTCACTCTTGATGGCTTGACATAGATATTATTCATGATTTTTCTAGTAGCATAACAACTTGAGTTTTCATGAATTAATCAGTTTCCCACTTCAAAGAAAATGGCAAGCATAAATATACAAAAAGGATATTGATGAATCGATTTCCCTAATGAAAGAAAAAGTGATAGCTCCTAAACACAACTAACAAACAGACGACGAAAAGTTATAAACGATGCCGATGGCGATCTATAGAAATGATAGTGGAATTCTCGTAATATGAATATTTGTTTTATTATATTTAATTAGAGGAGTTAACACAATGATAGTAGGACGCAACTCTCGTAGTCCCGTTGAACCCTAATGGCAATCCCATGGTGGCATGGGAGGGAAGTGAGACGTTAGGAAGCTCCAGTATCTTGACTTTGAGATAATATAACACTTGTTGAAGGTAATAAGGGTACGTCCAATGCAATCCTCTTTGGCTATGGTGTACTTGTTCCTGGTTATTCTCCTTGGGAATGGTAAGATGGGAGGATAGATGAAAGTTGAGAGTTGTGGCTCTGATGCATGGTATTGTGGCAGTCCAAATTTATATGTTTTTTGAATATAAGCGCGAGATTGACTCAAGATAGATCTGAATGAAGGCAAAGAATCCATGTAACCGACCCTACTTAATTGTGAGAAAAGACTTTGTTGTAGTTGAAGTTAACAATTAATTTATGATAGATGCCCTGAATATTGTACTTGCTTGTGCGTGCACGCATTTATATGGTTTGAACTCAACAATTGATTTATAATGAATGCATGAATATTGTACTTGCTTGTGCGTATGTACATATGTGCATGTTTGTGTGATGAAATCATATTACATATTTCAAGAGTACAAATAATGAATTGCATGTAACTTGGAATTGTTGTCAATCACGGAAGCACACACAAACACGATCAATCAAGCAAGCACGAAAAACACTGATTTACAAGGTTCACGTGTCACTTGGCTACGTCCTCAAGCAGTGATGATCGATTTTCACTATGTGAAAAAGAAGAAAATACAGATGATAAAAAGAGACCTAACCCTAGGTTGGGGGGAGGGGTCTCGGACGGTTCTTAAACCTACATCAGATGGTTAAGATACAAGGCATATCAACAAAAATGTTACCTATTTCAGATGGTTTGAGATAGTGAACACAAAACTACAAAATAATGAATGATGACACGTGAGTAGGGATGAGCATCAGATCAGGTCCATGCTGATCATAAATAGCTCGACCCATGACTGGTTTATTAAAGTGGGACTTAGGCATGGCTGTGGGCCAATTACTTTTTTCAAAGTCGACCTAGACCCACCCGACACAATAAGAATGGGTACATGTTAGGTTTGGACCAGCTCTTATAGTTTATCAAGTAATAACCTTGTTCACTATAATGCTTATATTTCCAACATTATATAAGCTATCTAATGCAATAATTAAATAACCTAACATATTCTTCTAGATTGATTCTTTTGGCCTAAATCCATAAGTTTAACATGTGACCCAAATTATAAATCAATTTATATGAAACAAGATGAATTCTCCAAAGGACAAAACATATTAAAATCTATCTTGACTAAGGGCACTGCCACACTCATAACTATTTGGATGTTTTCCCCATTAGAATCGATGTCCCTTTATTTAGACTGTAAGTCCATTCATAATTAACAACTAGAGCAGAAAGAAAACCCTATTGGCTATTGTCATCATAAGATATTGCAGGAGAAGAGGTATTTCTTCTCAATTAATTATCACAAAATCATCATTTGTTAGGCATCAATGTACACATGAACAACTAAGAAGTGATGTTAGATGATGGAAAACTAATTTTCGAATAAAAACGAGTTTACTTGAATAAATAAACAACTGCTTAGCTTATCCAAGAGCATGATTCTAATAAGGAAGAGATGGAATATCATGTCCCATGCAAGAGGATAACAACTGAGTGGAAATATAGAAACAGATGGACTGACCTCTCATTCAACGGGGCGGAAGCTCGTCGATCTTTCGCACTTGTTACTATCGAAGTGTAGACCGTGTAGTTACTGCAAGGTTGATTTCAGCTGTCCTGCTTTACAAATCTTTGAGCAGCAGGACTAGACTTCAGTTTCCGCAGGTTACAGTCAGTTTCAGTCATGTAAAAAAAATCATACTCTAATAATTGCAATATTTTGGGAGCCATAAATATATAATGCTGTTGGAAACACTTGGTCATTCATGTTTTACATTTGAATGTTAATTATAATGTTTTGAATACTACCATTGGAGTATCTAGATCCTTGGAAGCCATGACAGGTCGAATCGAGCAGCAACTCCACCCAGCATCCTGGATTGGGGTGTTGTACCAACCTAGGCTGAGATGGAGATTCTGTCCAAGCAGATTGAGGCGCAAGCCGACTTGAAGCTTTCTGAGTATAAGGTTCGATCCAATGAGGAAAATCAAGATGAAGGTTGCCTCCCCCAAACTGTATTTCAGGATGGAAATTTTCATAGTGTTTTAAATGAAAACGACCGCATAATTCCATTTAGACCATGACATACATAAACTGAAAAACTTCACAACTTTTTCTTAGAGAACCTGTATATTGTGAATTTGGATACATATCATAATACTAATCACTAACTAATGTGAATGCTCGAACACGTATTTTTTACTAACCTCTTATCAAACATGGTCTTTCAAAATGCTATACAGGGGATGTAACAGCAAAGAGTTTATACAAGTTCTTCCATGAGTAATCAACTGATTCCAACCGTCTGATCACGTCCGCAAAAGCTGATCCACCCGTTCATTCTCCTCCCGTGACAAGAACTTCATACAAATAGGTGGTTGCACTCCTGCCAGTGCGAGCAATGACTCTGGCAGTGCCCACACACCGTCCCCACATACCATTCCCGAAGCCACGGCCGTAGCTAATTCGTCCCTCCCCTCCCTATCCAAACTTCCCCACACATACATTATCAAACTCCCTACGCACATATCAATAGCGAAATACGATCCCAAGTAGAAAGGGATCGCCATGGCCATCGGTATAGGCACGAACCTTGCGATCTTCTCCCCCACAAGATCTCGAAACAAGTTGACAAGGATGGCAACCAGGAAGAAAGCATAGCATAGATCAAGACAGTGGGAGGGTAGAGAACGGAAGCCTTCGACGCCAAGAAGGGCCATGTTACGGTAAATGAGAGCGTACGGTGATGGGTAATTGGACGAGGGGTGGCCAAGGTCAGGGAAAGCAGTGTAGAAAAGGAGGAAAAGAGCAGGAGAAATGATGCAGCCCATGGAGGTGCCGACTACTTGCGCTAGGAACATGGACCGAGGGGAGGACAGGGTGATGTACCTGTTATAAACAACCAGTTTCAACTGTAATACAAAAAGAACCCATTTTAGAGCATGAGAAACTATAGTTTTAGCCGAATATAATAATAATAATAAGCCTGTTAAACTAGCAATTTCATATGGCCTCTCCTCTTGGGACGGATAGATTTTATTCTGCAGATATGACCCATGATTCCACATTTAACTGTTCCATTCTCAATACATATATAGTAAACGTATCTATCCATAGATTTAAGAAACAAGATGTACCTACTACAAGAGAGAGTTAATTATTCCTTTGATGGAATTACCATTGCCAGAAACTTCCAAGTCAAAAATTTTACTTGTAAGAACTAATAATAAAAATCCAGGCTATGAAATTTTGTAACAGCATAACTTTGTGCACATATAATTATGATGAATATGTGATAGGCCAATCTTCATGAAATGCATGCAAAAACAACAAGAATTCTAATTCACCGAGGGAAATTTTTCAAGAGCAAATCATGGTTTTAGCTAACCCATACTTAGACCTATGAAAGAATATGGTAAATATGTGCATACTGACCTCAACAGGAAGCATAATTAAATAGACAAATAAATACGATCAAATACCCTGTTTTGAAGTCCTGCATGAGATCAGAAGCAGTGGAAATGATGCTCATTATAACTCCACAGGCAGCTAGGCCAGCAAGAACACCACCGTGAGAGGCACCTGCCCATGCACCCACGGTGAATATCGCCAACTTGCCATAGGTGGATGCCAATGACCAGTCAGTGAGGCCAGCTCCATAGGCATTGCAGAAGGCAAGGACTGGGGCAATGGCATAGACGACGACAATATGGTACCACTGAAGGGGTTGGAAAATGTGGGGGAGTATGGTGGTAGAGAGGGCTGCAATGGCTACATAACCAGCAAGAGCAACGGGTTTGGGAATCTGGTCTCTGAGGAAGAGATCATTGTGAAGTTCCTCCAGAGAGGGTGTAGTGATAGAGTTGTTGGAGACGGGAAGGTTGGTGGCAGTTGTGGTAAGCTTGTAGTGATAATGTTGGAGGAAGGAGGCGATGGTGTGGAAGGCAATCTTCAAAAGGTTGTAGAGGCCATCGCCTAAGATCAATGCTATTGCTATAAAGACCTGCAAAAAAATGTGTTGAAATCAATAACTATCAACAAAATATAGCTTCAGTAAGACTTCAGAGAAGAGGAAAGTCAGGTGTTGATGACCATTGTATATTTTTCTGACAGGAAAATGCAATATGGTAAAATAAGGATGTCGTCCAAAAGCTTAATAATTTCCAGCAAAGCTTTCTGTCACTCTTTTCCATATTATTCCTCGCAGAAACATAGCTAAAAGAGGAATATCCTGTTTTCTTGAAGATAAATGTCAGATTTTGGATGAGGAACTAAATGCAAGTTCACGATCATTGGCCCGTGACCTGGAACTATGTTTAATCAGCTAATAATATGCATGAATCATCAACATCGTCTAGTAAAAGGAGCACATAAATAGAAACATTAATAGCAATCAGACAAAAAATTAGATCAGGGATCTAACTGGTATTATGAGGTTGCATAGAAGCATCCAAACAGAGGTGGTTGGTCATGAATACAATATGAGATAGGAATATATTCGCACCAAACCTTGGTAGAGCGTTGGAACTAAAATTTCTGAACAAGCCAACAAGGACAATGATATTTCCTTTGAGATGTAATATGAGATATCTATAGTTAGCATGACTTGAAGAAGTTACCTTGTAACCCTGCAGGCCGTGAAGGCTACTCTCGCTTAAATCTGCAGCATACCAGCTACCTTTCTTTTGTGCTATCAATGGCCACATGATCCCCCAAGAAATGATAGCCCCCAAAAGAACAGACATGTTAACAATGTAAGGGCAGATCATCCCAACTCCAACATAAGTGGCAGAGAAATCAAAGTAGAACCTATGAATTGTGAACAATTGTAAGCAAACTTAAAGAAAATATACTATGGACAGCAAAGATGAAACTTTTAACACAAAATTAGTCCTATTTTAGATTTCGCACCATAATGTTTAGATTTATCTTCAAGTATTACCAAGAAATCTCTGAAATAGGTTCTTCCTGAAATTTGACACCGTAGCAATCTGTTTTCTAAGTGGAATTTACGTGCCAGTCTAAAGAAGCAGATTTGACCAATACACCATAAGAACTCTCCCTAGAAATCATCACTTTTTCCCCTTCGAAAGGAAAGAATAAAAGATCGATTAAGAAAATGAAGAAAACACGAGTCAAAACCCAGAAAAGGGAAGACACAAAAAATCTATTTACTAATTTTCTTTACTTGAAGTATGAAGACACAAACAATCTATTTACTAATTTTCTTTACTTGAAGTATGTACGTAATTGAGTTAAATTCAAGATATTAATCAAAAAATTTCCATCATGACTTGAACTCCTAGATTCAATGGAATTTTATCTCAGTCATCTTCAAGCTTTCTCATGGGTTGAATAATCCAACCATGTTTATGCATATAGTAAACTTGGTTGAAGAGACTCCGTCATCATGTTTGTAGGATATTCAATTGTAGGGATCTTTTTCACCAAAATCTAATTTTGAGAGATACATCTCGGATGAGACAGTATCAAACATCAACGTGCTTTGTTCTTTCATGGTGTGTCTCATCTTTCATCAAGTGTATGACGCTCTAACTATCACAATGCATAATAGAAATCTCCCAGCCCCTCGTAACCAAATAGCCTCATTCATTTCTTCAGCAGATGCAGTGTATTAAAAGTATATAGTGGAAAGGTGGATTGGTCTAGCTCAAGGTATATCTTGTAATGCAAAAGACATAACCAATCACAAATCTCCTTTTATCATGGTCTCCAACATAATCAACATTGATGTAGTCAATAAGACCTTACTTGATTTTGCCAAACTATATAATGTTGTTCGTGGTACTCAGTAGGTACTATAATATCCACGTTACAACTTACCAATGTAATTTTCCTGGATTCGCTATGAATATATTGGACAACACTGATAGCATGAACGATATCTGTAAGTGTAAATCATTGCATACGTGATGCTACCTACTACACAAGAGTGTGGCACACATGACATATATTGGTAGTCTTCGTCCGTCTGGAGATAGAGCTCAGATGAAAATCTTGAAAAGAGAGCAGAACGAGATCTTTTCGCTTTTGGTGTCGAACATACCAAAATGCTCTTTGTACTATTTGTAGGTAACTCCGTTGACTAAGATAAAGTCTTTAGACTATGAGATCTATGTGTGTCTCCATTCCAAGAGTGTTGTTCCTTGCTTCCAAGTCATTCCTCCTAATTTTTTCATTAAGAACAGCACTTAGGCTATTAGTCTTAGACATTTTTCTGGTTGCAATCAGCATATCACCAAAAATAGAAGGACAAAATGGGGCTGCCCCCTTGGGGCAGCCATGTTGGCTGCCCCCGCCCCATATTTCGGCCAAATTTTTTTATTTTTTTGAAAAATATCACCATGTATATTCATACCTATATTCCTCCTACATGCTATTCGAATTTCGTCAGAAACAGAGACTCCTACGGCCTCCATCGAGATGGTGTCGATTTAAAAAATCCTGTTACCGTTAAAAAATGACTGTCTGGATGGAGGCCATAGGGGTCTCTGTTTCTGACGAAATTCGAATGGCATATAGGAGGGATATAGGGATGAATATACATGGTGACATTTTTCGAAAAAAATAAAAAAAATGCCAAAATAAGGGTGGGGGCAGCCATGTTGGCTTCCCCAAGGGGGCAGCCCCATTGCACTCAAAATAGAATTAGTGAATACATATAGAATTTTTCATCTACCTTACGAAGTAGATGCACACATCGTTACTGCTCATGGTGAAACCTTAGGCAACTATAAAGTTGTGAAACCTCTTATATTATTGCTTTAGGCTATAAAGTGACCTTTTAAATCCTGGAAACCCCTAGGTTGTAACATGTTTATATGCTCCTTAGGATGCATTCACATCAAGTTGTTTCAAATCTAGGTTGTATGCTTCACGACACCGAAAAGACATCATTATGGTCAAATGGTTTAAAATATCATGATATATCGGTGATAAATTGCTGATATATCGGTATCAGCAGGGATTGGATATTGATATTAGGATGTATATCCATTTATAGGACATCGACTGGGAACTCGCGAGACAAAATTGGAGTATTATTTCCTATATATTGCCCGATACCATCAATACGGGATCAATATTGATGTTGTAATATCGATAGTATCAATTTTGCTTGATCATGTTGCTTGTTATTGTTGAGGAAAAAGCATGGAACATATTTTTTTATTTTTTATCTTTTATTGGTTGATTTATTCAAGATTTTGTTTGTATAGCTACTCTAATTAAAAATACATTATTATTTATAATTTTGTTTCGGATTCAAGGTGCTGCCCCTACACCCTTACATCAAGAGCACACCTAGAGATATGTCAATGAAATAGCCTGTGTTCAAACAGGGTCGAGGCATTGATCCTGCATCCTCGTTCCCCCAAAACCCCCCAAGGCTCGTTTTTAATGCGCAATGGGGGGTGGGGGGATTTGGCCCCTGTTGACACTGGAGATAAAACAACTCTAAAACTAATTAAGAAAAGGATTCATACATATATTGCACATGTTACTATATTAATATTTAATAGTTAATACAAAGCAAGTACTAGTGATCTAGTGATACAGAATCACATATCCATGGTATACAATTGGTATTTATTTTCGATAGTCCAAAGAAAATTTAGTTCTAATCTATTTTAATTCATCTTCTTTCATTCAAAATTGTGATTATTATGGATGATGTTCTCTAAAAACTACATATTATTATACCATTTGCTTGCTTGATTTATGGTATAATACAACATTTTATTTATAGATAGTATGAAATGTAGAATAATGCCATGTAAATACACCTCCTTTATGTCTGTAAGTTGTTGTTTTTCAAGTTCTATCATTACCTTTCCTATACCTCTCAGCAATCAATCGACTCAATATTGACAGCAACGATATGAGCGTTATGTGTGATATCATGCATATAAACATGATAAATATACCACAATCGAGAAAGATGCTTTTTGAGCCATTTTCGAGATCTCCACTAGTATCGTCGATATACCATAATATATCCCTTTTTGGGTTTGACGACACGATTTTTATCTCAAACTTTGCATCTTCCACCTAGTTGAAGCTTTTGGCAACAAGCCTAGTCTTGTATCTCATAATGTTCATTTCTGACATACCTTCTTTTTTGCGATACCTGTAGCCAACGATTTTCTTTCCTATAGGCAGATCCACAACCATCCAAATTTTGTTTTGTTTTTATGAGGTTCCCTTTTTCTTTTACACAAGATAAAAAATGCAAGGCGTAGTGATGCGATTTTTCCATCATTGATGAGAGGCATAAGCTTCGATTTTAAGAAGAAAACAACTATAGTAAGAAAAAACAAACTCCAAATATTGTGGAAATTGAAACCAGATTATGAGAAAATTACTTACATGTCATTTTAAACATTATGATACGTCATTAAATTACATATAGCAATTTATACATTATTTTTCTCTATTTTGCATCATTATATCATGTAATGACTCAACTTCTTTAATTGTTATTAAACTGCACCACATATTTTCCAAGTTTCTACTAATAAACTTTCCATTTAGTTCCAAGTACATATTGAAAGAGATACTTTGTATCATGAATCAATGCATAAAATAAGACAAAAAATAATCCAAAGTAAGAAAAATGGACATGAATTAGATGATCACATAATCGCACATATATTTAAAAAAAAGGTGCTTAATTATTATGGTTTGTTTCTAGTGAATATAAGGTGGGAAATTTGTTGTGCTGATTGCTTACTTTTTAGATGAATGGTACATGTATAATAGACGTATATCGAATTTGATATGTAATAATGATTAAAAGTGTTAATCTCGTTCAAAACTTATTCCCAGTGTTTCGAGATATTCACAACTCCATTTAAACTAGACAATAGTTTAAATATTAAACTAGGAACTCTACTATAGTGCAAGGATGAGAAGCTTCTTCAATTGAGAAGCTATGATCTTAAGGTCAAAATATCATAAATTTCGTTCAGATGGCTGAGGCGTGCACCTCACCACTGTCTCACCGGCTCATACGCCTCACAAGCACACTGAGGCTTACGCCTCACAACTTATATTTGAGGCTTATGCCTTGAGGTATTTTTTGTCAAAAAACACCTTGAGGCTTATGACGCACCGCCTCGAGGTGTCCTTGTTAAAACAATGCTTTTACGACAATAATCCACTTCATAAAGTATGGTATTGTCATAGCTTCAGATTGGCTATCAGGATATCCTGCTTCACACGTCTCCTTTGCAACTAATAATGCAAGTGCGAATGCTGAATCAACAAATCTGGAAGGCAGATCGATCTCTCTAAGTTCCAACCTTTGAGCAATGCACTCATTTTCTTCGATTTTGGATCTCACATCTTCTTCATGGGTGGGTGCATGATGATCTCACGTAAATTATCAAGAAGATCCGCACAAAGCTCTATATGCATCCCAATTCTCGCATTCCTACACATATCTGAAGAACTAGCAGCAATTACTATAGAAAATAATATAGATGTATGGAATATGACATCCTTTTCTATATTACGTTGGAAATAAAAAAATTTAATCAATATTCCTTCACACCATAAGCATAATCAAGGAAAATGCATTCATTGATCTTTCATTCGATTTTCCCTCATCTGTATGAGCATACGCATGACAAACAAAGATTCGTAAATAAGAAAAACTTGGAGGATTAGCATACGATGCCACGTCAAGTCTTTCAATGTCTACTCACAAGCGAGAATGTCTTATCAAGTATGTCGTTGTAACAATCCTTCCTTAGGATGATATGGATCCTATTTGAATGTCCCCATACATGTTGTTAACCTCAATCATAACCGAGATTGCATACATCCAATATCTAGCATGATATAATCTCATGAACCAATTACACCCAAACTTCCAAATAAATATATATTCTATTTCATGTTAAAATATATATATATATGAGGATGGGGAGTATGCACCCTGGTGCATGTAATTCTACATGCACCGAGGCCTATATCTCCTACATTTTTTACATTTTTTTGGAAAGTATCACCATGTATATTCATCTATATATCCCTCCAATATACCATTCGAATTTCATCAGAAACAGAGACTCATATGCCCTCCATATAGAACAGCCGAACAGGTAATTTTAACGGTCTTAGAATTGTTGTAATCGACATGTTCTGGATGGAAGGCATAGGGGTCTCTGTTTCTGACGAAATTTGAATGGTATTTTGGAGGGATATATAGATGAATATACACGGTGATATTTTTCAAAAATATATATACTCTATTTCATGTTAAAATATATATATAGGAAAAAATGGGGCTGCCCCCGCCCCATTTTTCGGCGTTTTTTTTTATTTTTTTTTTGAAAAATAAAACCATGTATATTCATCCATATATCCCTCCTACATGCCATTCGAACTTCGTCAGAAACAGAGACTCCTACGGCCTCCATCTCGATGGTATCGATTTAAAAAAATCCTGTTACCGTTAAAAAACTATTGTCCGGATGGACGCCGTAGGAGTCTCTGTTTCTGACGAAATTCGAATGGTATATAGGAGGGATATAGGGATGAATGTAAATGGTGTTATTTTTCAAAAAAAATAAAAATTTTTGCCCAAATAAGGCGGGAGCAGCCATGTTGGCTGCCCCTAGGGGGCAGCCACATATGACCCATATATATATGTATATGTATATATGAGGATGGGGAGTATGCACCCTGGTGCATGTAATTTTACATGCACCGGGGCCTATATCTCCTACATTTTTTACTTTTTTGGAAAATATCACCATGTATGTTCATCTATATATCCCTCCAATATACCGTTCGAATTTCGTCAGAAACAGAGACTCATATGCCCTCCATCTAGAACAGGTAATTTTAACGGCCTTAGAATTGCTGTAATCGACCTGTTCTAGATGGAAGGCATATGGGTCTCTGTTTCTGACGAAATTCGAATGGTATTTTGGTGGGATATATAGATGAATATACACGGTGATATTTTCCAAAAAAAGTAAAAAATGTAGGAGTTATAGGCCCCGGTGCATGTAAAATTACATGCACCAGGGTGCATACTCCCCATCCTCTCTCTCTCTCTATATATATATAGTATTTCATATTTATGAGATTAAGTTTTTGAGAAGTTCAAAGGCTAAATCTACATTTACCCACAATAATATACTAAGAAACATCGGGTGGACGCCTTCTCAGTTCTCATACGTCACATTTTTTCTTCCAATTAAGACAGAAAATTTTGTCATGGATATCATGCAAGCCCCAAGAAAAATTTCAGAGTCTCAACTCACTATTTTGATATCTTTTGTTTCATGTTAAATACATAAACAACATTTAATGTTTATGAGATTTATTGTGGTAAATTCAAAAATAGTATATCTTACTTGATATTAGATGACTGCAATCGTGGTTGTGATTGAGGTTAACAGCCATGCATGAATTCATACATGATTAAGCTTCTGCTGGGGTAGGGGTGTTACAACCGAAGTCAAGTTTGATTTGGACTAAAAATTCTTGCAAAGATTTGCATGAAGGAGAATGCAACATGATTTCTCTACCATCATTCCATTAATTTGTGCTTGACTATGCTATGTTGTAATGTGTATTATATGGTTTTGTGCTGTATAATCCCTCCTTTCATACATAATTTCTTGAACTCTTCACAGCAGGGTAAGTCCGCTGTATATCCTTCACCTCTTCATTTATCCATGTCTACTTTCTCAATCATCTTCAACTACTTGAAGTGTGTAATTACTTCTTTGAATCTTAAAACATCCATCCAGACCTTCTTTCAATAGTCACCCATGAAGGTTAACATGTATCTTCCATCCTCCTTTAATGGGATATAAAAATGAAGCCAAAAGTCAGAATGCACATAGTCCACCATACCCTTGGTATGATGCTCACCATGTCAAGCGTCCTTTCTTACTCATTTGTCCCCGCTTATGGTGCCAAAGCCTCGACTACTCCAAAGAAGATACAGGTGCCATAAAGATATCCACTACTCTTTTGTCATCTCATTTTTTTGTGACAGTAATAAGGTTGTCTTCCGTAACATAATGACATCCTTTGACTCATGATGAGTCTGGGAAATGAGACTCTTCATATCCAAAACATTCTTAACATCGATCAAGGTGACTGATGTACCATCTTACATCTACAACTCCATGATGACAATTCCTACAGTAATAGACTATGAGTTGTTGCTCAAGAAACCGACTCTACCCACAACAAATGTATGGGTCATGAACTACTCTCTTTCAGACATCGTGCGGAAAGTGAATGTCGAGTTCACGATGTAGTACAATCGGCAAAAATCGCAATATTCACACCTCAAAATGGTCTGTTTATATGGATTTCAAAATTCAAATTCAAGTCATTATTTCTATCACGCCTCTTCTTTATCTAGAATTGCTTCACGTTGTGTCTGAATTTGTCGTAAAAAGTGCAACTTTTCTACCCGCAGGCCTCAGTTTGCACTTCAACATGTCCGACTTCTATTTTCCTTCTATGAAGAGTGTGTCTACCTTTGCATTTGATGAAGTCATCATGTATATCAACAACTTTGAGATTAAAGTCGATTTCTTGTTTGTGATGAAATCAACATAGCCATAGATCAATGTTTCGCGAAATTGTTTTCACGGAATGGCAAGAGACATAAGAATAACAAGATGTAGTTCTCATCCTTGATATCAACTTCCACATTCTTCAAATCAACTGAAAAATAGTCATAAAAGAGTTATAGAATTTCTTATTGTGCCTTCGCCCATTCTCAATGTGAACAATCGCTACTTCAGTAACACATTCCCAAATTTGTTCAAGTAACACGTTCCCTAATTTGTATGGTTTTAACCAGATAATTGATAACCGAGTAATCCAATCTGATCCAACTTTTGTTGGGGACATCCCCCCCTCCCCGCACCCACAACGGATTTAGTAGGTTGCATAGACCCATTTAGTTTTTCCTTTAGTCGAAGAGGTCCTCGGCATACCCATGTTATATTCAAGACATAATCAACATAAATACCATATATCAAAATGAAAACACCCAGTATCATAATTCAGATTCATCACATACTTGTTCTTGTAAGCTGTAAGGCCGAAAGTAGGGAAGTTCATGAATCCACATCCTTCACCTGCAGAATAGAACCATTGAAAGAAACCCCAAAAGATGCTCAAGGAGAAAAACTTGCCCAATGTTTTCACTTGTTTCCTGAAGGAATTTCCCAAGAAGACGCGTCAGTAATTCTAGTTTTAAGTGAAAATTATAAGGAGTCAACAAAGATGAAAAATGTGAGATTACTTAAATTTACTTGGCTAGTTCGGCCCCTTGTGGGGTGTGTAAGCTGTTTATAAGGTGCGCAGTTGCAGTTCCACTAGGGTATATAAGCTTATAGTCAATTATCATGGTCTGCAGGAGAAAGAAAATTGCACTGAGCGAAAATTTATATATGATTCCCATGTGGTTTCCTATAACAAATAATATTGACACTGGAGAGTTTGACTCAGACATCCAAATATAACAAAAAGTTGAACTGTAGACCAGTAATTAGTTTGAAATGAGAAACTTTTAGGTTCATTTTTTGCAAGTCAATTTCTAACAACTCATGCCGAGTGAAGTTTCCATATCTAACGAGAGGGTTCCAAATTTGACAGATTTGGAATATTTTTGATGCAATCCAAGCCAGTCACCAGTTATCCTGGTTTCATCACATTCCCTCCCTGATTAAATAAAAAATGCTTTTAAGAAAGAAAAACCATTTGATGGGAGACAGAAAGTATATAAAAGGAATAGTGAGGATTTCTTTGTATTCCACTGTAACTGTCTCAATGACCTTATTCATTTGGAAATCTTATATTCCAGGGAGAACTTACATATAAGGCGAATAATTATTAAATGTTGTTATCCAACTGCCAGCCAGAGAGTTAGGCCTGAACTGTTAGTTGTGACTAGTTTAAGAGAAATTAGGCAATTATCAAGAAGAGGGGTGTAGAAAAGAACATCTAGGCCTTATCCATGAAAGCCCGGATTTATATTTCTATCATACTTCCCTACTGGTTACATCCGTAGTTGCGCTATATAAGATGCATCATGTAAATCAAGATCATACAATTTTCAGCACTTCAACAATTGGACATATCAAGTTATATGTAATTCAGATTACCAAAATCCTAAGAAGAGGATTTCTGATAAGAATTGGATTTTTTTTACACAAGTAACTCGTAACCATCTGAAATCTGAGTCTGTGTAGAGCTTTCTCTACGTGCAGGATAACTTTCCTATGTGTGTTTAGGAAAAGTGAGAATGTGAGCACCTTTGTTAAGGGCACAAGAGAGAAGAGGCCAAGGAAGCTGACAATGAATAGGAAGCCAACCATCCATCCAATATGTGGGTTCTTGATGTTTTGGGCATCATTTAATTCTGTCGTCTGTATTGCGATTGTCTCACTCATGCCTGACAGATAGCTCCCAAAACCTCCTGTAAGATCAGAAGAAATGCACAGTAGTAGATTCGTATTCTAATTATCTAATTACAACTATAATTGCAACTGCAAAAAAGTGAGATATTTTAGAAGTTCTGCCTAAAAAGGACCGAGGAAAAATTAAAACAATTAATATATCACGCCATCATGTATACATTCAAAGCGTTGGGAAAATCTGAGGTTCTCATGGAACGGTCAAAAATTTCATCCATTTTTAACTAAATTACAATCACACATGTACAATAAGTATTAGGGGAAAACTGTTTCACTTTCATCTTAACGTTTAGAAATGCTTTGTGATTGATGAAACACATGGTCCTGTGTTTTTTCTAATTGGCAGGAACTGTTATTTCAATCAAGATCTCCCATCAAGCCAAAATTTGGTGAGGTGATTTCTTAAATAACAGTTTCATTTGAAATTAAATAGGGTAAATTGCAAAAAAGAAACCCATCTATGCATTGAATCTCAATTAGGGTCCTCATATTTGAAACGTAATAAGAAGGGATCCCTTCTTATTTTCTTCATCTCAACTGGATCTTCCATAAGCTTTCGTAACCTTTGTTTATAAAATTTAACATGAAACTTTAGGTCCCATTAGATAGTGGGATAATGGGTTTTATCCCTCGTTTCTGTTCGTTTGCAGGGATGGAATTCTGAGGGATGAGGAGGGGATAGGTGGTAGTTATTTGTTATTCTCCATTCAGTTGGATAAGAAGGAATAAAGGATAGAAGTTGATCTTGTTAGTATAGTTATAAGGGATAAAAATATACTTGTATAGTTGCAAGGTAGAACTTTGGCGGGAGAAGAAGGCCATGGAGGGATAAGGGGTCAAATCATATCCCTTATGTGAGCTTATGTGGCAAGCCATCAAGTTTTTATCCTAGGATTGGACATAGGCAGTATAAGGGTTTGTTGTAGGGATGCAACCAGATATAGATATATCTGCATCCATCCGTCATCGTATCCATTTTTAAGCGGATAGGGATATGGATTTTTTATTTTGATGGATATGGATACGAGTTTTTATTTTTTTGTGGATAGGGATAATGATATGGGTATTGTTTTCAACTTTTTTGAGGATACATATACAGATAAGGTTACATATTTTTTCTGACAAATACGGATATCCATATTGTTGAATTTATGTGTTTATATTGTATATACATGCATCAACTTGTCTGTGTATTTATATTGTATATACATACATCAACTTGTCTGTGTATATCCAAATATGTTATAGGATTACTTGCAATATATTGCATCTAGAGTCCTTTTCAAATGTGGGAAGAAAAATATAGATCTCTATATTATTTAATCATTTATTAATCCGCTTATTAAATTCACTTCCTATTTATTTTGATTTCTTTGTATTTTATTAATTTTATTAAATTAATTATTAATTTTAACTTTACAAAAATAATCATATTGACTACAAACATTAGAGGACATTTATTGTATGTAGGATAATCCATTTTCATTTGTTAAATATCTGTATCCAAATCATGATTATTTATTTCCCTATCCTTATCTGTATTTAAGGACATGATTTGCAATTTTCAATATCCGCAATGTATCCATTTCTGTAACCGTACCCAGATTTTAAAACAGATGAAGATATGGTAACACCTATATCCGTATATATCCGTTTGCATCCCTAGCCTGCAGACGACCTTGATGTTTAGTACTCCCATTATTGCCCTAATTGAGAAACCAAGCCATCGATACGGCCCTTTTTGAACCCCTTGCACTCCTTTAGAGCATTGCAATTACACTTTAATTCCTCCTTATTTCATATTTACAATATGACCGTTATAAGCCTTCTAAATATACATGTTCAGTCCAATATAATCCTATACGTCCACCCAAACCAGATACCAGTTCGAAGTCTGTTCAAAACTCCTATAAGTTGGAGGATCTATATGCAAATTTCCCAAACCTAAACGTCAAATCAAAACCAATGAGTAGGAGGACCAATATGCAAATTACCAAAACCTAATCGCGCCAACCCGGAGACCGGTTCGAAGTCTCCGTTTGACCTCGATCAGAGCAACCTATCAACACAGAGAACAGAAGCGCCTCTCACCCGAGAAGGCGATGCCGGAGGCGGCGACCACGCAGGTCTGGATGACGGTGTTCTCCTGCCGCGTGAAGGCACGGGTAACCACTCCGACTCTTCCCAGCACCGTCGTCCACGACTTCACGAGGAAGAACCCGAGGAGTCCCGCGGAGGCGTTGAGGGAGGGGACGACGCCGGTGGTGAGGTTAAGACGCATCACCACGAGGCTGAACACGGACGCCAGGAGGAAACTGGCGGCGACGGTGCGGGGCGTGAGCTGATCCCTCCAGCCGGGCGGAGCGCCGGACTCGGTGGGGACGGGGAGGAGAGAGGAAGTCTCGTCCTCCGCCGTGGGGTGACCACGCTCGGCCATCTCGACTTCGGGGTCCGCCATTTGTTTTGCTCGTTTGGATTTGGGGTTTTAAATTTGGAGATGTGGCTTTTTAGAGGAGAAGGAAGAAAATTAGGAGAGTTATGGAAGGAAACAATCAAACGATTATTTTAAAGGGTAAATTACAAAAAAATCTCAACTATGCCTCAGTTTTTAATTAAGGGTCTCGTTTTTCGATAGTAACAAAGAGGTGCCTAATCTTATATTGTTCTCATATAAAGGCCTCCATAAGCTTTTAGGTTGCAAGTTTAGGCCTATCTTTGTTACAATTGGAAACTGAAGCTCATAATTGAGAATCGAGATATAATCAGAACCCCTTTTTTGTAACTACCTTATTTTAAAATAATTTACAGTACTCTCCTCCAACTATGACTCATCTTAAAAAGGTAAATAATTTGCAAGGGAGCTGGGAGCCTAAACTCAGGGGTATAGGTAGCCTTTCTCATGATTTTGAGTTTTTTTGAAGGAAACCTTAAGGAGATTTTCTTAATATATTGAGAGGAATATGTGTTTCAAGTTTCATGCAAAACAAATATTCCTAACACGTTCATCTAGAAGGGGTCAATTTCAGCAATTCTGATACCATTAAAATTTGATAGTCTTGATGAATATGATAGGAGTCTCGAATCAAGTTGAATTTTGAACGACACCATAGTAATATATAGTGATCTAATTCCCCCAAAGTTTTGTTTTAAAAAAAATAAAAATCTATGAAAAAATGAGACAGGTGGAGGTAACTTGTAGGCTCCTTTTTCCCAATTTGTAAAGGGAGCTGGGAGCCTACACCTAGGGATATAGGTAACTACCTACACCAGACCTTCTTTTTCATGATTTTGAGTTTTTTTAAGGAAACCTTAAGGTGATTTTCTTAATATATTGAGGGGAATATGTGTTTCAAGTTCCATGCAAAATAAATATTCCTAACGCGTTCATCTAGAAGGGGTCAATTTCAGCAATTCTAAGACCATTAAAATTTGATGGTCTTGATGAAGATGATAAGAGTCTCGAATTAAATTGAATTTTGAACGACACCATAGTAATATATATATATATGGTGATCAAATTCCTCCAAGGTTTTATTTCAAAAAAAATAAAAATCTATGAAAAAATGAGGCGGATGTAGGTACTTACCTATACCCTTGAGTGTAAGCTCCTTTTTCCCAATTTGTGAAGGAAGTTGGGAATTATTCATTAAAATTTATATTATTCGTTGCTAAATTTAGCAACAATTCGAAGAAAAAATAATGAATAATTGTTGTTATAAGATTCGTTGGGAAGAATATAGCAATGAATACTATTATTCATTGCGGATTTAAAGAAGTAAATGACGAATAATATTCGTTATTATAGTTTTAATTATGGAAGATATGATAACGAATAAATTATTCATTACCTTAGATCAATTTTCTTATAATATTATTACAAAAAAAGGAGAAACAAACGAAAGAAGAGAATGGATATATAATTCTTTTAGTAAACGGTAGCTATAAAATTAGAGACGAAATTAGGTCATTATCAAGTTATATTCTTAACAAAACGGAGATGTTTAGAAAAAGGACTGTTCATGACAAAGTTAAATATAGTGATTTATGAATACAAGCTCAACAAAAAACAAATAGAATAAAGGGATTTTTACCCAGCAGACCCTATAAACTTGCTAAATGACCTCTACGATCTTTGAAACATCGTAATTCCTCCATCGACCCCTTAAACTTGTTAACACTTACTGTATAGACCATGCGGTTAATTCCCATCCATTTGGCTAAAACTAATCGGAGTCCATCCATTTCTTTTCCATAATGCCTATCTTGTTTCTCAAAATTACAAAAAAATAAAAATACCATCCCTTCTCCCTCATTCCTCTAGGCCTCATCCACAACATCCCCTCCTCCCCTCTGCCTGACCTCCCCTCTGCCTGACCTCCCCTCCCCTGACATCCCCTCTACCTCCGCCCGACCACCCCTCCCTTGACCTCCTCTCCACCCGACCTCCCCTCCCATCGTCAACCTCGACCTTACACAACATCCACGACCCCTTCGTCGGCCTCGACGTTGAGTGGCACCACGTCGACGACCCCTTCATCAACCCCGTGGCCATCCTCCCGCTCTGCGTCAGTCACCAGTGCCTAATCTTCCAGGTCCTTCAGTCCGGAGGCTGCATCCCATACGTTGTATGCTACTTCCTCTTCGATGACATCCGCTACACCTTCTTGGACATTGGCATCATGGAGGACAAGCAAAAGCTCAGCAGCCAGTACAACCTCAAGGTGAGTAGGACGGTCAACCTCGAGACCTATGCGACCAACAATTTCAAGGAGGGCGATCTGAGGCATGCGGGGCTCGCATCCCTCACCAACACCGTGTTGGAGTTCGCAGTGGAAGAGCCGCAACACATGAGGCTGAGGAGTGGGACGACACCCTGCTCAACTTGGACCAGATCAAGCACGCATGTTTCGACAACTTCCTGTCCCTGGAGATCGGCCCCTCCTCGTGCTCCACCGTCGAAAGGGAAACGAAGAGGAAGAAGGAAGCGAGAAGAAGGAACGAGAGGAGGAAATCCTACCGTTGGATCTGTCGCAGTTTGATTAACTCAATCGTAAACCCAAGCAAGTTAACCCAAGAAGCTTTAAATTAACGATAGGGATTGTGTGGTAAGACGGAACAAGTTTACAAGGTCAAGGGAGGAATTACGATGTTTCAAATGTCATAGAGGTCATTTAGCAAGTTTATAGGGTATGCCGGGTAAAAATTCCTAGATTAAATTGAAATTCCTGACATTATTAGACAAATATATCCTTGTGATGTGATTTTTTTTATTTTCATTTATTTCCATATTCTTTATTTTCAAATCCTACTACATATGAATAAAATTCATTACATCGAGTTCTCAGTTTTTCTCCACAACAATCAAATTGCAAGTCTATTTATTTGAAGGATCAAGTTGCAAATCTACTTTAAGCATTAATTCTCAATACTGCGCATTTAAACCATAAAAAGCATAATTTGTTCAAGAAAGAATTTACAAAGAATGCAAAGACTCATCTCCTAGAAACTAAGTTATAATTACTACATATTTGTTATATTATAATATTTGAGGTAAAAGAACCAAAATCAACAGAAATCAACTACTCTTAGAAATATAGTCTCTACCCACAAAATAGACAACTAATCGCCTTTTCAATCTTATACAACCTATTTTCAATGGCCCACACATGTCTTCATAACATAAACACCTAATATCTACTTTTATTTCCTTACAACAACAAATATCAAGAAATGAAGGTGCTTCATGATGCTATGAGAATGTTAAAAGGACATAGAAAGAAGGGTGTCTCAAGACAAGCTGCAATAGGACAGAAGATCAATGCTTGAATGCCACAAGGCACTACCCTCGCATAAACAGCCGCCTGCGGGTTTGGGTGTGGGCATGCGTGAGCGTGTCTAGTTTCTTAGGAAGTGCGATTTTGCCCAATGTAATCGGAAAAGGGATGATCAGTCCCATACTGTCAATAGGTAGAAAACTTTCTGTAAAAACTAGGCAAATACAAAACACCGCCTATCAACAAAATCTTCCTAATAAGTAAATACATGGTTAAATTTGACAGTGTACAGTTTATTGTGTACACATACTCTAGAGTCTAGAAATCAAACCATCATAATGATATTTACTTCACTAATAAATAAATAAATAAATAAGCAACAGCCTCATTTTTCTTTTCTTCACATAGTTTATTGAATCTTCACCTTCAGGTGTTTTGATCGGCTCCTTATTTTTTCTTTTAGTCTTTGTGTATGGTGATAAGCAGAAGATGGAAAACGAAGCTCTGGTATAGCATATCAGAGTCCAGCACTGGAATTCCCAGATCCCGCAGCGATGACTCCCATCCCACTCCCTTCACCAGCCTCAGCTTCTTGTTTGGCAGTTATGGGAGGTCCCGGGGCCTTGCTATCTTCGAGCTTGCTCGCAAGCTCGTCGATCTTGCGGAACTGATAAGGCCATCTTGAATTGTAAAGAAACTGGCGAAGATCAAACCTGTTGTCTTCTGGAGAGTAGCTCTGCACATTGTAGAGGCATCACTGAACTAGCACTAGAGAAAATTCGAAGAGTTGCTCTAAGAGATTGCTAGAGATGCATGTTTTAGTTGGATCAGCATCAATACATTGCACAGGAGAAAAAAGAGTGTACCTCGGCATGATATGAAGGCGTCAGAACAGTCATCTTATGCCTATTGATCGAGTAGTACTTGAAGAAATGCTTGACCTTAGTTGCAACCTCAACAGGTGTTAGTATTCCACGCCACTTGTGACAGAGGTTCTACAATGCAGAGAAACAAGTTAAGTGAATGCCCTTGAAAATACCGGATCAAACTTCTGGATTATGCAGGTGAAATGCATTGGTAGTCAAAGCCCAAGAGATATCAAGAGCCATATGATATTTGAGATCGTAAACAACTAAGCAGTATTTTCAAGTTAACTTTTGCAAGACTAAACCACTTGCAGTGATAAATAGAACTTATTGTTCACAAACGTGTCATATATACTAAAAACCTGAAAAACAATATATCATTACTTTGAAAACATGCCAACACACCCAACTTTAATGTCCATCGTGAAGGAAAGCTAGAGGTGGTAACATTTTTTATTAGTTAATGCAGTATCTCACAAAAATCATGCCTCTTTTCCATGAAAAATCTAGACCTCAGGATATCCAAATATGAGAATCTCTTTTTACCAACTACTAGATAGTTTGAATAAAGAATACGAGATACAACTAACAAGTTGTCAAAGTTTACTGAAGTGCTGGTAGCAAATGCACCGTTATAATAACACGTTTTTTTCCATCTTGAGAAAGTCGTTTGCCCACATTTCCATGACACAAATATTCGTACTTTTCATTTTATCTCAGTCGGAAAGTACCACAGTATAGATATGTGAAAGACAACAATGGAAAGCATACCAGAGTAAGCACAGCAAATGATCATTACAAATGAGGCAAAACATATTGGAAATATGTAAAAAGCCATTGAGAAAATTATAACGGCAATTATAGCTGCACTGACTACACATCATAAAGTGACATGACAAACCTGGAACATTGACACAGGTCCACAGCGGAAGATCTTGCGCAACCTTCCGTAAGCTGAGAGCTCCTCATAAGTCATTCCCATATCAACTTCATCTAGCTGAATTACCAGAGAACCATAGTATTATGTACTTGAATTTTTTAAGAATACGTCAGATGTCATTCAGAATAAAACAATCATCAGATCAAGCACTGACGACCATCCATTCAGAATAAAACAATCATCAGATCAAGCACTGACGACCATCTATTGGGTTAAACGTTAAACTTGCTGGATACAACCACAAATAAATATAAGCAAGGCATTTTAGGTCCCACTAACCTCAATGCCAAGGAAATAAGTTAGCACCCACAGATATCCTAAGATTCCTAACTTGAAATCTATAGAACGAATTCTTCAACCGACAAATTTAGCACATACCACAACAGATATACAAACGGCATCTTTGCTCCCTACAACCTTGATGTCAAAGACATATTTAGAACCACATATATCATATAGCTCAAATTCTCTGCAGAGCAGATTATTCATTCCCGAGTTTCCTTTAAGTATTAAACACACCTTCAAATACATGAGAAAAATAACATTTTGACCACCTGTTTGACCCCGACCTGAACACAATCAACTTCCACTGATTATACAAAACTCGTCAGAAAATCAATTTAAGGTTTAAGCCATGCCTCATTTCATAGAATGATTTTCCTTAGAAAGATAACTTCACTCTGCCGAGAATGTAGGCTAAGCCCGAGTCAAATCCAGTAGTGGTTTGATTAGTGGTTTAACCCTATCTATAGATTGAGTGGTATGAAATATCGTGATATATGGGCGATGTATCGCATATATCGCCATCTTAGAGGTATCGGTATCCCCGGTATGTCCTTTTCCAGGATATTGGCCGATATCTCGCAATACGTCCACAAATTGTCAATTTGACATCCAGTATTGGTTGAAATTTGAGGTTTTCAATGCAACTTTTCCCCGATATTGATTGATAATGTATCATCGATATGACCAATGTGCTTGATCTGTTGCATGTTTTTGTAAGGGAAGAGGTTTAGAAGGAATTTTTTTAATACACATCCTTTCTGTTTATAAGTTGTTATTTACAAATTTATTTATGAACCTTCCGATGTCACTTTGCAGTCAGCAATCAACATCGACATCAAGGATATCCATGATAAAAATTGCATTGATGCGTTAATACACCTCATTCTTGCACATAAGTATGTAGTTGTATGTTATTTATTATTTTAAGAACAAATGTATAACTTAATTTGCGAGAAAATCACTTGTTTAGACATTTCCCGATATTACCACCGATATCATTAATATATGGGTAAATTACAAAAAAGATCCTCAACTATATCTCGATTCCCAATTAGGGCCTCATTTTTCAAATGTAACAAATAGGGGCCTGAACTGTCAACTTAAGGGTTCAACGTCGACATATAAGGGTCGTTGAAGCTTATAGAAGCCTATATTTGAGACAAAAATATAAGATCAGACCCCTCTTTGTTATAATTGAAAAATGAGTTGCTTAATTGGGAAATGAGGTATAGTTGAGACTATTTCTTGTAATTTACCCTTAATATATCCCCTATGTATCCCATTGCAACCCACTTTGGACTGACGTACCAATATCGATATCTTGAACCTTTATATTGACATAGCAAGTTTCTTACGCAGAATTGCTCTTTAGATCTATTTCAAAGTATTTGATGCAGATGAGATCAAAATTTAGAAATATCCCAATTAGTACATGAAATTATTGGCATTAGATGTCACAAATTGTCGACACAAATAACAATGCAATAAAATGTGTGAAGAAATACAAACAATAATAAGTGCAGCATCACGAGCAAAGAAACCGAGATTTACATGGTTTGAGATGAGCAAAATGAATATCCTATTCCATGAGAGATACAATTAAATTAAGTCAGATCCTCATATTTTTCTTTTTAATCACAAAGATACTTCGAGGTTAATTCAGATCCTCGTATTATTCTTTTTAATCACAAAGATACTTCGTGGTTATTATATATGAACCCACAAACTCATCCAAATCCTAGGATTAAGCATTATGGGTTCAACATTCTCCTCTCAAGCTGGAGTTTTAATAGCTGCAACTTGTTACAAAGAAGACCATCTACCCATCACACAATATATCTTCTAGCAAAAATTGATATAAACAAGATGAGGAGAAGAGAATGAATTGTTGTCTTATTTCATGGGTCTAAAATTTTTTATAGAGTGAAACCGTTATTCCATGGGTCTAAAATTTTTTATACAGAGTGAAACCATAGAGAGCAAAAAATGGAGAATTACATATAAGTTCCCGAAGGGTTACATGGCTCAAATAAAAATAGAAAATACAATTAACTCCAAAAACAACTAAACTTCCCTCATTGGAACATATCTATCGATCACGTCCAACTTGGAAATCAAGCCATTGCCATGTATTCTGCCTCTGACTGCACTCGATCTAGAGACTATAGTATGTGTATTGCTTTGCCAAGTAACCACATGCCACCGACGAACATATCGATCAACGGTCCTCAAGCAAACTGGCATAACCAGCATTTGTATAGGCGGAGATATCAGTGTAACCATTTTCCCCATAAAAGAGTACACGTTCGGGAGATTCCTTCAAATATCGAAGGATCAGAAGGACATCCTGCCAATGGTTGTAAAGGGATAGCTCCATATGCAGGACGACTCTGCTCATGGCATAAGATATATTTGGCCTAGTAATAGTGAGGTAGATTAGTTTGACCACTAGGCTTCTATATCGTTTAGTATCCTCAAACTCAGGAGCAATGGACGTATAATGATTCATTACTTCTACAGGGGATGCCAAATGGCTTGCATCCAAGTAGTCTAACCATAGTGATAATGTCTAAGCAATATTTCCTATGTGAGAGATGTACACTCGTTGGGAAACTTATCACCTTAATGCCTAGGAAGTAGTGGAGTTGTCCAAGTTGCTTTGTGACAAAGATCTTCTAGAGGAAAGTCTTGGTGTCTGAAATACCAACTTCATCGTCTCTAGTGGCAACCATATCATTAACATAAACTGCAAGTATAACCATTCCAGTAGACCATTGCCTGATGAAGACAAAATAGATAGATGTCATCCTCTAAAAACCTAAAGTATCGATCTCAATGATCAGTCTATCAAACCATGCCCGAGGGCTATGCTTGAGGCCATAGATGACCTAACATAGTCGGTATACAAACTCCCCTGCAACCACGTAAGGGAGAACAGGTCCTTCTTGGGAAACGCAATCGAGAAAGGGACCTTCTCTCCTAAGATAGAAGATTGCATGCGATTAACTAAGTAGCAAGCAGTGAGAACCGCATCACCCCAGAAAGAGTGAGGAGCATGACTCTGGATCAAAAGCGTTCTGGTCACATCAAGTAAGTGGCGGTGTTTGCATTCAACAACACCGTTCTGTGAGAAGTGTAAGCACACAAGGTCTGGTGTATGATGCAAGAGACCTGAAGAACTCAAAAAGTTGTAATGTGCATAACTCAAAGGCATTGTCAGAGAGAATAAACTTAATGGTAGCAGAAAAAATCTCCATTTCAATAATGAAAGAGTTGATGATAGATCCAACTTGAGACGAGTTTTTCAAAAAAAAAACCTAAGAAAACTAGAATAATCATCCACAATTACAAGATAAAAGCGATGTCCCTAGTGATCAGGATTCAGGAACACTACTGGGACCCCAAATGTTAAGATGGACAAGCTTAAACCAAGGCCCTAAATATCGATTTCAGTCACCATTTCAGTGTCCGACCGAAACAGAATCTCGGTCAAAATTCGACCGAAATTTCGATCATTTCGATCATTTTTTGCTAGGGCCCTCATATTTCCATCATTTCGATCATTTCGATAGAATTTTGATTTCGACGGGATATCGATATTCGACAGAAATTCAATCAAATTTCACTGAAATTTGAGGCCACGGCCTAAACAAATGACTACTGTGACTCTGACGGTCAGAAAAAGAAGAGTGGGGATGCTTCCCAGGCCCGCACTAGAATGTAGAACGCTTGAAAATCTGTGTGAGGACATGACAACTTTTGCAGAGGAAGGTAACCAAAATGAAGATGCCACAAGTATGGAGAGACTGATCTAGTAGGAAGGTAGAGGCACCAGCACAACGAGACTCAATCAGTCTATAGAGCCCCTGCTCCTCACGGCCACATCCAATCATCCTGCACGTTAGTATGTCTTGAAACACAAGAAAATAGGGATCAAAAATGGCACAAACAATGCATATCCTTAGTGATATGACTAATAGAAAATAAATTCATCTGAAAATCAGGTGCATATTGTACATTCTGTAGGCACATGGATGGTGTTAAATGAACATCCCATTGTCCATGATAGGTAAATGAACCTTGTTCGCAATGATGATCGATCTACCATGGGGTATAGACATGTGTGAACAAAACTATACTTTGTCTCCACACAGATGGTGGGAAGCACCTGAGTCCGTGATCCACTCTGTCATATCTATCTTGCTACAACTGGTAAAAGCATAGGTTATTCCTAAGGAGCTCGAAGAAGCTCTGGCAGAGGCTGCAATGGAGGATTTATGGTGATGCCGGCAGCATGAGTCATTATCTCCCTCATACGAGAGATAATGTCATCAAAATATGAATCTGTATGAGCGAAACTGTCTGGAGACCTAATCTACTCGGCCACAAGAACGGATGTTTGGTATCTATGCTTCTGATAACATGTATCCTCCGAATGACCCCGAACGACAGCAGTATGTGCAAGGACCACGCTGGTGGCCTCCTCCTCTGCCACGGGAACCATACCCTCCGAACAGAGAAGAGCCTCCCCTACCGAGTGATGCGGCCATTGTTGAGGTCTGTGTGGTGACCTACGGTGGGACAGTAATCTTGTTGAGGCAACTGTACGCTTCCTCCATGGGAGGTATGGATGTGCCTATAAAAAGATGTGTATGTGCTGCCTCCTACTATGATCAAGAGCAGCCAAGAAAAATTCAACCATCGTAGAGTTCTTGTAAGTCATCTGATGCTCGGTAGATGTGATTAGTTGTGAAGCTTCTTGAACATGCCACAAAACGAAGAGTAGAAATTATGCAGAGGACGATCATTCGACTTGATCGTGTAGATATCAAATTGTAGTTGAAGAACCTTGGCCTCATTCTTTGCATGGTCATATATGTGGCAACCAGGTTGCCCCATGTCGCCTTGATGGTGGGTTGGTTCACAATGTCATTGGTGATCTCTGTGGTAAGAGTAACAGAGAGCCAAATACATGTTATTGCATGAGGGTCAAGAACTGCATGGACCACAACACAGTTGGTCCCATCCATCTTCACGATGGGAGCTGGGCCATAGAAGGCACTGAACAAAGAGAAGATGTCTCCCTTGCATTTTGACATGATGAAAAAGGAGGCCGAAAAGGAATTCGACTGGAGTAATAGATCGATCCGAGCGAGTTTACACAATCATGTAGAGGATTTAGTGTACATGAAAACGCATACAACCTTCCTCGTCAATCATCGATCCATGTTAGGGCTGGAAAATGTGATTTATTAATATGAAATCACATTTTCCGATCAAAATCAGAGCGTATAGCAGATCTGGACAGCGTCAGAGAGGATTAGAAGGGCCCAAGAGGCCCTATCGAGGACTGAGGAGCCTAGTTGAGGATTGTGCGGCATCGAGGTTGCTTGGGTAGCGGTCGTGAAGGCCACCAGCGATATGGGTGGCGGTTACGAGGCTATGCGACATTGCAGAGCCAACCAGGATCGTTAGGAAGCCCTAGCAGGAGGTGGCGGCGATGCAAGACCCCTCAAAGGAGGCTACCGGTGGTCTTACAACCACCCACATCATCGTTGAGGCCTTAGGTGGTGTTTCATAAGGCGGCACCAAGCCGACAGCACGTAAAGCAAAGAGAGGGAGGAGGGACAGCGTGAGGAAGAGAGAAAGGGAGAGAAAGAGAAAGGCAACGGTGAGGTTAGGGTATGGGGTACGAGAACTCCGATCTATAACATCGTTCTAATACCATGTGGAGAAAATAATGAGTTGCTTATTCATGAGGCCTTAGAATTCTGTTATATAGAGGAGAAATTCATTATTAACAGCTTCATGGAAACTCTTCCATTTGAGGACCTAGACTAAGACCAGTGTTGCAGAAATCGATATTCAGTCGAAGGGTTATTGAATAAAGAATTTTCGGTATTCGAAAGAACATTCACACTTATTTGATTATGTATTTTTAATTATTATAAATATAAATTATGTCTAATATGTATATTCTTATATATTATTACGTATATGTTCATCAATCAATAAAACCCCAAGATTAAAGTACCAATTAATAAGTTACATATATGGAGCTTTAACATTTGTGGTGATACCGAGATAAATGGGAACCTTTAAAAACCTAAAAGAATAAAAAAATAAAAAAATCAACAGCATGGTTCGATTGTCAGCCGAATACCCGATCATTCAAGTCAAATATTCGAGGATATTCGAGTTGGACCGAATCTTGATCGAATAACAATAATTTATTCGATCACCCTACAGAATAAGAATATTCGACCGAATATTCAATCCATTCAGTCAAATATTGCAACAACGTTGAGGAGAAACCCTAGAAGGAAATTGGAAAATTACAAAGAAAGGAAATAACAAATACATAAATACTATTCCTTATAACATACATCATAATGTGCTTTCTCTCATAGGAACAACGAAGAAAGGATCTCATCTTGGAAACCACGAACAAAGGACATTTGAACTTGCAATAAGTCTCTTTTTTAAGGTATTTGAGAAAAGATCACTCCAGTGCATAACCGACAATACGGACTTCTCATGTCTTAAAAGACAAAGGACATGTTATGATTGTGGGCAGAGAACTCATCAGTACTTGACACTCCCACTGTTGACAAAAACGTTTCTCGTAGAAGACCTTAAACAAAGTACATCTAAATTTGAAGCGTTTTATTCAAGATTCTCCCTTTTTTCCTTTGGAGAAAAACTAAGGCCCCGATGTAATATATCTTATTCATGGGGTAGGGTTTCTTATATAAGATAAAACCCTAGAGTCCAAAAGGTAGTAATTACATTATAGCCCCCAAGGGTTACAGATAGAAATTGAGAAATTTGGAAACAAATTAAAATAGAAAACATGTCATTGGTTATATTTTTCAAATGATGCCAACAATCCCCCTCAAGTTGGAGCATATCTATCAATTATGATGCCTATTTGGAAGTCAACAATGATTTGTGTTTCTTTCATGGCCTCAAATTTCAGCGAAATTCGGTCGAATTTCTGTCGAATATCAATATCCAGTCGAAATCGAAATTCGACCGAAACGACCGAAATGACCGAAATATGGGGGTCCTAGTACAAAAAATGACCGAAATGATCGAAATTTCGGTCGAAATTCCACCGAAATTCCATCGAAATTCTGTTTTGATCGATACCGAAATGGTGACCGAAACCGACATTTAAGGCCTTGGTTTCTTTAGGAGTGCTTTTACAAATATATCCGCAACTTAGAATTTTGTGGAAATGTGTAGAATATAGTGTTCTTCCCTCCTTGTACAATATCTCAAATAAAGTGGTAGTCCACCTCTATATGCTCGTTCCACTCATGGAAAACAAGATTAGTGACAACGTATGTAGCAGACTTGTTGTACATGAACTAAAGTTGTAGCAGGGAGTCCAAGTTCCTATAAAAGGAGAAGTCAAATAATCTCACATGTAGCCTGAGCCATTGCTCTGTATTTTGCTTCTGCACTTTATTTGGAGACTATGGTCTATTTTTTGCTTCGCTATGTAACAAAGTCTCCATCAATAAATACAGTGAAGCCAGTAGTGGGTGGATCGTCTGTCCTAAGAAGAACTAGCGTAATCATCGCCTGCATACCGTGTGGTATCTTCAAATACAGAATAAATAGAGGTAACTTCTCTCGATAATTCAATTGGGATAGATACCAGTTTACATCAAATTAGTCCAGCTTCCTCAATAATGATGTAACAGTACAGTCTAAGACGAAAAACAAAGGTGGTGGCTTCCTTCACTGCTTGATAAAAACTTTACGTCGAGGACCAACGTTCAAGAATGCCCACGCATGAACCATATATGTCTATGCAATAGGCAGGTCGGACCGCATTTTCTATGCAAATTAGTGTGCATCCTACACCGCATATTCAATCAGCATGGTTACATATTGGACCACACATACTGCATATTCAGTCTGCTTTCTAGATGGAGTTGATATATTACTTAGACTTTAATATTTATTTTTATCATTATTTTTTAGTTAGTATTAAGGAGAATAATAATTACATGCAAGCAAGCAATGTTTACATAATTTTATTATCGCAATCTATTTTAATTTTACAAATTTATCTTAACTTTTTGGATCTGAAAATTTCTTTTAAAATAAACATTAATAACGAATTTTCAATTATTTTACATCAAAAAAATAAAAACCACACAAAACCACATTTTTCTGCAGCAGTTTTCCTCTCTGTTAAAGTATGTAATAAGATGGGTAACTAGATCTCTCCATCATCCAATTACCTGCTTTCTTGTTTAATCTCACATCATCTATAAGTGGGACTATGGTCTATCTGTGGAGATATATAAGAAATCCCACACAAGGTTCGAAAAAACGAAATGCGGAATGATGTGTTTTCTTTGGAAGTGAGGTGAGGCGTAGCCTCGAGGCGATCGAAGCATAAGTCTCGGTTTATAAAAGAAATTACCCATAAAACTACAATTAAATATATATTGATGAAATGGTACAATATCTAACTAACATGTAATATATACCACTATACAACTCTACATAGCTTTTTACTAAATTTCCATCAAATCAAAGAGGGGGTCATTGGCTCTGATTGTCATTAGAGCAACTGAAATTACATAGATGATACTAAATTATTTATCAAAAAGATAGTCATTGGCTATAGTTGTCATTAGAGTATTGGAGATGTCGATATCCCTTGAATCCTAACTTTATGTTTTGTTGAACCCATGTGAAGAAATGTCCAATGTCCCCAGGTGCCGCCATACCTTACCAATACGAAGGTCTCGAGCCAGGGGGTCCGAGGTTGTCGCCTTGAGGCCCTCTGGCCCCGCCTCGCCTCAAGCGCCTTTGCGCCTCGAGGCATGCTTTTTCAAGCAATGGCCCTACACACCTTGTATTCATGGAGAGAGTTACAATAGAATATCTGACCATCAAGGGCCTTCTCTCGTGGTTTCATCCCTTCCTTACAAAATATGATCCACGTAAATCTTAAGCATCCATACATATTTCTTGTATGTTCTTGTTCTGATGTGCATTATTTACTTCAACATAATATCAGAGTGGTGCGATTCTCATGTTCGATTATTGAATTTTTTATTTTCGTTATTATCTTCATGGTAATTCTGGAAGTCCGCTCTAGCAATTCTTGTTTAAGTTAGGTCATCGCCGAGTTCAAGAAAATCGAGGGTTTCTCATGAAACCCTAATTTTGCACGGTGCGCAGTACATCTGGATTCTCTTTTCCCGGCGTGGATGACCCCACTCTCCTCCATGCTGCACATCACCAAGCGGCACTGACCAGTCGCATGCATCCATCTCCAATCAGAGCCCCCCACGATAGTTCTAGCGCACCCACAGCCTCTATCCAGATCTATCACCAAGGAACCCCTCTAAAGAATATGAAGGAAAGCACCTATGTATGATACCTCCTGACGAGTTCTGATTGCACGGAATGCATTCTGCAAGACCTAGTTCACAAAAAGGGGAGGCGAAAGATCCACAACGGTGCAATTGTGATGCCCTCTCTCCAGGGGGCACCACCCTGAGTACCTCTAGGTGTTGCAGCAGCCTCGGCCCCCAATCACCCAACACCTCTCCCGGTCCAAGCAAGATAGTTGCTCTCCATGTTGAAACAAATAATGTGGAAGAGTGGCTAGAAAAAGAACATAAAATAAAGAAATATAAATGCTCAAGATTTACGTGGAACCCTACTATGTAAGGAGCGGGATGAAACCAATGGAGAAGGCCTCTGAGGGTTGGATATTCTACCGTACCTCTCTCCATGAATATTGGGGGTGTGGAGCTTCTTATATAGCCCCACAGATTAATCAAAGTCCCACTTATAGATGATGTGGGACTAAACAGGAGAGCAAGGTAATTGGACAATTACCCATCTTATTGCATACTCTAACAATCTCTACTTTTTTTATTGTTGCAGTTGCGAACTAGCCTTTTGTCGTTACCTCTTATCTCCCATCTTCCTACTAATATTGCTATTATCATATTTCTCCTCACATGTTCAAGGCATTTCGTTAGAATGCACCATCGGTAACTTATTTGTGTTCTTCCCATCTATACATAACATTTTACAGTTATAACTTTTATGTACAGTAAACAATTTAAAATCAAAGAAGTGCATATGTTGGAAGGAATGTTTACATTGTTACGCATTACTTAAAAGTAGCAAAAAAATGTTGAAGAAGTTTTTAAATATACATGTTTTTTATTCTGTAAATTCTTAGCATTACAGTTTTCTTAAATATTGTCTACATGCAACCAATACTTAATTATATGAATTCGTAGATATAACTATTTAGTACAAACAATAATTATCTTAGGATTATTTTTCATTTTTTGGTATTTCGTACTTATGTATTAGCTATTAGAATTATCATATGTTGATTTTGTTATCAATATAGACTGTTCTAAGCTGTACATGAAAGTGTGTAACTCGCTTTTATTGTGTAAATTTAAAAGTCATAAATATCTATAGTTATTTATTTAGACATTAAAAATTAGAAACTTGCATACAAGCGCATATAACCCCCATATACCCCCGCATGTTGCGTATTCACTATGTGGTGACATGTCTGAATGCTATGCATATAGTATTCTATTCCTGAACTGCTGCAGAGGACGATATTTTTATACAGCACAAGAAGGTGGTGGTTGCAGAGTTGCTGAGAATTCTACTTATGTCGATGCTGGTGAGTTTCAAGTAGCCCGAACAACCTTTTCATAGGCAATATGTTAAGAAAATCAAAATTCAATAGAAACTAAATTACTCCCTCATCCAGCCACACCAAAAGCAACCTACAGAAGCATAAAAAGTGCATAACGAATCATTAATCGACAATTCCCAAAGGATTTTGACTTTTTTCTTCATTAAAATTATTTGGTGATAGCAAAGATCTAATTGTCATAAATTGACCTTCCAAAGAAATTAAATAGGATATAGAGGAAACAAATGTTAGTCAGGGATCGTTCTAGGAGAAACCCGATTAATTTCTTGTCAATTCTCGTTCACTTTTCTAGAAAAAATCACTTCTTTCAGTCAATGCTATAACAGTCATCAAAGGAGGAAGAATCCAAGTGGACAAGGAAATATAGAAATGAAGATGAGATCACCAAAAAATATATAAAAATAACATACCTGGTTGTAATTGGAACGGATAGGCTCCAGCTCAGCAGTGGGAGGTGCTGCTTCAACTTCTGCTAAAGAAGGATAACCAAGGTGAATAGCTGCCCAACGGAGAAACTTGCGAAGGTCCTGCTTACTTACACTTCCAATAGGATTTATGTCCGCTGAACTACAGTCATACTGGAAAAAGAAAACAGAAACATTTAACGCTAGTTAATCTTTACAATAATAACCTTGTTAACAAACAAAAAAATAGAAATATCAAAACCCCAAGATTGGTGAATTTGCCAGATCAAACTATCAATGCTTCTGACCCCCTCCCATAAAAAATGAAAATGTGACCAACCCGGGTAGAGGTCCATTCTGGAAAAATGGAACATTTATAAATGAACACTCTATTTTAGAAAAACTAAATGAGCAAATCATTTTTAGAAAATAAGAAAATCATTGTACATTGCGAAGACCTAACTCAGTAGGAAAAACAACCTAAGCATCATTATTTCTCACGAATTAAATGATAGATCACCTTGGTCAAGTACCCACGCAATGCTTCATCGACATTTGAACTCCCTAACACAAGGAAAAAACCAGATTTATTCTGGACCCAAGGCATAAGTGATGCTAGCATGAAAGCCAGAACCATTCTGACTCGAGCTTGGATATTCTGAAGCCCCAAATTTTCAGCATTGGTCCCACCGTCGATCTACATAAAGGAAGGACTACCAAGTGAAAATATTGCAATAATGACAAAAAGATAATAAAATAAATGCAAAATTAATTAATAAATCAGTTTACAGAGCAAATCAAAGTTATATATCAAATCAGTGTGTTCTAGTTAAATTTTAAAATAAATGACTAGATTAACAAGTCATCAGGATACCGATGTGAAAAGGGTGCATTATGTACAAATTAAAATATGTCCCAACAACAAAGCACTGTGAAACCTATGTTGACGCAACAAAGAAGAATATGTTTTTTCCCTTGCAAGAAAAATGGCAAATGTATCTACTAGAAGACAGTTCTAATCTAAGGCCCCTCTATCTTCCCACTATTCGAATCCAGATTGGCAAGCAATAAAGCACTTCTCTATTAACAGCTGAGGACAAAATTCCCTCAGGGTTCACATTGTTGTATTTATCGGCACTAGTCAGAAAAAGGTGGGTGGTGGTAACATGCAGGAGCCAGGAAGCACAACTCTTGATCAAGCTAACTTTGCTAACAATATCAAAAGATGAGAATCCAAACAAGAGGGAATTAACCTATGCCCAGTTACATGCTATTATACAAAGTTAAATCACTATTGGGGTTAAGTACGAGAAACACAAACCAAAAGAATCTACTTACCTTGTAGCGAGGGCACTTTCCGGTAAGCTTTTGGAACAAAGACAGCAAAGCTGAAATGATGCTATCAATATGAACATCAAGGTGCCAAGAACCAATTTCATTAGCTAGCTTCTTAGCTCTCATCCTTGTTGCCTCGGAGCTGCAACACATTGAAAGCATGAGTATTGATGCCTATTGCATTCATTGTGCCTACTGGATCCAGACGTGCATTTGCCATACCATCACATTTCTTTACAGAAACTGGCACGACATAAGAGAAATTCAAATCACCTATACAAAATTATTCACTGTTGCACATTTCATGCTCCGTGAAACCAATTCTATAGCAGTTGGCAATATCCAAGAGCCAAGCATTTAATTCTGCATTCCATATTGATTTTGCTGCCAGATAAGCTAAATATCCTTTTATTTAAAAAACTCATCGATTTTCTTGGGAACCATATTAGTATCTAAACATCTTATTTGATGGTATATTCTCAACTTGGTCTTTCCATCAACCCTTGGCAGAGAGGGACACTTAGCAATTTAGCATCCCATCCTCGAAGAAGATTAATTATATTTGGTCAAATTTGATTTGAACAAATCCTTGAAGGAGATTTGTGACCTCATGCAATCAATCTCTATCATCGAAACTGGCTCGAATGAGATCATAAATCTGACGGTTACGATGGACCATTCAGATCAGAAGCATGTGTGGTGACGCAAAGAAAAAGGATGTCAAATAAGGTGTACAAACTCGAGGGAATGGTTGTGACAAGTGATGGAACTCCTGTTTTCTCCAAGACAAGCAATACAAGGAAAGAGCATCATGTTGTCAACATCTCTACTGCAAGTATATAAGAAAAGGCAAGGGCTGGTTCACTTCGCCAAAGGACGCGAGAGATGGGCAACATCACGTCAAAAGGCATAACATGAGGTGTAGACATGCTCAAGAGGAGGCATAACGAGGGCATCCACATAGTCGCAACATGCAGAGGCAGTGAATTCTTGCAACAGAAATTTGCAAATGATGAGGATGATCCAATAATCAATCCTTGAAGGAAATTTATTAGATTTGATCAAGGCTCATTAGATCTCGATTGATTGAGATTAATCGTTACAATCAATCTAAGATTGTATTTAAGCCTATAAAAAAAGAGGATGTGAGGAATCATTCACCAGAACATAAGGCATGACATTGAGAGAGGGAGAGATAAAGGAAGATAGCAACAAACGGAGAGAGATGTACTTGTTTTTCTTTGTGATTTGTCTACTCTGATAGTCGTAAGAGGAAACCAACCACTCTTGTATCATGTCTTCTTTTTCACGTGCATATGTGGTGGTTGATAGCACATCAACTCATTCCCCAAGTAGCAGAAAATACAAATGCAATAGTAGTAATATGAGGGGATGTGTACTTTCAGTAAAACACATTCTCATGCTAACGTGATGTTTGCTTCAATGCTAGTGGGAAAATAAGTTTACTAGCAACATGTAAAAGGGGCAAAATAAGCCATATCTCTTAATACATGCTAATGTGATGTTTGCTTGCATAAGAGCAGGTCGATATGAAAAAATCCCATATATCTTAATGCATGGGTTTGTGCATGACCTAATCAATATATGCAGTAATTGTCTTAGTTAGACACGCATTAGCTAAGACATTTTCTTTTTTCGACAATGCATATTTTTCTCTCTTCTCGGGATCGAGCTCCTTTAATACATTACTTTTATTGATGATTGCTCTAGAAGTACTTTTGTTTATCTACTTCGTACTTGTGGAGAAGTTGACACAGTGAAGAATTTCTTCCACCTTAATGAGACACAAAAATGAGAAAGTGATCAACTGATCATACATTTCAGATCTGATAATGCACGTGAATACTTTGCTAGGGAACTACAAGATTTATTTGTTATTAAAGGCATTGTTCACGAAACTTCATATAGCTATACTCCTCAACAAAATGTTGTTGCAGAATGGAGGAACAGACACCTATTTGAAGTTACCATGGCACTTTCGTTTCAGAGAATATACCCAAGAGATTTTGGGGAGAAGTTAGTCTCACGAGTGCATTTCTTATAAACAAGATGCCTGCAAGAATACTAAATATGGCAACTTCTTTTTCGATTATTCAACCTGTGGGTAAGCCATTTTCCCTTCCTCCAAAGATATCCGGTTGTGTTTGCTACTTTTACAATTATGCACTCGAGGCAAAGAAGCTTGATACTCGTGAAATCAAAGGTATTTTTTGGGATTTCTCCTACTCAGAAAGGGTATAAGTACCTCAATCCTATGGATAGGAAATTGCATGTGATTAAAGATGCCACCTTTATAGAGCATGAATCTTATTTTTCCATGCATGCAGAATACGGTCCAAGATGTTTTTTTCATGGATGCAGGTTATGATTCGTCGGGTCCTTTAGGCAACACAAATCAAACCGTTGTAAAAATAGATGAGTGGAAGCTTCATTCTCGACTTTGGCATGAAAAAGGCAACAGTGAGAAAGATCAATACATAATTCTTGTGCAAACAAAGGAAAGAAAAATAAATCCCAATCCTACTCAAACCCTGGATGAACCAACTTCATCTGCTACATTGGGTAATTCTAATATTCTAAATTCTAATATTCTAACTATGATCTGGAAAAGGAGGTCAGCAATAATGAAGAAGATGAGGAGGTTGAGGACGTGATCGTTTGTAAAAGGGATTATGTGGCACAGAAACGTGGATGTAGGGAGATAACGCCTCCCTCAAGTATGCTGAATAAATTAGATATCCTATTAACAGATATATGGGTTATTTTAACAACAAATTTTTTTCCCACATTGAGTAGAGTCGGCTACAAGGATTCTTTGCCTCCATTCAGATCTATGTGGTAGCAAAAATTATGAATGCTTTATCTCTTCACTTTCTGCTTATGTTATTCTTAACAAATTTTGTCGAGGCTAACTTTGATCCAAGAAGGGTTCATGCTATGTGGGAAGAGATGGAGGCACTCGAAAGAAATTGCACCTAGGATATTGTGGATATTCCGGATGGGGTGCATCTTGTTGAGACTAAATGAGTTTACACCATAAAATACAAGCCAAATGGGCGTGGAAAGATACAAGGCTAGACTTGTTGTAAGGGATTTCAGTAAAAAAATATGGTATAAACCATGGCCACAAATTTCAGCGAAATTCGGTCGAATTTCTATCGAATATCGATATCCAAACGAAATCGAAATTCGACTGAAATGACCGAAATGACCGAAATATGGGGGTCCTAGTACAAAAAATGATCGAAATGACCGAAATTTCGGTCGAAATTCCACCGAAATTCTATCGAAATTCTGTTTTGGTCGATACCGAAATGGTGACCGAAACCGATATTTAGGGCCTTGGTATAAACTACGTGAAGACGTTTGCTCATATGGCAAAGATGAATATGTTTCATGTTATTCTGTCTCTTGTCGTATTGAAAGAGTGGAAACTTTACCTGATGGATGTCAAGAATGCCTTCTTGAATGGGAATCTTCAAGAAGATGTTTTGCATATGCCACCCGACCATGAGAGGAAAGGAAAATGCTGCAAGTTGAAGAAAGCTTTATATGGATTAAAACAGCCACCTAGGGCCTAATTTGAGATGCTTAAAATGGTGATGATCATATTACGATATCACAAGGAAACAACGATTATACTCTATTTGTCAAAAAGGGGAATCATAAAGTAGATATTCTTCTTGTATACGTGGATGACATGATCAAGGGACGAGGAGGAGGAGTAACACTTCTAAAAGGAGAGGTGGACATGATTTTTGACTTGACGGATCTTGGAAGTCTTAAGTACTTTCTAGGTATCAAATTTGCACGATCGAATGAAGGCATGATTCTTTGTCAAAGGAAATATACTCTGGATTTGCTAAAGGAAACCGGGAAGTTGGGGTGTAAGCCTACCTCTACACCTATTGAGCGAAGCCATAAGCTGAGCATCAAGGATGGAAAACAACTTGACGAAAACCTTAAGAGTCGATATCAGAGGTTGGTTGGTAAGTTGATTTAACTTACGCTAACCAAACCTCGCATTACATATGTTGTCAATGTTATAAGTCAATACATGCATACTCCTACTAATATTCAAATGAAAATAGTAGAGTGTATCTCTACTATATAAAGAAGGATCCAGGAAAAGGTCTCATTTTTACCAAGAATATAAGGATCGAGATCGAGGGAAACAATGATGCAGATTAGGTTGGGTGCACCAATACAAGGAGATCTTATTGCATTTTTTAGGTGGCAACCTGGTGGTTTGGAGAAGTAAGTGTCAATCGATCTATGTGAGATCCAATGCTGAGGCAGAATACCGAGCTATTGCAATGGGAGTTGCAGAGATGTTATGGCTAAGATGGTTCTAACCGACCTTGGAATAAATCTCAAACTGCCTATGAAGTTATTCTGTAATAATAAGCTACTATAAATGTATCCAATAATCATGTACTCCATGACAGAACCAAGCATGTGGAGATTGATTGTTATTTTGTCAAAGAGAATCGACTCTAATGAATTCATCCTGTCATACATAAAAACTAAAGACCAAGTTGCTTGTGTCTTCATCAAGGGGCTTCCCATGACTAGAATTGAGAAGAATGTGGGTAAGTTGGGCATGTACAATCTATATGCCCAACTTGAGGGGGAGAGTTGAGATGTGTATTATGTGGGTAAATGGGTCATGGTGAGGATCCAATTACCCATCTGGGCTAGTTGTATCTCACCTTTCCCTTTCTTATAAAGAGAAAAAAAAAGAAAAAATCATAATTGATGAGAGCAATAGGGATGTTCCCCTGTGGTTTTCATCCTCCCTTCGTGAGTTCGTGGAGGATTTCCATGTAAACCTCGAGTATCTATGTTTGCTTGTCTACAATCATTGTATTTGTGTGTTTACAGTTTGGATTGAAGGTTAGTCAAGAAGTTCACCTACAAAAGGAGATTAACTCTTTAATTAACCGCATGAATAACTCATGGGATAATCACGGGCTAATTATTCATCATATTCCTAATAATTCTCTCCATAAAAATAAATCTCAGTACTTTATACAAATATCAATCACTTTTACATTAATATAACCATTTAATTTGTCTCCATCAACCACTCTTTTTATTACTTTTCAATCATTTAGTACTCATCAAATGATTGAAAAAAGATAAAAAAGAATACTAATCAAATTACTTTTCAATCACTTTTGCCCATTTAAATATTTTTCAATCATTTAGTACCTATCAATACCCACTTCAATGGTTTGGCGGTAGTGCAGTGTATCTACTACCCAAAAGACTAGGGTTCAAATCCCTCCTTGTGAAGGTTGCATTTGGTAGCTAACAGCCAACGTAAATAATAGTCAAATCTTTCAACATGAATTTGAGCAAGAATCCATGTAGCCCACCTTAAAGTATGAGAAGCGTCATCATTTAGTACTCATTACATCAGCACTATATTCTATCTTACAAAACTCTACTATAATTCAGACAAATTAAATCTTAGAATACCTTCTACGTTAACTTAAACCCAAAAAAATATCCTTTTAAATTAAACTCCTAATCCAAACAGGTACCCTCATGCCTGCTCATGCCCTAATTCCATTCACTTCCTTCTTCCAGAGTTCATCGTATCGAATAGCCTCCTCATCTGTTCTTTACACTTTAAAGTGTCATATAATCTTTATTGATTTGGAGAAGGCTTATGATTTTGTCCCACGAGAGATATTGTGGAGAGTTTTGGAGAAGAGACAAGTACCTATCTTATACATTAATCTCATAAAGGATATGTATGATAGGTGTTATCCTGTGTAAGGACTCGGTATGGGAAGACTGACTATTTTGGCATCAACATTGGTTTACATCAAGGTTCAACTTTGAATCCATTTCTTTTTACTTTGATTATGGACAAGTTGACAAGTCGCATTCAGGATGAATTACCTTGTTGTATGGTATTTGATTATGATATTGTGTTGATTGACGATACTAGAGATGGAGTAAAAGAGAAGCTTGAGTTTGGAGACATGCATTGGAGACTAAAGGGTTTCGTATAAGTAGGGCTAAGATGGAATATATGGAGTGCACCTTTGATGGAAGCACTGGTAAAGGAATCGATGTGAAGATTGATGACAATAACATTCGGAAGAGAGATTCTTTTAGATATCTGGAATCTATTTTGCAACATGACGGAGAAATTGATGGAGATGTTACTAATAGAATAAATGCAGGCTAAATAAAGTAGAGAGGAGCCTCTGTTCTTCTCTGTGATTAAAAAAGTCCTTTAAAAATTAAAGGAAAGTTTTACAAAGCAGCCATGAGACATGCTATGCTCTATGGATCTGAATGTTTACCTGTGAACCATAGACATGTGCAGAGAATGGCGGTAGCAAAAATGAAAATGTTAAGGTTGATGTGTGGGCACACATGTAAAGACCGGATCCGGAATGATGCAATCAGAAAGAAAGTTGGCGTAGCTCCAATCGAGGATAAGATGCGAGAAAATCGCTTAAGATGATTTAGTCATTTGCAAAGAAGGTCAATTGACGCACCAGTTAGAAGATGCGAGTGTTGGGATGTTGAGCCGGCTAAAAGAGGGCGAGGACGGCCCAAGAAGTGTTGGAAAGAGATTATACAAAGGGATCTTAGTTTTTTAGATATAAGCCCGAGATTGACCCAAGATAGATCTAAATGGAGGCGAAGAATCCGTGTAGCCAACCCTATTTAATTATGGGAAAAGGCTTTGTTGCTATTGTTGTTCTTTTTTTGTCAAAAAGTTCTTTAATGCAAAAAATGTACAAATGAAAATTAACTTGTAGAATAAAGATACAATTACAATTGGATGTTAAAGTGCCGTGTTTTTACCTATTTTCTGTACCCATGTATACGGTGTAAAATATGCGCTGAGCGAATTCTTTACTCTCTGTTGGCAACTCTCCATCTCTATAATGACCGATGCGAATGGCATCAGACTTGACTTGTTCGTCTCCATTGCTAATATCTGCATGATTTCAAGAGTTACTAAATGCTAAATATGAAAACGACAAACAAATCACATAATAAATTGTCTAGAAATCAATAATAATATCATAAATTCCGGAAATTAAATCAACCTCTGACGACAAGTTGACACATGCAGCCAACGATTGCAGCAACAGAAGAACTATCTGCTCCACCAGAAAGAGGAAGCAAAAAACCAGAAGCTCCGCTACGACGCAAATAGTCCCACAGCCAGCAACTAGGACCAAAAGATATCTCCTCCTCAGGGGAATGATACTTAACCTAAAAATGAACAATAACTTACAAGATTGGGGATTCGTGAATAACAGCACACATATATAACCACGAGCAATGCAATGCTTTCATGTCCACACAACCCCTGATGGTCATTCTGTTAGCCTGATGAGAATATAAGCATGGAAGGTCGTATCCCGATATATCGGCGATATATCGGCGATATACCGGTATCGACAGGTCACCGATATATCGCCGATATGGTCGATATTTGGCCTTCCAAGGCCATTTTATTCACAATCTCGGTTCGATGTCGGCGGTATGGCGTCGATATATCGTCGATATATCGACGATATATCGTATCGACATGGTACCGATATCGATACCGATATCGATATGTCCTTCTATGAATATAAGAATAGAACTAGCTACAATATAACTAATGCTTTCACGTTTAATTCCATGCATATGCACAAGCATCTGTCCATTCAAAGCATCGGTTCCACGAGACTATTGCTGATTTAACAGGTGCTTATTGACCTTCCTACTTAGAAGACAATGTTTCCAAGAAACAGGAAACTTTCAAGCCCATCTAGGAGGCACTCAAGACCCAAAAAAGTGGCATACCTGAATCGGAGGAGAGGGAACCGTTTCATAACTAAAAGATTGGCACAGCTTATGTGGAGCTTTCACGTAAGGTATCTTTAATTTATGACTAGCTTGCTCTCTAAAACTACTTATAGATCCTCGATAGCTAGAAACCTGTCATATCAAACGGAAATCAAGAAATGTATCATAGTCCACACTGAGATATTGGTTCTTTTTACTTATCCATTAATTAATAAATATTAAATATTATATCTCCTATCAACAAAAATATAAATTCCACTTACTGCATCTAGGTCAACTTGGGCAGTCAACACCTCCATGTCTTTCAAGGAAAACTGAGATCCCTGAGCAACCACGTCTCCGTTAACAGCAATACAAGAACAGCCATCTGTCTCGAATAGAAGAAAGTACATAAAATTCTGATGAAGGTTTCTAAATCGAAATTCCCAGATAGAATACTTTCAAGGGTTTCGTGTACAGTAGAATATGAAGGGACAGCATATAGACATTGAAGATCAACGAGAGTGAATATAAAAGTGCTGATTGAGGAATCAAAGTTTGTGTTGGTGATGGACAATACTTTAGAATTAGCCAAGTGAGCCACTGATTTTTCCACACAAGCTCAAACGAAGAAAAATTGCCTGAGGTCCGAAGCTTCGTAAGCAGAAAAAAGAAACAAAAACGTGGTGGATCAACAACCTAAGCTTGTGCTTCAGGAAAAAAACTAACCTAAGCTTGAAATATAATGGACGTTTAGTAATTGAATATTAACTTACAAAAGAAGATGGGATGCAACTTTATATGAGGCCGGCATGAGGAAAATGCATTCACTCCTGATTTGCCAACTTAAGTTCAGATTGCCACCATCTTAGCAAAGCAACTTGCCAGGACTTGAATAAACATATTTCTTTAAATACTAAGCATGTAGAACTCCCTGCCTAATTTCAAGGCATAGAGAAGTTGAAGTCCATAGTGATAGTTTTACATAAGGTTTTTTAAACGATGCAGTGTATAATAGTTTTTTCAAGGACACCTTATATATCTCAAACAAGACCCTTCATAAGTTAAGAGCATTAGAACCCCAACAAGGACATGCATCTTTTATTGTACTTAATTTCGTAACTGTAGCTGTTGCTAGCATTAATATGCATCAGCTACAACAGTCACTATGCATCTCTTCATCTACTGCCACAATGTAGAAGGGTATTACTTAATTAGTTTCCCATTCAAAAAGACTTTAAATATCAAGGATGTTGTTATTGTCATTACAGGACCTTGAATCAGAATCAAGCAATGAAAAAGCAAAGGTAATGGCAGAGTTGTTATTCTCACATGTAATTAATTCCCGCATTAACGATGGATATTTTTTCAAATTCTGCATTAATAATTAATCTTATTACGATATGATAGCCAACACATGGGGAGTTGGGGGCAACCATATATCGAGAAGCCGTTCGAGTAATGACTATATCAATTATAAAGCATAAAAATCATGTCAATGACAGTGACAACGACCACCAAGTCCTTTTTTCAATTTAAATAATATTGACGACATGGATTTGTTACCTCCAAATTTATCTGATTTGGGAGTCACGGCCTTAGGTTTAGAACAGTCCTAACATTCTCAACAGTTCAGTTTCAATCCTCTTACTCAAAGGCAAAATAAACAGCTTAATCATTAATGTTAAAAATAGCTGATCGAATGAATAATGAATACCATAGTAAAGGCGACCACCATCACATCCTTGGTGATTACTGTACAAATAAACACCTCCACAGAATAGTGTAGCACTTTTTATTGCATCAATACGAAGGTTGAGCTTTCTTAGTTGGTGATGACTACCACTTGCATTCACAAAAACTTCAACACCATTCAAAGAAAGCCCAATACGAGGTGCATTGGCAGTAAAAAGCTCCTCACAGGTTTCGGCTGCTATTGCTCTGTACAAAGAAGAAGTTTTGAGGATTCTGCCTCCTGAGACTTCTCAGTAAGGTACACTAAATTTTCAATATTGCAAAAGTAGCAATCTCAAAATATGGAAAGCAGTGGCAAAAGGCTGTAAAATGTTTCAAGGAGAAAAGGTGGAAATTTCGCCAGATGCATGATGGGAGAGTATGGTGCATATTAATTACTTTATAACATACAATTAGATGGGAATGGAAGCAGTTCACATGTAATGAATGCAATAATGAACCATTGTTGAGCCTAGGCACAAACCAGTAATCAAATATAGCATCTTAAAAAATCTAACATGCTTGAATCCAAATACTAAATACACACCTGTTGAAAACAACAAAAGAGAGAAATATGCAACTAACAAACATCAAAGCATTATGCACATGGTTCACAACGGTCGGGATGACCATCATACTCCATGGGGGAAGCAGTCTAATCACTGCATTTTCTGTTTCGATTCCTTTCACTAAAACAAGTGATATATGGCTCTATAAATAAGCCCCGGTCACATCAAAATTTCCAAGATAAGCGATGTGAGAATAAATACATAATCACATACTACGGTAGACAGATTTCACAAAATCCAATTATCCAATTAACTCAACTGTTTACTATTCTCAACACTCCCCCTCAAGCTAAAGATAATGCTGAGCATGGACAAACTGAAAACTCACACTGAATATATGACAACAAAGACCATCTCAACTCAATGCTTACTCGTCTATTTATTGATAACGATGATGACGATGATGAATCTCGGATCACGCTGGTGAGTAGGAGTTGGCAAAATAGAGTCTAGAATAACAATCCGTCAAGCATCTGAGTAGAAACCAAGCTCTCAACTATGTATCGGCATCGATCAAAGTCATCGACACTCCACCGGTCGCTCTAAGAATACCTCTAGCCTTCTATGTGTCCCTTTGGAGGAAGACGACTCCATCTCTATCAAGGGCAAAAAGTTATGGGAAAGCCCATATGTAGATCCTGAAAAAGTCCTCCATCATAGAGACCACGAAATGAACCTCTCATACGTAGAACCTTGGAGAATGAGTCTCTCTTCTATACTCTTGGAAAACAAGTAAACTTTCATAGGATCACCAAAATAATTTTGTATGAGAAGGTATCAGAGGGGGTGAATAATATGTTTGAAGATTCTAACACTTAACAAGCACAATTTATCACATAATTAGCAACCACAATGCACACGATTTATACAGGTTCACTATACTTGAAGTTATATCATGTGCCTAAGCAACGGCTACTTAGAACTACAAAACTCTCACTATAGGAGCTACCTCTGAAGTAGTTCAACCCTTATTACAAAGCACACAACTTACAACAAAGTACCTTCAGATGTTCTATTTGAAGGAATGAATATCGGTTGTGTGTGATTCACCTTGATTCTACACCCCTTTTGAGGTTAAAAAGAAGTATCTTTAGCTCAAAATGTGTGCCTTAGCTATGAATGCCTCGCATGCCTCTCTAACGAGTCTATCTTTTGATTTAAAGGGAACGCCTTCACGATAAAATGCCTCCTACCCAAGAATAAAGAGAAATGAAAATGCGACTTCATAAAAGCATTGATTTAACAAAAAAGGCATACAAGAGGGTCCCAAAACGTCTGCAAACTCAATAATCTTTTGAGCAATTGCTCCTTGAGAAAAAAACCATGCCTTTAGAGTTTCTTGAAGTCAGATGTTCTCCACAGCAATGCAACGAGGGTGAATGTTGTGGCAAAGGCTTCATTGGAACTGAGGAGCGACGATCTCTTGAAGGAGGTGTCCTCATGAGCCAAAACCAATGTTGTGTGACTTCATTGTGGTGTGAAGGATCACAAGTTACATGTATGCCCATCTTCGACATCGATGTGTTTCTGGTGCCAATTGAGCCATCACCATCAGGAAAGCCCGATGCAGAACATTTCGAAAAAGGAGGTTGGCATATCAAAGATTATTGCAATGAATGAGGGCTTCCTGAAGAGCTTAAAGATACTTTCAAATCTCGATGGTCGACAACCTGCTATTGACGGGAACATTCTTGGAGAAGATCGGTGGAGAAATTGAAACGTGTTAAGGAACATATTGGTTGGGTCCATGTGGAGGGAGTTAAATTGTATGCAATATGGTTGAACAATGGAGTTCTAGGTCTTTGAGGTCTCTCCAATAAGAGGGGGGAGGAGGTGATAAGTAAGGGTTTGGAAGGTGTATTAATCTCTGTTGCGAGGCGTTGCCCTCGTTAACTAGATGGCTCGTTGAAGAGGGGGGGAGTTGAAACTGTTCGGGGGGTTCCTTTGCAGTGTAGTAACATTAGGTTATTGAGACAAGCCTTGTCTCTCATTGGTGATATAGTAGAAGTCCTCAGCGATAGTCAACAGGTAGAGGAGGGTATGGGGGTGGCAATGATGATCGAAGGATATGCTCCTAAGATGCCTACGCGACTGGAGTTGAAGATCGATAGCGGCGATGGGCCAACTTTGGGTTGAAACATTGGCCGGTGATGAGGACAGTCAGTTGGAGGCGATGGCAGATGATACATCACCAGTAAAGTTGGTGGAGAGATATGCAGTGAGATTCGAAGAGGTACCTTGTGAGGATCTCGCATGAATTGATGGAGGTTGTGATTAATGAATTTTGAAGAATTTTTTCCTCAAATAGCTTCGTGGATGCAATTTTAACGGGCTCCTCCAAAGTGGCTTCATCATCAGGCGAGTCAGGATCGAAAGTTAGAAACCCAAATCCACACTCCCTTCAAATGTTTTTATTATTCCTTCATCCAACCCAAAGAGTCTTGAACAGATAATAGAATCTTGAATCCAAATTTGCTTAATAATGATGGGAGGTTGTTGTTGATTCCTAACCACCATGGGGATAACTTCCCGTTGCTAAGATTTCGACACGAGGACGGTCATGGGAATGAGGTAGTGAGTTTGTCCTCGAAATCCCCGTAAGATGGGACGAGGGCATTTCATGCGGGCCATGGGCAACTACCAATCAGAAGGAAAACTGGTGTAGTTGCTCGAACTTCGTGAAATTTCGCCGAAATTTCGGTTTCGAGAGGACATGGGTATCGAAACTCTTATATATGTCGATTTCCCGGATTTCGACCGAAATTTCAATGATATCTCGAAATATCGATCCATTTCGGTTGAAATTCATGGGTTTCGGTACAAAATTTCATGGATTTCGACCGAAATTTCGGTGATATTTCGACATATCGAACCATTTCGGTTGAAATTCATGGATATAGGGTATGGTGCGATAGGAGGGTACATACATCGGTTATTCAACTTGGGGAGCTTCCTCCCCTTTGGGTTTAGGCAATGGAAATGAAAGAACTCTATAGCTTCTATATATTTGATGTAGTTTGTTCCTTTCATTCGTTTACCATTTATCTTCGTAAATAGATGCATCTTTATTGTGAGTCAGTAATTAATTCTGTAATTCATTCGAACTTTGTCTGTGACGGTTATTTCTATGAACAAAATGTTGTCTAATTAATCATTATCTACATTTTAGAATAAAAAATGCTCGTCTATTTTTATGAATAAAAGACGTTTTGTAAGTGTTGTTAACTTAAATATTTTGATTTCCATTTCTAGTATCTATTAGTCAGCTCAACAATATGTCTGATATGACAGATATGGTGTGATATAAGGTGCACGGATGAGAGATGTGTGTGATATAAGTGTGCATTTGTAAGTTGTTGTTGTTTTAAGATCTTGAATTGGATGATAATAATTTCCAGTATGTATCAGTCAAGAATCAACATCAACATCGATTTGACCAATATGACCGACATGTGTTATATAAGGGGCATATATAAGCCATATGTGTGATATAAGTGTGTATTTGTAAGCTATTTATTGTTGTAATATCTCGGAAGATCTTAATTTACAAAAAAATGATCGAAAAATGACTTTTTTGAGATATTTTCGACATTTCCACCAAAACGGTTGAAATTTCCCGAAATTTCGGTTTTGGAGGGGGACGAAACGAAATCGAGATTTCGAACCTTGCCAGGTAGTCTGAAGAAGTAATTGGATCATCAATTAATTATATATTTGAATGTTGGTGTCATACTCAAATATTTTTCTAAGACTCTGCCAACTCGGCCGGTAATTGTTCATTTTCTTGTATCGACATGTCTTCTTTTGCCCATATACCAATTAGTGATGTTAGCTGATGCACCATCACAATGAACTCAACCAAGATGCTCTCTAAGATAAACCAATAGAAATCCTAAAACGAAGTTCACGGAATCCGATTCTACGCCCAATTGAACGACGCCCAACATCTCCACCTTCGATGCAGACATAGGAGGACTATTCACCTTCCTTAAATTCCACCTCACTTGTCGATTTGGCTCCCACGATCATCAAAGACACGCATCGATCCGAATCTGGCACCGACGAGATCGAAAAAGGAAAAGAAGTGTGGCCAACCTAGTAACAGATTGCCTCAAGGAGATCCATCCAAGGACCCTTGACCTCTGCCATCACACCAGGCAAGTCGTTGGGCCTAATCCTATCACATACCACAACCACCGGTTAACCTGGGAAGGAGAGCGCTTCTCGTACTGTCGAAGCCACATCAAACCCTCCGCCTAATTTTCCGCGAAACCATTCAACAAATTCGAACCCAAATCTACAAGCAAGCCTCGAAGACACACCATGCCCAAGCCAAGCTTTAACACGTCCCCAGCAAAGTCCACGCACCAACGTGCAAGCATCATCTCTACCTCCAACTCAGAACCCTCTCTGATGATCGCTTCTAATGAACTACACAAATTGAATGACAATAACATAAATAATGCCTTCACACTAATTGCGTAAGAAATCAGCTTTGTCAATGATCTAGTTATTGGTCATGATTCATTATTAATTTTAATAGAAGTGCACTTACTCTTATTGATTTTAAAGCTATTTGTTAATTTATTTTCTTAAGACTTCTAGTATGTGTTGATAGAGTAATGTAGCACTTGAGCATCCCTTAGCAATCTGATTCCCTAAAAGAGAACAAAAAACTATTAAGAATGTCTTTCAGGATTGTGTTATAAGGGCATGAGAATATTATATTGTTGCGAATTTAGTTCCTATGAAAATCAAAGGGTTTGATGCAATCATACGAATGGATTGTCTGATCACATATCACACTCTCTTATATTGTTATACGAAGGAAGTTACTTTTTGAAGACCATGTGAAATTGAGTTTATATGATCCAATGGGGCAATAAGGGTACATCTCGATTGTGTAATTTCTAATCGAGTGACACAAGGATAACCTAAATAGGGATATTCATCTTATGCTGCCTATTTGTAACACAAAAGCAGAAGCTGTTAGTATAAAAAACATTACTGTATAGGAAGAATTTCTTGAAGTATTTCTAGATAAACTGTCGAGACATCCACCAAATAGGGAAATCGAATTTACTATTGATTTAGTACACGATACCACTCCGGTTGCCTTAGCACTATAAAGAATGACTACGTAAACTTAAGAAACACAATATTTTATTGAAATAAATAAGTGAAGATGATTTTATTCATTCTAGTGTATCTCTTAGGAGTGCTCGTGTTCTGTTTGCCAAAAAGAATGATGGTTCTTGGACTTTACATAGATAATAGACGGCTTAATAGAAGGACCGTACACAAACAATCCAAGGAGTATGAGCTCAAATCATTCACCCTGCACATTACTCCTTCACCTCTTCTTGAAATCTCCCTCTGCAATATTAACATCTCCTCCGCAGCTCCCCCCTCCATCCTTCCCTCCGGCATCCTCACCTCCCTTGGCACCTCATTATTATCCTCTAATGCCCCTATCTCCGCACTTCTCCCAATCTCTTTCGTATGACGTTGCATGACCCTAACGGTTACCTTGCATCTCCCTTCCTTCCCCTCCCTCTCCCACCCTCCAAACAGGAAATGTACACTCCACCATCCATAACCCTGCAACAGGTGTGGTTCCACAAAATTTTCCATGCTTTTCCCCCTCAGTTCGAACTTCTAAAATCTTTTTTCTGCTTGATGAATGGAACTTTTTGCTGACTCACTAAAAAGAAGAAAAAACATGTGTGGTCCAACAAAGTCCTCTCTTCTGAAATTAATCTTTTGAAAAAGAGCGAGTTACTCTCTAGTTCAAGATCCATCTCATGTTAAATAGATAGATCTAAGGTTGGTCAATATTGAATTTGAAAGAAAAACTATCGTAATCCGGGATATAAAACTGAACAAGATTGTGATTAAGGTGTAAATAAGAAGCTTACATGCCTAATGTCTAATTATGCAAATTTATAGAGGTGTACATGTAAAAGATCCAAGAGAAAAATATGCAACAATAACTTAGCCTACACAAAAATAAATAAATCCTAAAACGATGGCCAACAATTATTTCATTTACCCTTAAACTTGAAGATTTTGATTCATGCAACAGATATTTGATAAATGATAGTCCAAAATAAATATTCCTTCATGTATGAATGAACTGAGCTTACACATCAAGAAATTGTATATATCCAAAACCAAAAGGAACTGAATCCTGCGACAAAGCCTCGGATATATCCTTCGGAAGTTGGAAGTCCACAAGGTCATCTTTGAATGTCCACGCCGAAAACCAGCGAAATTCTCTATAATTTCCATCATTTGCAAGACACATCTTGGGACGTATCATAAGTATCTTATGGTTAAAACAGAAAATCTGACAATTGTAGCGGACACTTTCATGAATAACGGGCATGCCGATGCTACATAGTATACCTTCTGTACAATCATCTAGTAGAATGGCCTTCAAGCATTCCCACCTGCACATTAAATGGCACATAGCATAGTAAATAAAAGCTTAGCACTGCGAGCTAGAAAAAGTGAGGGGGATAAAAAATAGGCCCGGAAAGAGCTGTGTTTATTTACGGTCAAATAAAGGACGACAGTAGTACACTATTGTAATATATACCTAAACTACAACACTATTGTACCATGCTCAACAAAACAAATGCAACAACAAACGCATCGAAAACACCCATATAAGTGCCGATATTGTTATAGATAAGTACGATTTAGTGCAAGAACATAGAATTTATCCAATGTGTGAGGATAAGATCAATGATGTGTGGACAGGCAACCTAATGCAAAATAGATTTATTGTGGAAGAAGAAATTTGGAGGGAGAGAGAAAAAGGGGAGGATAACTGAGAAACTCCCATTTCACGTTCAATTTGAATGATTCCTAAGCATGACTACTATCCCTTTATATAGGAAAGAGTGAGATTGCAAAATAAAAAATAAACAAATTAACAAATCTAATAAATCCTATTTTGACCCCTAAAATTATTCAACTTGGAAACTAAGTACAGATCACATGTGATCTCATTAATTCAAATAAAAATTGCAAGGACTCAAATTGACGAAAAATAACGACAACTAATCGTTATCCTAGATTTAGTTAAGGATTCTAAATGGACGAAATTAAAATTATGACAGCCCCCCAACCCTAATTTAATTGAACCTTAAGTTTGCCCTATTTTCCAATTCCATGTTGCATCAACTTTCCACAACTTCAAAATTTCATCTCCTAATGAACTGCTTGATCTTTGGTTGCAATGCATGATGGATTGATAATGATTTGATGCCACAAGGATGTTCGGAGGGGAGGAATAACTTTGAAGGTCTAATAAGCATAAACACAGGATGTTTTAAGGATTTCCATTTGAATGGGGTGAGTCCTTAGCCAATTCAAATGGTAGGCGGCGTAGAGGAATAGTGAGGAAGTAGATGAATGAACAGAGCATAAAATATCCCCCTACACTCCAAAATGACTCCTAAGTCTCGTCCTTCCCCACATAAACTAAAAAAATAGAGGACAACGATGATGTAAGCATTATAAAAGGGCATTGCAACAAAATATTAACATGGCCTCACATTAAAGCTCTTAAATTGAAAAACGAAGGTGACACATGACAAATGTTTCCACTCCATCCTCATCAAAAATAATTACGATTCACCTTTAATCTCAATCACAGGCCTACATGACTACGTACCTAACCAAAAGCTAAAGCCTTCAACTATGATAGAGGGAGGCCAACATATCTAATCAGCAACAGAGATATACCCTGGAACAAGGAAAGGAGAAATTTGCAAATTTCTGATGTATAAATTGAAAATTCATGCTAAATGGCTTGAACATGAAGAGGGAACAACAACAGATCATCATGGCTTCTCACTTGTTAGGATGGGGGAAAAGTGGTGGTAAAAGTTGCATGAACGTATCATAAGTTCAAAGTGAAAAAAATCATATGGTGAATCTTCGCTGTTCACTAACGAAAATAATGATGTAATAGATTTTGGTATTTGTGAGCGCTTGTACCAGTGTAGATGAAGAGCATTTGGATGAGCTAAGGAGAAGATCCTTAAAAAGGGAAACATAGAAGGAGAGAAGTAACTTTAGCAAGTCAAGATGTGGTGTGTAAACCAGTTGTGGAAGGTGCGTTTGGAGTAAGATTTCTGGATAACGAACCAAGCTATTTTGTCAAAGTGTGTCTGAAGTTGTTGGGGTCTTTCTTGAGAGACAATTTCTGCAGGTTATTATCGATCATGATCAACTTGGAAATCAAATGAGACGTGTGTTTTTTTAGAAGAGCTTTGGTGAATATACCCACCAGCTGGAAATCCGTGGAGATGCATGGTGCAGTGATCTTTCCACATTGTACAACATCGCGAATAAAGTGACAGCCCACCTTGATATGGTTGATCCGCTCATGGAAAACAGGATTAGTGTCAATATACGTTGCAGACTTGCTGTCACAATAGAGTAGTACTAGAGCAGCAATAGGAAGTCTAAATTCGTGTAGAAAGGAAACGAGCCAACTAATCTCGCATGCAGCTTGAGCCATAGCCACGTACTTTGCTTCCGGGTCGCTTCGCCATATCACAAGATTTCCACCAACGAACACCGCAAAATCAGTAATGGAGTGCATGTCCTCAAAAGAACTAGTGTAGTCAACATCTGCATAAGCAGTGACATCATGATGGCCATTAACCCCAAAGACGAGGCCCTTTCCTGGAGCTTCAAGTATCGAAGGATGAGAAGAACATTCTGCCAATGGTTGTAGTGGGGCTTCTCCATAAACTGATTAAACCTGCTTACAATACATAATATAGCATGCATGATGGTAGGGAAGTATAGCAGTTTCCCCTCTAGACTTTTATATCGCGTGGTATCTTCAAAAGGAGGGTCAGTGGCAGTGGAAAGTCTTTGATGTTCAGCTAGGATAGCCAAAAGCTTGCATCCAAGTAAGCGGCTTCTTTAGGGATATCCAGACAATATTTCTTTTGTGAAAAGTGTAATCCTTCTGTGGTATGTATCACATCTATATCTAGGAAGTATTTGAGTTGATCAGGGTCCTTGGCGAAAAATATATTTTGGAGGAAGGCCTTGGTCCCAAGAATGCGTGAGTTGTCAACATCGGTAATTATCATGTCATCAACATGAGCTGCAAGTATCACAAAACCTAAGGACCCTCGTCTGATGAACATAGAATAGTCAGTTGTGAATGGCACACTTGTGATTACATTTCAGTTAATATATGAAGTTTTGTGGTGACTACCTAGTAAAGGTAGTCCAACCATTCCCTTTCAGAAAGAAGCTACGTGTTCTTATTCAAATTGTCGAGATGTGTAAGCCAAAGCTGGGAGAGTTTTTTGTAACGTAGGCATGGCAGTGAACTCTTCACTCCCGATTAGTTTATCAGGATGGTTACTGACAATCGGTAGTTATCTTTTGTCATTTCAAAAAAAACATGAACCATTTAGAAGATTTAAAAATAAGAATAAGACGAGTTGGATATGGATAACGAAGTGGTGATTTACACGTTCAATAAGAATAACCTCCTTGCTGTTTCTCATTGATTTTTTTCTTATCACAACCTTTATGTTGCATGTATGTCAAGCTTGCCAATAGCTTTTTCTAAGCATTTTCAAAATATGAAAACAAATTCATACATATACACAGAACAACAAGTGCCACGTACTTGATTAAAATTCATCTCACCGCAATTCCCTGCACCAATTTGCAACCGATCGAAACTAAAAGAATGTGCACAAAGTAGGAACTTACGCATGGGTCACTGTATCCTGCTCCAGGAAATGATCTTCACATCCATATCCTGTAATCTCGAGCTCTGGACCAACTCTGAGCACTGCACCCTCTTCTTTGGCTCTCCCGATGGATTGCTTAATATTCCGCAAATTGTTATCGAAATCCATGGCCCATTGGTTCAGGTTGCAGGTGGCTACCTTTAATAACCTCATCTCTTAGCCTAGTTGCCTTCTGTCAAGCAGAATTAACCAGTCAAAATTAAAGAAAATGATTGGGACATGAGAGATTTCCAACAAAGATTTTGGGAAAAATTATAAATGCAGCAATCAGTAAGATATTCGCGTAAGAAATCAATGAAAGATGTTATGAAACCAAAATTAGCATGAAATGCTCAGAACAAGCAACTGAAACCCTAGACAGCGAAAGAGATGGAATCAAGAGTCGATATCGAGGTAGTGCGAGGGCTAGCGAGTGGAGATGCGGATGGCTCACATCTTTATGGTGAGGATGGAACGACGTGGAGTCGGAAGGGCGGCGATGGAGGTGAGCGGATGGGATGTGGATGGAGCGAAGAGAGTGGGGCGGGGCAGATGAACGAGAACGACCAATGCCAGTGGTGTTCTCGCACCCGCGGGAGAAAGTAGCGCCACTCGACTCGAGCGGGCAATTTGCGGAGATGTCTCTTTGTTGGAGGAAATATCATGGAATCTTCTGTGCTACTACTCACCGGTAAAGTTATATAGAGGTAATGTGACCTTTAACATCATCATTCGAAGACAATCTTGAATCCGCATGGAAACAAGAGAGCAGGGTGGGCTGGTTGAAGTTGGGTGACTGTAATATGCGGTTCTTTCACCTTGCCGCTAACAAGAGGATCTCCAGGAACTTTATTTCACAACTTGTGGATGAACATGGACACGTTATTGACTGTGCTTCAGATGTGGCACCCTCCGCCTTAAACCACTTCACTGCCCTCCTTTCCCCGAGGGACCTGGTCCTCCTTCGACAAAACCTGCCTCCATCCAAGCATTGCCTGACGGCTGATGCGAGGACTTGGCTTGTTAGGCCGTTTGAGGACATTGAAATCTGGAATGCGGTGTCTTCTATTGGCTCACCCAAAGCCGCAGGCCCTGACGGCTTTAATGCTAACTTCTTTAAAAGCCATTGGCCCCTGATTCAAAATGATGTCCGCGTTGTGATGCTCTTCCTACAAAATGGTGGCAGAATGGTCCGTCAGGTCAATCATACCTTTCTCACTTTGATCCCTAAAGTTCAATCACCCTCCGGGATTAACGACTTCCGCCTTATCTCTGGCTGCAACATCACATACAAGATTTTTGCTAAACTGTTGGCCAATAGACTTGTTGTTGTTCTCCCTCACCTTATCTCTTCCAATCAATCGGCCTTCATTAAAGGGCGTTCGATTAGCAACAACATATGTCTTGCCAATGAGCTGTTGTTGTGCTTTGACAAGAGGCGTTCTCGTAACAAGGCATGTTTAAAGATCGATTTATACAAAGCGTTCGACACCATTGACCATGCCTTCATTACCAACGCTCTTCAAGGTGATGGGTTTTGTGATAAATGGACAGATTGGATCTCAAACTGTATCTCGACAACATCCTTCTTCGTCCTGATCAATGGAGCGCCTCAAGGTTTATTCATTGGTTCTCGTGGGTTGCGTCAAGGGGACCCCCCTGAGCCCCCTTCTTTTCATTATTGGGATGGAATCCCTCTCATCGATGGTTGACTTGGTTGTTGTCAGTGGGCGTTACCAGAGTATGGGCAGGGGACGTTGCACGGCTCTGTCACATTTAATCTACGATGATGACCTCCTCTTCTTCTGCAAGGGCTCCCTCAAGGCCCTTAATGCGGTTAAGGAGATCCTTCAAGAATTTGAACTTATCTCAGGGCTGAAGTTGAACCCTTAGAAGAGCAAAATTTTTAGGCCTAGATGGGAGGCTCAATCTTTCACCGCCACACTCCATATGGGTATGTTGCAGCAGCATCTGCCCTCAACCTACTTGGCCTCCCTCTTGCTTCAACTTATAGGAGGGGCAGTGACTCAAGGGCCCTTGAAGATCGGATCCGGAAGCTGTTTGAGGGTTGGTGCTCGAAAGCCCTCTCCATAACTGGGCGTGCCCAGCTTCTAAAATCTGTAATTCGGGGATTTTTTCTCTATTGGATTGTTGGTTCGTACTTGCCTACCACGGTGGTTAAAAGGCTCGACAAGCTTTGTGCGAACTTCCTTTGGGGCCGGCATCGCCATGACATTGCCTAGTCGTCTATTTGCCTCCCCAAGCGGGAGGGAGGTTTGGGTCTGATGTCTTTTGTTGATCTTCGGAAGGCTATGCTCGCATCTTGGGTCTGGAGGTTCCTTTGTTCGGATTGTTCTATTTGGGCTGACTTCTTGCGAGTGAAGTACCTTCCTTCCGGTTCCTTCTGGGACTTCTGGCTGCCCACTCTGCCTCTCGCATCTGGCGATGTATGCTGGGATCAGACCACTCTTGTGTTATGCCATTCGAGGGGACCATCCTCCTTTCCTTTGGATCAACTCTCCTAGAGGATTCTCCTTCGCCAACGCCTTCGATCTGCTGCGATCCCGGGGTCCTATGGTAGCCTGGGCTCCAATTGTTTGGGACCGAGCAATCCCCCTCGATTCTCCTTCATGCTTTACCGTGTTATACGTGAACGCCTCCCCAACAAGGATCGGCTGCTCTCTTTTGGAATTAATATATCACCCGCAAGCTACTTTTGTGTCACAAATGACAAATCCCATGCCCATTTATTCTTCCAATGCCCCTTCTCCTTTGGCATTTGGAGGGATTCATGCACTGCCATCGCCGGGTCAGTCCCCATTGTCACCAACCTGATGGAACTGATCTCTGAGAGCATCTCCATTGGGCCCCAGCATGCCCGCTCAAATCGTCGCCATATTGCTCGCGGTGGTTGTTTGGCAGATTTGGAATGAAAGGAATCGCATTTGGACTACCTCTGCTCGTCGACCGGCTGATCATACCATCAATGATATTGTCTACTCCTTTTCCTTGATCTACAAAGAATAAACTATACCTTTTTGGTTTTATCAATTCTGTAACCCCTACTGGGGCCTCCAACATTACCTGTAATTGCTTCTTTTTTGGAAATACATACTTTACTCTTACCTTTCAAACAAAGTTATAAAGATAAATTTTATTGAGCTAAAATTTATTCCTTAAAAAATACTTATAGAGATATTAAGTAGGACGATTATGATATGGTTTGATTTTAGGTTCTACATGAAGTTATATATCTTAAAAAAATACAATCTTTATGGTAAATACTTTTTTTGACTTTATTTACACTTTTACTTTTAATTAACTTTATTTTTTATGTTTTTTTTTATTTTTTGATTGAGCAACGTAGCTAATCTCGACGTGATGCTCTTTTTGTATTGAGTTTGAATGGCTTTTTGTAGCCACCGGTATGTATTTTTTATAAACATTTTAAAAGGAGTATAAAATAGTCGATAGATGAAAATTACTAGTAAAATAAAATAATCAGCAACAACGATAGCCGTCGTCATTGAAATTAGAGAACCCGTGAAAAAATGGATGAAAAAATGGATAATTTAGTCTTTGTCTTTGTATTAAGTAGACGTGGATATATTTTCTAGATTTTATTTTTTATGCATGTGCCACATCATGTCACATTCTCTCCTCTCGTTAACATTCATAAATGTGTTTCATGCGACCACATATGCATAGGCACCTTATCATCTTGAACGCAGCACATGTAGGGGTAGGTATTTGACTAGTTTGGGTGGGTCTGGGTTATTCAGTTTGGGTTGAATTCGATTTGGAATGCAAAAATGATACCCATCACACAACCAAACTAGATTGGGTGAGATGTTCGGGTGGTTGATTGGGTTGGGTGAAAATCAAATTATCCATATGAAAAAACTTGTTAATTGAAGGTCAAGTAATGATGGGATCATTGATATATGAAAAAGACGTCAAAATAAGCATGTATTAAGCTTAATATAGAAGAAGAATGTTGGAGGAATATGTTCAACATGGATGAAGAATATTGGGATATGTTCAAGTTGATATGGAGTTTGTTCAGTTAAGCCTGTGGGGTTTTCAAGAATATTTTATGTCACCTAAAGTGAATAGGGATTGGAGTGTAGTTGTGCGGTAGTAAGGCAGATTCTCAGTTGTTCATAGTATGTAATGATAATATTAAGGATCATAAAGAAAAAATAAATTGAGTACAATACATAATAATATATGAAATAATTTTTAGTGAGACAATGTTGTTAACAAGTTGATAACCTGGATCGCAGAATCCGAGATGTACATTTGAAGTAGATATGAGTTTAGAATTATTGATATTGTATATAAAGTACATATCAGTGAGTTGGATGGGATTAAACCAATTGTCGTCCAAAAAAATAATTTGGGTTATTTGGGCGGGTTGGGTGGAAGACATTGGACCCACCAACCGACTCAATACCCATAGGAGGAATATGGTTTGGGTCTAACCCGACCCAAAACCAAAATGATCCAAATCATTCTGACCCATTTTTCAACGAATTGGATGAGTTATATGGGTGGACCCATATAGTACTCGCCCCTAGACCTGGCCAATGGGTCGGGGGCCCGTCCACCCAGGCCGCTCATGAGTCGGGCTTGAGCCAAGATATTTTAGAAATGGGTCGGCCCGCTCTTTGGCCCGCCCATCAACTGGGCGGGTCGTGGACATGTACCATAAAGCTCGTCTCGGCCCTCACATATAAAAATATATGTTTAAAAATCATATTTTAGATACATTTAATATAATATACTTCAAGTTAATATTTTACATTATCAATATTATATCTTATTTTATAGTTTACATGCAAAGTAACACGTATTATGGTTACTTGAATTTAGAAAGATTAGATGATACTAAAAAAACTGAATTATATCCCTAATTTTGATTAAAACACTAATAAAAAATACCTTTACATTTGGCCAATGGGCTGGCCCGGCCCGGCCCAGGTGTGGCCCGTGGACCGGGCTGGGCCGGGCCTTGGACAGGGGATTTTAGAATGTTGGCCCGTTCGGCTCGACCCAGGTGCGGCCCATGGACCGGGCTGGGCCGGGCCTTGGACAGGGGATTTTAGAACGTTGGCCTGTTCGGCCCGGTCCGCACTTTGGCCTGGTCTACCCACCCCTAGTCGTGTGCAGTGCACACTTCATTGAGTAATTTACGATTTCTTCCTGCAATTTTATTTTTGTTATACTTTAATGTGAAAACATTAAATAATTGCTCTGTAATACATGTTTTCCAGACTCTATTTGCATGCATTTTTACAATAAAAAAATGTGTGTTTCATACTTGATAAATTTTAGAAAAATCATGTTATGTTCCTGATTCGTGTATCTTCATAGTATAAATTTCTCATTGCATTTTATATACATTTAACATTATTTAAAAATAAAAAACCCACCTTTTAATGTTTGAAATTTGAAAATTCATAAAAAATGAATATTACATCAAAAATTCCAAAAAAATAGAATAGCTTTCTTTCTTGTTGCGTGTTTTATTTCCTTTACCAATTTCATGCATTACTAGTTTTTAAAACCCAAAAAATGCAAAAAATATATAGATATTAACAAATCACAGGAAATTATAGAGAAATTCAAAAAATTGCAATTTCACTTCATGTTTATGGACAATTATTATAGTTATTATGAAAATAAATCCATTAAGTTTTGAGTTTATCTTATATTTTAAATTACAAAATATTCATATCTACTCACTGTTTGATTTTTCTCATGGTTTTATTCAAAAAAAATCCAAAAATCACTACAAATTGTAGATATATTAAAACACAAAAAATGACATTTTTTATCATTTTACCATATTCTGGAAATAAAAATAGCATCTCGTTATCTTTGTATATAAACTTCCTTTATAAATTATATTTTTAAGAATTTAAAAAATATGCAAAACTAAAAAACCGTAAAAATTAAAAATCAGAAATAAAAAAATAATAAAAAAAAACGTAAACTTTTAAAAAAGATCATATTCTCACAAAAACCAATATCGTCGGCATTTGAATTTCCTCATTCTTTTAATTGATTTTTAAATTATTCGAATAACCATTGGGATTTATAGCATCTATGAGTTCGATCCTGTTGCTATACAAGTAAATAAAATATTTAATTTCTCTTACTATATTTTTGTAATTAAGTTGTCTTGAGAAATGAATAATTTTTGAGGGATTATTTGGCGTTGCGACGACATCATATTTATTTTCACAAATAAAACCCCTGGAGAAATTCTCGTCCAACACTATCAACGACTTTGATGTCTGTAATAGGTGAGGTAACAATGCTTCGATTAATCCCTGATATGGGATATGATGAACGAGGATCTAACGGAAATGGAATCACGGCAAAAGATAAATGTTTGAAAATGTGATGCATGATTGTCATTATAAATTAGCCATACTTCCTCTACTTCACTTTTTTCTTGCCTAATGGGCTTTCACTTATCTTTGTTGTATGTTCTCTCAAAACCTAACATGCACATATGTGCTCGAGGACGGAGTGTGGGGCTAGGTTGTCCCATCACACGAGAACTTCTTGTAATCTAGGAAACTTGGCCTCCATAATTCAATGCAATTTGAGTGTCAAAAATCTATTTTTACTATATATGTGGAAGAAAAAATATTTTCATTAGTACATACCTCTCCCCCACTCCCACACTCGTGATATTTCCATCTTTCTATGCATATCAAACTAATAATTACTGATGCATTATCACTTATCGAATATTATCTTTATCGTATAGAATATAAATGATATTTATTATTGTCCTTATAACCAAACAATATGGGTTTTCTTGTTAGTTTTAGCGTTCTCTAGTCTATGTTCACATAAAGTGCGCTTGTGGGAGTAATATTTCAATTGTTTTCTAAACTATGTATGAATTAAATCATAGTAAAGTTTGCAAAAAAAAGAAAAAATGTGTTGATTGATGAATATATAATTTATTATCTTAATGTCAAAATTTTATTTAAATTCCTAAGTAAATATATCAGTAAATCCATATAAAATCATAAAATGACAAAAATATATCTTACAATAAAAATGGATTAATTGTATATTATTATCTTATAAATAATACGTAAAATAATTTAGAATAAAAAACATAGAAGTAAGGAGTTTAAAAGTGTATATATTCACTCGTAAATAATCTCAAAACTTCCCTATTTTTAATGAATGCGTACTAACTCCTTTTTACATAATTATTCTTCTAACTTAAATTTAAATATTATACAAACATATAAATTGAAATTAATCTTTGATAAATGCTCTTAAATCTTCAACCGAGAAATGATATGAAGTCAAACTTCGAACCGAATTCCGGCAACATATGAACTCCAGTTTTACCAAACTCACTTTTAAAATTTAAGTTATTAAAGTATTTATCCATTTGATGTTGACTTGTTCGCAGAATGTTAGTTTTGAGACCTGATCGTACCTTGTAATTATTATTCACTAGCTTTAATATGTGATTTCAAGCACATATTAAATCATTTTTTATTAATTTGTTTTTTACTTAGTTACTTTATTTTATTTTCCATTCAAACACTAGTAAAAAATATTGCATTAGCCACACAATCAAGCCACAATAAATATTACTGTGGCTAAAACTTATTGACCACGGTAAATTACCCTAACTTGAAGTTAATTGCAATGATAACTACCGTGGCCAAACATGTTAGGCTACAGTACTTTTAACGTGGCTAATATATTTTGACCACGGTACTATGACCGTGACTAATAATTTGAAACCACGAAACTTTTATCGTGGCCAATCCTACTACGTATAAGGAAAATTTAATCCCACCATTATATATGCATATAATTGAATATCATACTTCAGTTTTATCATTACTAGAAATACAATGACCATTATATATATGATTCCGATTTTGTGTAAAAAACAGATTGAATAAGGATCGAAAATGTGCCTATTTGCATATCCATATTCGCTTCATCTTTGTCGAATACGAATGTTGATGCGGATATGATTCGGATATGCACTAAGGAAACCATATCCATATAAATATGGATAAGAATTCAAATCAAATATTTATCAAATCCGAATACGGATCGAATAAAGAGCGGACCCGAATACAATTTTAATAAAGAGTGAATACAAATATAGATCGAATAAAGAAATCCAACATGGATCCAATAAAAATCGCATCTGAATACGAATCGAACAAATATCACAAATATTTTGAATGATACGATTTCCTTAATGCATATCCGAATCATATATGTATTCGATAGAGATGAATAAAATATGGAAAATGAAAATAGATATATATGATTTGTATCTGATTTGTTTTCATCCCTATATGCAGGATAATGTTAGATAGTTATTTTCATATAATTTAAACCAACCGAATAAGACTTATTACTTCACCATATATTTTTTTATATTCATAATAAGAAATTTTAAGCTAACAATTAATTTGTTTGAAATTTCTTTTCATAATATAAAACTTTAACTAACAATTAAGTTGTATTTTTATACCATAAATATGAGAACATATTGGATGTATTAATTAATAACCTCTTGATTAAACTTCCAATAGTATATAATATACTTTATGAACGATATAGGCATATGCCTAGTTTTTTTTCTTGGTTGAAAAGAAACGTGGCCCGTTTTGTTACTTTCTAAATAATCTCATTTCACTTTCCCCTTTTCCACCGCCACCTCAATTCCAAACCCTCTCCTTCCCACTCTCCCAAAACATATTTCACTTTCCCATTTTCCACCACCGTCGTTCAGCGCCAAATCCTTCCCTCTCTTGTCTATTTGCCTCCTCGTTGCATACCCTCTTTCTTATCATCCTCTACTCGTGGAATCATGGATACGTCGTCGGGCAGATCTCAGTCCTCGTCCTTCTCCAAGTCGAACATCGCCACCAAGGTAGTTCGTTTTCCTTCAGGTCGGATTTTTTTAGCATTCCCTTCTCCAAATACTTTATACTGTTGGTATGTTGATGTGTTATACCCATCCATATCCCTTTGATTTGTCATATATTTTTTGTCCCAAAGAGTTCTGGAATTCATATTATTTCAAGTATTAGGCTAGAACCCCTATATCCAATCTAAGAAGAAGAAAACTAATCTTCATAGATTCATCGTAATGCATCTTAATATATGCATGGATGTAACTCTCTAAGTCGGTTTTATACAGATCTGACATTTATATATGTATATGAAAATGAAACTCACTTTGATATCACAAATGTCATCCGTATTCATATATCCGTATTCATATACAAATATATTTGTAGATTATTCGTAACTATTTGCAAAGTAGTTTTATACCCCTTTCACAAATTTTTGGTACAGTCGTTATGATGCAAATACTTTTATTATATTTATATCATGCGTAAACCAACCAATGCAGGTATATTTAAATAAATGCTTGAGTAGGATTTATATTTCTACCTTGGGATATCTTTAAATTTATATGATGTATTTAACTCTAGTTCAATCCAGAGAGTTCTGAACATATTACAATATCGTAGTTTAAGATCCAATTGTATTTAATAATTTTCTATAAGGACTTTACATATGAATATATTATTATTAAACCGTTTAATAATAATTGGATTGGTGTTGTTTTCCTATAGATAAGTACACCATGGGGTTTAAAAAGGGGCACATGGTAAGTAGTTTGAATCTCTGGAGGGTCATAGATAAAGTTTGGAGTATTTGCAGTTCAGAGTAAATTCATTGCCTCTATTCCCATGATACTTCATGTGAAGATGGTGAAGGGTTAAATGTATGTGTCTGTGTTTAGTTTCGATTAGAGTGTTAAATCTTTCTTCTGATGTTAACATCTATTACTACTGCAGGATACCCTCTCTTGCATTTTTTATATTTGGTACTGGCAATTAAATATTTTCTATGCCGACTTTCTGAGAATATGAATACCTTCTATTGTTTATCATCAGGTAGCATCTCGTCGACGGGCAATTGATCATAGAGTAAATGATCACAGCACACCAGATGAGCATCATTCGTCATCTCTTACTATGAGACCATCATCTACATCAGCTACTCCATCTGAGGAGGATGTAGGGACTCCAAGTACACATGAGTCCAAAAGACCACGAATATGGAGTGCTGCTCAAGGATTTGCTCTCAACCGCCTTAGACCAGGAGAGACTTTCTTTGTAGATCTTGTGGACCGTTATGCTGTTGGAATCGATAGTGAACTTTTTCAAAGTCATTTAGGTATACTCACTCGTAGTATTATCCCAATTATGATCCAAGATTTTCGAAGAGATGCCACAAAAGATATGCGTGATCTACTTATGAAGAGATTGTGGGTAATGTTAATATATACCTTAGGAACATTGTTCATATTTTTTATATAAAAATTTAAATCAGAATATATTGCAGGAATCATTTTCATGGGAGATCAACGAGGAGTTGGATAAGATGATTCTTTCACATGCTTCAGAGTTGCATCGAAGTTGGTGATTTCAGATTAAGAGAGATGTAAGAAAATCAATTTATTTAATCATTATAGGTTTATCATTGGAATGAATTCTTGTATAGAATTATAATCCATACTTGTTATCTATATTTGCAGCATTTTAGTGAGAATATCCTGATAAGTCAACTACTTGCTAATGTACCAGAAGGTATAACTAGAGAAGATTGGAGAACTTTAGTTGATTATTGGACATCCAAGGAATATAAGGTATAAATTCGAACATTTAGTGGTTAGTTCAATAGTGTTCATGAATATATGACCATAAAACGATTTGAGAAGATGAATTATTAAGTTATGTTTATGTTTGTGATAAAGAGTTTCCGTCCATATAATCTATGCTTTTTATTAGGACATATTTCCTATCGATGATATTGCTAGACATTGTTAACGTTCCATTCAACTAGATCTACTTAGAATCTATTTGTTTTTACCAATGTTGTTAATTAGAAGCTCCTCTTTATTTATAAATGGTATTTGTTTTAAATCTTTGCTCATCCATCAAAATAATTCCAACTGTCCTGTTTAGTTTATATTTTTGTTCGAAAATAATAGGTGCTAATTATGAAAATTGTATTGTGTAGGCAATGCAATGCAGAAATGCACATAATCGATCAAAGTTAATCCATGTAGCTCATCGCATGGGTACAAAAAATACCAAGCAGTTAAAGCATGAGTTGGTATGCAATTATTATTTTTTCCAATTTGAGTAATTTTTATGCATTACCTCATATATTTATTTATATAATTAAATTCAGGTGAAAAAGGGTATTGATGCTGATCGTTGTAATTTTTTATGTACTCAAAAAGTAGAGAAGGAAAAGATGGCTCAAGAATGTGGCATGATAAGAAATTGCAAAAGCAACATATAAGTTAATTTACTTATGTTTCGAATTCATTTTACTATATGTATTAATTTAAATTCTTTTTATTTCATTGCATCAGGAGCAAATGATGGCACTTCAACACCCAGATGATGGGTCTCCAATCTCTCCAGACGCAGCATACCTACAAGCTATTGGACCTAAACATCCAGGATGCGTTAGGGGAGTAGGCGGAGGGGTTAATCCATCCAAGTACTATGGACGTAGAGGCCAACCGGATAGTAACTTACATGATCGAGTCACAAGATTAGAGGTCTTGCTAGGAGAGATAGCAAAATCAGTTGTTGTCGTTGCCAAAGCACAAGAGGCGTCATCATCGAAGGGCAGTCGTTCATCACAAAGAGAGTGTTCATCATCTGGAATAAACAAAGGCATGGGTGCAAGAAGAGATGATGATGAAAATTCAGAAGATGATGCAGATTTTAGTGATTTCGCTTTAGATGAATAGCATTTAATTTTAGACCGATCTTTATGTTACATCTAATATTATTAGATTTCAAAGATCATATACTTTTTAATGTTCTATTAGCTAATTGAACCTTAATTAGCTCTTATTTTGTTAAAAATCTTATGTTGACATGAGGATTATGCACTTTTTCAACTTGTGTGTTTATGTTTATCATAAGTTTGTTTGCTACCTTGTATGTAGATTTATCATGTGTATGCATGTTCACCTTGTGATTGTGACAGTACAGGGAATGAACATCGAATACCATATGCATATCATACGAGATTTTGTTAAATGATTAATTGACACGTGTATTGATTTTTTTTGAAGTCTGCTTTTTTTGCCACGGTACCACTTCCATGGCCAAATCTCTGTCATCAAAACTATTAAACCGTTGTCAAAGCCTATGAACTTTGGCAAGATATTTTTTACCACATTTTGGTTACCGTGGCTTAAATAGATTTGTCATGCTATTAAACCGTGGCTTGAAAGGTTTTTCATCGGTAAAATTACCGTGGCCAAAACAGTATAGCCACAGTAAGTCTACTGTGGCGAAAAAGTAACCTCGTTGGCCACGGTAAACTATAAGACACGGTGATATAAACCACGGTAATATTACCGTGGCCAATATTATTAGGCAACGGTAATATGACATTAAGCCACGGTACTCAACCGTGGCCTGTTCTATGTTTTTTAGTAGTGACGTGTGTGATGGACGGTTGTACTTCAGCGACCGGGATCTGATCAAGAGGTTGACATTTGGGGATGAACCGACAACCAATATGTGATCCGGACTGGATTGTTCCTGATCTAATGTCAATCAGAGCACTTGGAAGAACACGACGAATGTAGTTTATTATGAACTTGATTCCACCATATCTTTTCCAACCTGATTCCGATTTGGAAGTTATTGACTCCAATATGTTCTTGCTGAACCTCCTCGTTGATCTCGAATTGAAAGCCTCATATGTATCCCATTGATCGGGGATATGGGGCTCGAGCTCATAAACGTTTGCAACTCAATCTTCATACCTGAATTCCAGCTCCAGTTCGCTCTTCAAGCACCTGCAAGTTATTATGAGCTCGGAGGTGATGCTCCGACGAGATTTATCAAGCAAAATAAAGATGAAATGAGGGGAGGTGATCGATCTCTGTTGAGGTGTAGAAAGGAATATTAGATTGTTGAAACACTCTTTAATACAGATAAAACAAATTTTCATTATTTTTGGATTTTAAAACTAACAAATAAATCAAATTTTATAGTCAAAATTTATTACTGATAAAACTACTTATCTAGAATCTTACACTAATTTGTATGGATTTTTTAAAAACAATTAATTATTTATTAATGATAATTAAATAAACACAAATTAAACCACAATAGAGGAACTAAGGTGCATATATTTAATGTCTCGACACTGGATGATATGTATAAGAATAAGAAATATATGGTGAAATGTACAAAAATCCCAAAAACACATGTGAACATGCATGCGAGCCGTGCTGCATTGAATCCGTTTGCAATTATTTAACTTTCAGGGACTAAAAAGTAATAAGAAACAATGAATGATTTATTGTAATTTTTCCACATATCACATGCCGACGAACTTGGATTTATGTGAAATGATTGAAATGCAATTTTTTGAAAAAATATGGACACACTGCAATTGTTCAAACAATCAATAAGTAACACGTTTTCACTTAAGAGTTATTTATAAATAAAAATAAAGTGCATGGCTGGGAAGCAAATTCACCAATGAAGGAGTGAGGTACGTATGCGCAATGCACGGTTGTACTTCAACGATCGGGATCTGATCAAGCGATTGACATTTGGGGTTGAATCGATGATCGAGATGCGATCTGAACTAGATTGTTCCTGATCCAACGTCAATCATGGCACCTGGAAGAACACGATGAAGGTAGTGAATTTTGAACTTGATTCCACCAAATCTCTTCCAATCTAATTTCAATTTGGAAGATGTTGACTCCAATATGTTCATGCTGAACTTCCTTATCAACCTGAAATGAAAGCTCGATCCAGATCCCACTAGTTGGGGATTTAGGCCTCAAGCTCCTAAACGTCTGCAACTCAACCTCCATACATGAATTCCAGCTCCATATCGCTCTTCAACACCTGCAAGATATTACGAGCTCAGAGGCGATGCTCTGACGAGATTTATTAAGAAAAATAAAGGAGAAAATGAGGGGACGTGACCGATCTTCGGTGAGGTGAGGGGAAGATTGGATTCGCATATTTGACACAGATATGGTTGATCATAGATGAAAGGAAGATGGAGAAATGCTAATGGGAGGTGAACCAATGATTGGAAGGAGTGAAAAAAAAACACAGATGACCTCTATTTTGTTAGATTTAAGGTTGATCGGAATTCAACTGATCTAAGCTAAACCAAACAAAATTGTGTATTATAAAAGCTAAAATAAAATGCAGATGAATCTAAATTGCTCTACTACAGAGGGCGAAGGTTGCGACCTTGATTCAACTATGTCAGGCTGAAGAAATTTAACACACATGTGGAGCTTTGGTGGCTTGGGTGGATCTCTTTAATTCACCGTCTAATAGCACTCCTGTTCTATGGATCGGTAGTTGTTGTCGCCAGATAGGCTCTCTGGTGCTCAAGCTCAGGGACCAAGGGTGAAAAATGACAAAGAGGAATTGAAGCATACTTTTAGTCAGTTATCTCATGTGAAATTCAAAATACATCGGCATGTAAATTGAGGCACAATTGGACGGTTTTTTATCCAGATATGGGAATTCGATGATCAGACTTTATTCATGCAACAAAATTAGAGAGGAAATGCTGGAATGGAGGTGAGAACAAATCGAGAAGAATGGGAATTAGGCTGGCTATTCGGGCTTTTGGGTCAAGAGGGATAGTTGACCCTGGTCAACAGACCTAGGTCAACCAATCAGGAGGCTTAGTCTCGAATGGGTCCAGACACTAAAAGACAAAATAGTGAATAAAAAAAGAAAATTCGGAAATACAGGATAAATATCTTTAATAAAAGGCTTTAAAAAATAAATAATATTAATAAATAAATAAACCTTTTTGTGAATTTTATTAATTTAATTAAGTTAAATAAATATGATAAAATTAATCAGAGCTAGTATTCATATGTAAAAATACTTATATATACCATAAAAATGTATTTAATTATGTTTTTACAAATAATTACATGATTTGATAAGTTATAATTTTACATATTAATTTAAGGAATTTAAATATATTATTATTTTATTTTTCTGTGTTATTTAAATGAGTTAAATAAAGAAGAGTATGTACAAAATAGGTACATTCTACCTATACAATAAATACATTATTTTATTTTTGTGTAGTTTTGAATTAATATGCTTTGTTTGCATTTCGTGAAAATAAAATACAATATATATATATATATATTAAAAATACAATATGTGCAGAAATACAGTAAAATGAATAAAAGAATAAATGATATTATGTACAACATAAATAAATTATATAATAGCACTCCAAAAAGACAACTTTCACATCTTGACTCCGATTTTCATGAAACTGCTTTTATTTTAAAGCTTATTTAATTTTGAACACAATGAAAGTGAGTTTGGTTTATTTTGAGTTATGTGGAGAATCTATTAATCTATCCATTTTGGTTTTTCGACTTTTTTCATAGTGTTGTTATTCTTATTTTGTATATGTCTTCTTCTTGCAGTTATTTTTATTATTTACTTGCTATTCCTATGTACAAGTTCTGAGAAGAAAATATTTTTAGTTCATGTTTGTTTGATAGTGAAAAATAGTAGAAAATATGTGCAACATGTACAACGATGAATACACATAAACTATAATTGATTTTCTTAGTTTTTTTTCTAGTTAATGGACCCTATCCTCTTACTTCATTCCTTATCGATTAGGTCCAGTCTTGACCTACTATCGGGGGTAGGATCAACTTGTATTTATTGCATACATATATTCTTTTTTTCTTTCTTTTACTTTATTTATTTCTTTATTTATTTTAGGTTAAAACAGTGATAAATGTACGCTATTTAGAGGCGACCTGGGATTTATTAAGAATCAAAAATTATTGAATTTTACAGATATTTTGTAAGGGATTTTGAAGCTAAAAACGAATAAAGATGATGAATAGATGATTCATTAACAACGAGGTGGAATAATGGGAGGAGGAGGAGGATTGAGAGGTGATTGTGTTGGAGCTGGTCGAAAAGATGATGAGATCGACGAAGGAGGAGCATATGCCATATGGATGTTGGGCTGGAGGTAGGTGACGATGCAAGCTCTGTCAGATCATCTGACATCCAACTGTGTGTTAGGGGGAGCGCAAGTGCAAAGCACGTGGGAAAGAGGGTGAATAGCGCATGAGGTGCATGTGATAGGGCTGGAATGCATGCAGTTGGATCAAATCTAATCCAACAACCATGAATGACTGGGCTAGAAGACAAGAATCATTGACCGGTCAAGGGTTACATTTAATTGGTGTGATGTGGACGAATGGCTGACGACCATGTGGCTTTGGAGATTTATCCAAAAACGTTGTCCAAGGAGTAAAAAGAAAGAAATTAAGAAAATGAATTTAAAAAAGAAATCAAATGAAAAAGTTGACAACATTGAAGTTGGTCTCAAATACAATTTTCCCGAAGGACCAAACAACAAAAGAAGTCATTTGTATGTAATACATTTTTGAATATGTATTGGTTTGTCAATTAACACATATTTTATGTTTTGTACTTTTTTGATTTTTTCTAATTATGATTTAATTAGATATTATATATATATATACACACAATATACATGATTACTCTATTTTTTATGGATTTTTAGGTTTAGAAAATTATGAAAGAAAAATGAAGAAGATGTTGTATTTACAAATATACAGATTCTGATTCTTCTATTTTCTATATTTTGTGACTTTTTGGATTTTATGTATTAATACCAAGTCAGTGAACGAATTAAAGAAGCTATTAGAAAAAGAAGTGGGATAAAATACTTAGTATTTATGCATAAAATAATATCTCAAAGTATGGAAAAATCGAGGTTATTTATTTACATATTTTAGCCCTTATTTCATGCATTGTTGATTAATGGTGATTAATACATTTTAGGGGCTTTTATTTGATGATTTATAGAGAATATTTCGATATGCTTGTATAAAGTAAATGAGTCATGGATTCATCACACCTTCATCATAAAATGAGTTTATGTGAGAAGAGGAAATTGAAATCAAATCGAGTTGATCGAGGTGAAGGTCATCCTCGGTGATAAGGGAAGAGAGAAAGGGATTGGTCAGTGTGTACCATCCTCTAAGTGAGTGAATATGGACTTAAGAAAAGGGTCATCATGAGTCCAACGAGGTCCAGGGAGTGAGGTATGGTGGTGGTTCAAGGAGAATCTCATAAAGTCTAAACAAATATAAGTCCATATACTCATCTTTGATTTCAAAAGAATACGATTAGAGCATGAACTGAATAAAAGGGGATGAAGTCATACAATAATGCACTTGAATGTGCGGGAATTAACTCGTGCAAAACAAACCCAATGCAATACCCCTTATTTTACCAACTTCACACATGAATGTGGTAAGATCTCGAGGGAATTAACTTGTCAGTTTTAGTCGATAATAGTACAATCTTGTAGTGTGTTACTCACAACGAGTCACCTGACACTCATTGATGCTCTTGCTAATTCTCGGGTAGAAGAATGATATTTCCAGGTTATCGGGTCCAATATCACACCCTTGAAGAGACTGACATACTTACACAATAAAAATGTTTGTCTAAATACGACACAAGCACTTGTAGATCCCAAATTTGTGAAAGTCGAAAATAAGGACTAGAGAAGCAAGTGCATGGATTTGGACTCCATCCTTATGGATGCATCCTCACACACTCTGTATGGAGGTAATTACCTGCGAGCAATGAGGGGCTTTTTCTCCAGTAAGACAATGCTGATTTTATTTCAAGTTAATTAGATCAACTTTCTTAGTATTCCCTATTTTAGCAAGTTATAAGTTCATTAATTATTGCAAGCATGCCAACTCAAAGCTTAAAGCTCGATTAGTGATGATTACACTGGGACATGGCCACAAGGAGGCGTGGATCTCGCAGAGGTCATACTCACTGTGGCTTCACTCACTACTTTTTCCTTGTCACATGAAGGGGGAAGAGGCTAGGGGAGACTCTCGTACAGATGGATAGCTGTGGATGATGGCCTTCCGGGGAGTTTCACTCAAACTCAGGTGCTTGAACATGGATGTTTCAACCACTGTAAGTTGATGCATGTGAGGAGGGATGGAGAGGCATGAAAGAAGGGATAAGTATCTTTCGATAGGTATCAGAGAGAGGTGTGGGTGAAAGATAGGCTGACAATAGTTAAATGGAGAAAACACGTCCGTGAATGGACACAACTCTTGTGGCATGTTTCGTATCTGGTTGGGTTGGAGTAATATTTGCGAATAGAGGTTGTTTGAATGGTTAGGAGGGTTGGAGTGAGGAATGTGATGTGATGTTGCATTGGTTTGTGATGGAATTCTAACCCACAAATGCAGGGGAGTAAACAAGGGTATACCGGGATAACGTGGTAACCAAACGAGCCCTTGGGGAACAATAGGCAAAGGTTGAAGAAAAGCAACGACCGTTCGATCGAGAGATCCAACGGTTAAGATTTGTGCGCAAGTGAATGAAGAACAATCGTATGATTAAGTGAACATATGCTATAAATAGGGGGTGTTGATGGATGTTAGAGACCGTCTAATCAAGAGATCAGATGGTCCACAAGGGAAGCGGAGCTCAAAGAAGAGTCGGCACATGGCTATTGTTTTTTTGTTATTTATTTGGTTTTTTGAATAATAAATAATATACAATATATTATAAAGAGCATTAAACTATTTTTTATGGGAATTGTAATGATAATTAATAAGAAACAAAAAAATAAAAAGGATACATAAACACATATATACAATAGTTACATACTTTATTTACATATAACAACCATACTAAATTATTTACACGGTGTTAGAAGTTAATTTTAATCAATTAATTATTATGTTAAATGATTAGTTTAACCTAGAGGGTTAATTAATATAAGTAAAGTTGATGAATCGTGAGATTCAACACGGGCCAACAAGGAACGTCCATGGGGAGTTGATTGACAAATGTTGAACATAGAAGAAATAACAAAAGAAATAAAAAAGAAATAGAAAATAATTTCAAGTCAGAAAATAGTCTCCATAACATTCACAACACTAAACAAATTTGACTAAGACCGACACATAGAAGAAACGAAATTTTGAAGGTAATTTAGAGATATTAAAATACAAAAATTTAAGAGCTCTTATAAGTTTTTCCTTTGATTTTGATAATAACTATATACATAAGAAAACATCACAAACCATTATAAATAAAATAAGGCACTAATCTATTTTTTTAAATTTTTAGTAAATAAGAACTTAAATAAAAAAACAAGGAAATACACAATAGTTACATTATATGCACAAAGAAGACAAGGAAATAAATGATTTGAGAGCTCTTTTTCTTTACTTTTATAATTTCTTTGAACTTTAATTTGTGCTTATTTCACTACTAAAAAACATAGAACAGGCCACGGTTGAGTACCGTGGCTTAATGTCATATTACCGTTGCCTAATAATATTGGCCACGGTAATATTACCGTGGTTTATACCACCGTGTCTTATAGTTTACCGTGGCCAACGAGGTTACTTTTTCGCCACAGTAGACTTACTGTGGCTATACTGTTTTGACCACGGTAATTTTACCGATGAAAAACCTTTCAAGCCACGGTTTAATAGCATGACAAATCTATTTAAGCCACGGTAACCAAAATGTGGTAAAAAATATCTTGCCAAAGTTCATAGGCTTTGACAACGGTTTAATAGTTTTGATGACAGAGATTTGGCCATGGAAGTGGTACCGTGGCAAAAAAAGCAGACTTCAAAAAAAATCAATACACGTGTCAATTAATCATTTAACAAAATCTCGTATGATATGCATATGGTATTCGATGTTCATTCCCTGTACTGTCACAATCACAAGGTGAACATGCATACACATGATAAATCTACATACAAGGTAGCAAACAAACTTATGATAAACATAAACACACAAGTTGAAAAAGTGCATAATCCTCATGTCAACATAAGATTTTTAACAAAATAAGAGCTAATTAAGGTTCAATTAGCTAATAGAACATTAAAAAGTATATGATCTTTGAAATCTAATAATATTAGATGTAACATAAAGATCGGTCTAAAATTAAATGCTATTCATCTAAAGCGAAATCACTAAAATCTGCATCATCTTCTGAATTTTCATCATCATCTCTTCTTGCACCCATGCCTTTGTTTATTCCAGATGATGAACACTCTCTTTGTGATGAACGACTGTCCTTCGATGATGACGCCTCTTGTGCTTTGGCAACGACAACAACTGATTTTGCTATCTCTCCTAGCAAGACCTCTATTCTTGTGACTCGATCATGTAAGTTACTATCCGGTTGGCCTCTACGTCCATAGTACTTGGATGGATTAACCCCTCCGCCTACTCCCCTAACGCATCCTGGATGTTTAGGTCCAGTAGCTTGTAGGTATGCTGCGTCTGGAGAGATTGGAGACCCATCATCTGGGTGTTGAAGTGCCATCATTTGCTCCTGATGCAATGAAATAAAAAGAATTTAAATTAATACATATAGTAAAATGAATTCGAAACATAAGTAAATTAACTTATATGTTGCTTTTGCAATTTCTTATCATGCCACATTCTTGAGCCATCTTTTCCTTCTCTACTTTTTGAGTACATAAAAAATTACAACGATCAGCATCAATACCCTTTTTCACCTGAATTTAATTATATAAATAAATATATGAGGTAATGCATAAAAATTACTCAAATTGGAAAAAATAATAATTGCATACCAACTCATGCTTTAACTGCTTGGTATTTTTTGTACCCATGCGATGAGCTACATGGATTAACTTTGATCGATTATGTGCATTTCTGCATTGCATTGCCTACACAATACAATTTTCATAATTAGCACCTATTATTTTCGAACAAAAATATAAACTAAACAGGACAGTTGGAATTATTTTGATGGATGAGCAAAGATTTAAAACAAATACCATTTATAAATAAAGAGGAGCTTCTAATTAACAACATTGGTAAAAACAAATAGATTTTAAGTAGATCTAGTTGAATGGAACGTTAACAATGTCTAGCAATATCATCGATAGGAAATATGTCCTAATAAAAAGCATAGATTATATGGACGGAAACTCTTTATCACAAACATAAACATAACTTAATAATTCATCTTCTCAAATCGTTTTATGGTCATATATTCATGAACACTATTGAACTAACCACTAAATGTTCGAATTTATACCTTATATTCCTTGGATGTCCAATAATCAACTAAAGTTCTCCAATCTTCTCTAGTTATACCTTCTGGTACATTAGCAAGTAGTTGACTTATCAGGATATTCTCACTAAAATGCTGCAAATATAGATAACAAGTATGGATTATAATTCTATACAAGAATTCATTCCAATGATAAACCTATAATGATTAAATAAATTGATTTTCTTACATCTCTCTTAATCTGAAATCACCAACTTCGATGCAACTCTGAAGCATGTGAAAGAATCATCTTATCCAACTCCTCGTTGATCTCCCATGAAAATGATTCCTGCAATATATTCTGATTTAAATTTTTATATAAAAAATATGAACAATGTTCCTAAGGTATATATTAACATTACCCACAATCTCTTCATAAGTAGATCACGCATATCTTTTGTGGCATCTCTTCGAAAATCTTGGATCATAATTGGGATAATACTACGAGTGAGTATACCTAAATGACTTTGAAAAAGTTCACTATCGATTCCAACAGCATAACGGTCCACAAGATCTACAAAGAAAGTCTCTCCTGGTCTAAGGCGGTTGAGAGCAAATCCTTGAGCAGCACTCCATATTCGTGGTCTTTTGGACTCATGTGTACTTGGAGTCCCTACATCCTCCTCAGATGGAGTAGCTGATGTAGATGATGGTCTCATAGTAAGAGATGACGAATGATGCTCATCTGGTGTGCTGTGATCATTTACTCTATGATCAATTGCCCGTCGACGAGATGCTACCTGATGATAAACAATAGAAGGTATTCATATTCTCAGAAAGTCGACATATAAAATATTTAATTGCCAGTACCAAATATAAAAAATGCAAGAGAGGGTATCCTGCAGTAGTAATAGATGTTAACATCAGAAGAAAGATTTAACACTCTAATCGAAACTAAACACAGACACATACATTTGACCCTTCACCATCTTCACATGAAGTATCATGGGAATAGAGGCAATGAATTTACTCTGAACTGCAAATACTCCAAACTTTATCTATGACCCTCCAGAGATTCAAACTACTTACCATGTGCCCCTTTTTAAACCCCATGGTGTACTTATCTATAGGAAAACAACACCAATCCAATTATTATTAAACGGTTTAATAATAATATATTCATATGTAAAGTCCTTATAGAAAATTATTAAATACAATTGGATCTTAAACTACGATATTGTAATATGTTCAGAGCTCTCTGGATTGAACTAGAGTTAAATACATCATATAAATTTAAAGATATACCAAGGTAGAAATATAAATCCTACTCAAGCATTTATTTAAATATACCTGCATTGGTTGGTTTACGCATGATATAAATATAATAAAAGTATTTGCATCATAACGATTGTACCAAAAATTTGTGAAAGGGGTATAAAACTACTTTGCAAATAGTTACGAATAATCTACAAATATATTTGTATATGAATACGGATATATGAATACGGATGACATTTGTGATATCAAAGTGAGTTTCATTTTCATATACATATATAAATGTCAGATCTGTATAAAACCGACTTAGAGAGTTACATCCATGCATATATTAAGATGCATTACGATGAATCTATGAAGATTAGTTTTCTTCTTCTTAGATTGGATATAGGGGTTCTAGCCTAATACTTGAAATAATATGAATTCCAGAACTCTTTGGGACAAAAAATATATGACAAATCAAAGGGATATGGATGGGTATAACACATCAACATACCAACAGTATAAAGTATTTGGAGAAGGGAATGCTAAAAAAATCCGACCTGAAGGAAAACGAACTACCTTGGTGGCGATGTTCGACTTGGAGAAGGACGAGGACTGAGATCTGCCCGACGACGTATCCATGATTCCACGAGTAGAGGATGATAAGAAAGAGGGTATGCAACGAGGAGGCAAATAGACAAGAGAGGGAAGGATTTGGCGCTGAACGACGGTGGTGGAAAATGGGAAAGTGAAATATGTTTTGGGAGAGCGGGAAGGAGAGGGTTTGGAATTGAGGTGGCGGTGGAAAAGGGGAAAGTGAAATGAGATTATTTAGAAAGTAACAAAACGGGCCACGTTTCTTTTCAACCAAGAAAAAAAACTAGGCATATGCCTATATCGTTCATAAAGTATATTATATACTATTGGAAGTTTAATCAAGAGGTTATTAATTAATACATCCAATATGTTCTCATATTTATGGTATAAAAATACAACTTAATTGTTAGTTAAAGTTTTATATTATGAAAAGAAATTTCAAACAAATTAATTGTTAGCTTAAAATTTCTTATTATGAATATAAAAAAATATATGGTGAAGTAATAAGTCTTATTCGGTTGGTTTAAATTATATAAAAATAACTATCTAACATTATCCTGCATATAGGGATGAAAACAAATCAGATACAAATCATATATATCTATTTTCATTTTCCATATTTTATTCATCTCTATCGAATACATATATGATTCGGATATGCATTAAGGAAATCGTATCATTCAAAATATTTGTGATATTTGTTCGATTCGTATTCAGATGCGATTTTTATTGGATCCATGTTGGATTTCTTTATTCGATCTATATTTGTATTCACTCTTTATTAAAATTGTATTCGGGTCCGCTCTTTATTCGATCCGTATTCGGATTTGATAAATATTTGATTTGAATTCTTATCCATATTTATATGGATATGGTTTCCTTAGTGCATATCCGAATCATATCCGCATCAACATTCGTATTCGACAAAGATGAAGCGAATATGGATATGCAAATAGGCACATTTTCGATCCTTATTCAATCTGTTTTTTACACAAAATCGGAATCATATATATAATGGTCATTGTATTTCTAGTAATGATAAAACTGAAGTGTGATATTCAATTATATGCATATATAATGGTGGGATTAAATTTTCCTTATACGTAGTAGGATTGGCCACGATAAAAGTTTCGTGGTTTCAAATTATTAGTCACGGTCATAGTACCGTGGTCAAAATATATTAGCCACGTTAAAAGTACTGTAGCCTAACATGTTTGGCCACGGTAGTTATCATTGCAATTAACTTCAAGTTAGGGTAATTTACCGTGGTCAATAAGTTTTAGCCACAGTAATATTTATTGTGGCTTGATTGTGTGGCTAATGCAATATTTTTTACTAGTGGAGGTTGAGTTGGAATTCATGTATGGAGGTTGAGTTGCAGACGTTTAGGAGCTTGAGGCCTAAATCCCCAACTAGTGGGATCTGGATCGAGCTTTCATTTCAGGTTGATAAGGAAGTTCAGCATGAACATATTGGAGTCAACATCTTCCAAATTGAAATTAGATTGGAAGAGATTTGGTGGAATCAAGTTCAAAATTCACTACCATCATCGTGTTCTTCCAGGTGCCATGATTGACGTTGGATCAGGAACAATCTAGTTCAGATCGCATCTCGATCATCGATTCAACCCCAAATGTCAATCGCTTGATCAGATCCCGATCGTTGAAGTACAACCGTGCATTGCGCATACGTACCTCACTCCTTCATTGGTGAATTTGCTTCCCAGCCATGCACTTTATTTTTATTTATAAATAACTCTTAAGTGAAAACGTGTTACTTGTTGATTGTTTGAACAATTGCAGTGTGTCCATATTTTTTCAAAAAATTGCATTTCAATCATTTCACATAAATCCAAGTTCGTCGGCACGTGATATGTGGAAAAATTACAATAAATCATTCATTGTTTCTTATTACTTTTTAGTCCCTGAAAGTTAAATAATTGCAAACGGATTCAATGCAGCACGGCTCGCATGCACGTTCACATGTGTTTTTGGGATTTTTGTACATTTCACCATATATTTCTTATTCTTATACATATCATCCAGTGTCGAGACATTAAATATATGCACCTTAGTTCCTCTATTGTGGTTTAATTTGTGTTTATTTAATTATCATTAATAAATAATTAATTGTTTTTAAAAAATCCATACAAATTAGTGTAAGATTCTAGATAAGTAGTTTTATCAGTAATAAATTTTGACTATAAAATTTGATTTATTTGTTAGTTTTAAAATCCAAAAATAATGAAAATTTGTTTTATCTGTATTAAAGAGTGTTTCAACAATCTAATATTCCTTTCTACACCTCAACAGAGATCGATCACCTCCCCTCATTTCATCTTTATTTTGCTTGATAAATCTCGTCGGAGCATCACCTCCGAGCTCATAATAACTTGCAGGTGCTTGAAGAGCGAACTGGAGCTGGAATTCAGGTATGAAGATTGAGTTGCAAACGTTTATGAGCTCGAGCCCCATATCCCCGATCAATGGGATACATATGAGGCTTTCAATTCGAGATCAACGAGGAGGTTCAGCAAGAACATATTGGAGTCAATAACTTCCAAATCGGAATCAGGTTGGAAAAGATATGGTGGAATCAAGTTCATAATAAACTACATTCGTCGTGTTCTTCCAAGTGCTCTGATTGACATTAGATCAGGAACAATCCAGTCCGGATCACATATTGGTTGTCGGTTCATCCCCAAATGTCAACCTCTTGATCAGATCCCGGTCGCTGAAGTACAACCGTCCATCACACACGTGTACCTTACTCATTCATCGGTAAATTTGCTTCCTAGCCATGCACTCTCTTTTTATTTATAAAAAAAATCCTAAGTGAACATGTGTCTTTTATTGATTGTTTGAACAATTGCAGTGTGTCCTTATTTATTTTTAAATTTATGTTCTAATACATTTTACATAGATCCAAGTGTGTCAGCACGTGATATTTGAAAAAATTGCAATAAATCATTCGGTGTTTTTGTTGTTGTTTAGTCCCTAAAAGTTAAATAATAGATCCAATCCAGTGCGACTCAAGTGCATGTTCACCTGTGTTTTTGGGATTTTTACACATTTCACCGTATGTTTCTTATCAAGAGAAATAAGCAAAATTAATTAGTTTTTGCACTTGAAAGGACAAGCACAAGTTCAATAACAAATAGAGTTTTTTTATTTATAAGATTCAGCCCTAATTTCTCACACTATTAGCACACTTAATTAATTATAATTAGATGGTTTATTTAGTGAATTATTGAGGATAATTTGCTAAAATATTCATATATAGTAGATGAACCGAGGATTCATCGCTATACCAACATGAAGCATAGACAGTAGAACCTTTTTGCAAGTTTGTAAAAGATCTCGTCATTTCAAGTTTCGGGCTTCTAAAGGTCATAACTTCTTGCGAAGTAGCCATTTTGTGAATAGAAAGATTGAAAAGTTTAGGTAAAGACCACGGATTCAATTGCATAGTTACCAAGAACAAGAACAAAATAAATAAATAAATAATAGAGTTTGATCTAAGAGTATAGTTGTTTCACAACGATTCTTATTTTTTGTTAACGATGGTAGATGTTCTTTTATCTAACATTAGCAAGAGGAATTAACAAGATATAATGTATTTATATCCTCTCTAATCTTCCATGTATAAAAAAATCCTTACCTTCTCATATTAAAATACTTTAATACGATTAACTCTTTTTACACTGTAAATCATGTGAAATTATAAAAGAGAATGTGGATTGAAATTTAGATTTCAATATAAATGCTTTGGGTATGAAAGTCTTGATTTCTAAAAAGTTTGAGAGACAGATTTTATTATCCTAACACTACGCTAACATTTTTAAAATACCAAGAATTTACGTATCTCTACACACAATTTATGATTGTATTTTCCTTTGTCCATTTGGCCTCCCATGTATTAAAAATCTTGACATTGTCAATAAATGAGTCGTCATGCGAACAATAGTCAGTTAGGTGACCACATGTTGTTTCCTTTTGATCTTAAGCAGTGTGATACCCCAACCCCAAATACAGTCCCGCATCGAAAAATAATGAAGTGTGGGTGTAGTTTTTATAAGTGACGTGGATTACTACTTGACAAATTGGACTTAAATATTTTGAACGGTTGCCAACGGATACAATCAGATTTGAACCCAATAAGTTGACAGTGCCAGTTTTCCTCGATAACAGACGATGACCTAAGCTCAAGACATTACAAATGGTATCAAAGCGGGTTCCCTATGATAGTGGAAAGGACTGCCCGAAGGGATCTAAGTTGGGAGCTTGTAGTCCTCACTGTCATTGGGAATAAGTGATGAGCCATGTTGCAAAGAAGACATTGCGAATATAAGTGACGCAGGTTGTAACACCCTGCCCCCAAAAAAGTCCCACATCTAAAAATTACGAAGTATAGGCGTGGTTTGTAAGTGATGGGAATTACTACTCGAGAACTTGGACTTAAGCATTTTGGATGGTTGTCAACATGTCCAATCGGCTCCGAACCCAACAAGTTGTGAGGACTAGTTTTCCTTGATAACGGACCGAATGACCTAAACACAAGACGTTACAAGTAGTCAGTAGAAAATTTCTCAGTTTTCTTTTTTTAACTTGATTTACACATAGAATGAATATAATAGGACAATGTGTTATGTAAAATTAAATCTTGTGAACGTAGAAACGTGTTGAATGTTCCTTTACATCATTTTCTATTATAACCCTATCTCTAAATGTTAGTTGTTATTTTTGTTGTTAAATAACAATATCATTGAAACCCGATTTGCTAAATGGGAGAATCCTTCGACTTGAAATTATGGTCATGACATATATATATATATATATATAATGTAACTTTTTGGAGACTCTTTGTAATGGAAAAAACATATCATCTTTATCCTCGAGTAATAACTGGAAACTAAATTCACATTTGACTACCGATTAGATGTTTCAAAATCAATTTCATGTAAGATTTAAAATCCTTTAAATCCTTAATTTTCCTGAAGATTTTATACATAATAATAACATTCATTCGGTATTTTGAATTAATGTTATTACAACTCTATTTGAATCTAAGAATCTAAATATTCAATGGTATTAATGTGTGATTTTTAATAATGGAGACATTCAAAATACATTTTCCAATCAATGATTGATACAAAATTGGTGTAAAAATATAAAAGAATGCATTTTGTTTCTCTCATATATTAAAGGTGTATATATACTTCATCAAGATGATCCATAAGAGTTATTTGCATACAACTCAATTAATCAATAATCGGAATTAAATTTCAGCAATAGCGTTTGTAACTTTTTCGAATAGCTTTAACCTTTTTAAATATTCCCATAGTGAAACGCGGGTTCATCTGTTGAAGAATAACTTTTGAAGACAATATATATATATATATATATATATATATATATATATATAGGGTAAAATGGGGCTGCCCCCAGGGAGTAGCCAACTTGGCTACTCCCACCCCTATTTTTCCCTCATTTTTTTATTTTTTTGGGAAATAAAAATTTGTATATTCATCATTATATCCCTCTCACATTTTATTAAAATCTCGTCAGAAACAGAGACTTCTAAGCCCTCCATCCAGACGTCATTTTTTTGACGGTCGCAGGATTTTTTAAATTGACCATGTTTGGATGGAGGGCGTAGGAGTCTCTGTTTCTGACGAAATTTTAATAGAATGTGAGAGGGATATAATGATGAATATACAAATTTTTATTTTCCAAAAAAATAAAAAAATGAGGGAAAAATAATGATGGGAGTAGCCAAGTTGGCTACTCCCTGGGGGCAGCCCCATTTACCTCATATATATATATATATATATATATATATATATATATATATATATATATATATATGGGAGATGGGAGTATGCATCCGCGAGTGTACACTTGTTTTTTCTCATTATTTTTGATTTTTTTTGAAGAAAACCTCAAGTGGTCTATCTTAACATATTGAGAAGAATACATGTTTCAAGTTTCATACAAAAACAAATATTTCTAACATGTTCATATAAAAGGGGTCAATTTCATGAATTATAAAACCGTTGAAATTTGATAGTTTTGATGAAGATGATAAAAATCTTGAATTAAGTTGAATTTCGAATGACGGAATGGTGATCTACAGTGACCTAATCTTGCAAAAAATTCATTTTTAAAAATACATACACATCACTTAACTTGGTAAAAAAATCAATACTTAAAAAAAGCTAAATTGTAAATTTTTTAAATAAGATAATACAAATAAAGAAAAATCGACATTCCAAATAGTCAAGAGACCCCACTCATTTAAAGCGAGGAGAAAAACACCTGACAATTTATCACCGTAACATCTCATGCCTGATTGGACCTATTAACAATATACTTAAGTCAAAGTTGTCAAGTGGTAATCTACATCATGTATATCTTACTCTTAAACCTTGCGGGTTTCCGATGTAAGACTATTTTCGAGGTTATTATAATTTCCACAATTTATATTCATAACATCCTCATTCCGTTATATTCTATCACTTATTCACAGTAACAATAGTGGATTTGATGACAGCATAACCATGATAACTTTTTCCTGGTATCTCTTTGCAAGAGGTGACTCCACATTTGAACAGTGCTTCAACGCATCTTTCCAAATAATCAATGGAAACAAACATTCATTGCCCGACTTCATATTTCTTCCATTCCTCTTTCAAAAATCACATCACCCAAATATACGCGTTTTGGTTCGTGCATTCGGATCCGAAAGTCGGATCCGACGTCCACTATGTATGGCCCAAAAACACATCTCGGATCCGGAAGTCGGATCCGACGTCCACTGCATAAGGCCCAAGAACACATGCGTCACCGTCCAATCCTATCGCGCAGCCGCCGCGCCCTTCCCCACCAACTCGAAGCCCGCTTCCCTCCTTTTCCTTTTCCGTCTCTCTCCGAGTCTCGACCACAGCCGCCGCACCTCTGCGTTCTCATGGCCTCCACGGCGGCAGCGGGGGCGCCCTCGGTCGTGCCTCGCAATCGCGGCGCGGGGCAGCGGCTGGACGACGCGAACATGGTGTTCGAGACCTCGCAGGGCGTGGAGGTGATCACCAGTTTCGATCAGATGGGCATCAAGGACGACCTCCTCCGCGGCATCTACGCCTACGGCTTCGAGAAACCCTCCGCCATCCAGCAGCGTGCCGTCCTCCCCATCGTCAAGGGCAGGGACGTCATCGCCCAGGCCCAGTCCGGTACCGGCAAGACCTCCATGATCGCCCTCACCGTCTGCCAAATGGTCGACACCGCCTCCCGGGAGTACGATCTCTCGCTTCATGTTTCTCCGGCTCTTCAAATTTGGCTAACTTTTTATTCATCTAGCAAACCTTAGGAACGTTCTTCCTCATTTTACACCGAGTCTAGAGTCCTTTTTGAAACTCTAATTCGGTTAGATACGTAGTTGTTGTCTGCTGTTTCTGAGGGTTTTGTACATAGAATCCGACAGAAATTTGGTTTTTTTGAGAGATTGGATCTGTATGTTTTGTATGCGGTTTAATGGAGATAAAAACAAGGCAATTTGATTAGGTCACTTTACTACGTTTGGGTATAACTTTAGGTGTTCACGTGTTTAATCGAGGAACGGGATTGGTTCTGTTGCTTTATGGAGAGATATCATTTGTTTTGTCATTAGCATCGAGAAGAGGGAGAAGGGTCTGCAATTTTGGGCAGGGAATGTTAACATGATATAAAACAATTTTTTTTAACTTTATCGTGTTGTGCCACAGTGAAGAAACTGAAATTGATGTCGATTTACGTACTAGTATGCATTACACTTTGACCTATGTCCCCAAATCAAATTGTATTACTTGAGAACTAGATGGCGGATAAATATGCATTCTAACTTGGCTAGGAATTTACGTTAACCCAAGTCATACCTGCACTCTCTACAACCTCTGCAGTTTGATTTAGGGATACCTACAATTTCATATACATCTCATATATGGCTCATGTTTTACTGTAACCAACAATTACATGCTGATTGAACTACTGATATTAATTGTGGCAAAGAATGAAGAGAATCATAGAGTTCGACTGTCCGATGGATCAAGAGCAACATTTGCTCTTTCCCTGTCGCTTATGGGATGGCTCTCTATCAGTATATATATGCTTCTACCATGTTGCGGTAGTCCAATAGACACTCCTTTTTATTTACTGGAATAGTTATCATATGCATTATAGGATAAGATAAAGGATAGCTCAATAACAATTCACTCGCTCCGGTATCAATTAATTGCATACTTTCTATTTTGTTAAGATGGACACCTGCAACATTGTGTGTTAATTGACAGCCTAATCACTTCAAAATTTCTATGCATGTAATTCACGTGGGCTGTGCACATTTGCTTCTTTCCCCTTTTTTTGATTCAAAAAAGATATATGCATATTAAATATTAAAATAGATTCAGGTTTCCAAAATAATAAAAACAGTATCTCGTGACGTACATGTATATTTGTTGAAGTTTCATGCCTTGATCAGTAAAATCTTAGTAATCTTTATCCGTGATTTGCCTTGACATTTATGGGTATTTTACCGAACGGGACATTCTTCATCTTTCTTGCTGGCCAGTTGGTAAATCATCCTGATCAGCAAACCACTTCTTTTGTGTTCTCTTCAAACAAGTGGAGATGGGTCCTTTGCTGGTTTCTGGCATGACTTGCAAGGAGAAGGGATTGCGAATGTCAACTTCGAGGGCCAGCAGTGGAACTTTTGCTTGCTGGCTTCATTCAAGAAACCTGCAAAGCGTTGTTGTGACTCAAGTGGAATGCTTTTTCATTCTCATTGGTATATTCCTTAGGAAAGAGGTGTACTACGGGGAAGAACTTGTGTTTTTGAAATGTAGTTGCGGTGTGCTGATTCTTCATACGAATGTTGAGGGATTCCGTAAATTGTTCTTATAGAGAACAATGTTTGCCATTTTTTTGTACAAAAGGATTATGTTTATCGGGGTAACTATTTATGAGAGGGTTAGGTTTGTTACCCTTGTAAAAGATGAGATTAGTTGATTTGACAATAACACTTGTGCCCTAGCAGCAATTAGGATTTCGGAACCAGAGAATAGATTTGTCTGGCGAGTAGTAGATAACTGCATCAAATTCTCTCCAAGGGAGCAAGAGGGATGGTGAGAGCGACATAAAATAGATGGGAGTGAGAGGATATCTCTCAGATACAGTGAGCAGAGGGCTACCACCGTCTGAGAGTCTAGTAGGGCGTCATTACCAAGCAAGGAGATGCCCTTCAATAATGCGGAAATGGAGATTTTTGCGGGAGAGGGCTCTTGGAGCCTTGAGAGGAAGAAGGAGACCCATGATCTCAAGATGAAGGCTGGTGTATCGTTGTGGTGTTATTGGTGCAGTTCGGGGGATCATCTCTCCAAATTGTGTAAGGCATTGGAGCCTCTTTGTTTTCGACACGGATGTCCTGGCCATCGTTGGCGCAGACACGTGAAAAAGGGGTCTTTGTTGAGGAGGAAGGCGGAGATGCTGCATCCTGACCTAACAATTTCGGAGATGATGGATTGGAGAGCATGCTGGAGGACTTGCTGGAGGAGGAACTCGTGAGGCCTCTTCAACATCTTTCTCAGGGAGCGACGGAGGAAGACCCAATCAATAGAACCTTGATCGGGGAAGGTGATGCGGTGGTTGTGAGAAACTTCGTTGAAAAGATCTCGGTGAAAATACCGGTTGGTGCACAGGTTGATCTTTAAACCACAGATGGTGGACTATGTTTTAGGGGTCTATTCTTGTTGGGTGCAACAAAGGTGACGGAGGGAGCACTTGAAGGCTTCTTGACGACGGAATCCAAGGGCCACATTCGATGGCGTAGTCCACGATACTTGGACAGAGCTTTGGTGAAAAGGGGCGAGGGTTGGAAGATAAAGATTTTAGGCATGCCTTTCTGGTGTCAGAAATTGGAGGTTGTCCGCAAGGTGCTGATGCACCTGGGGCTGTGGAGGAGATCTATTGTTTCGGGTTGAGATCGAGAGAAGAACATGATCTGGTTGTTTGGATGAGGGGTTTCAAACATCCGATTGCTTTGAGGGTTGTGGTGTGACTTGGGCGATGGGTGATACTAGTTTGGCTCGTGCCAGAGGAGAAGGATGCGAACGACTACGGAGTCGTGCCAAGGAATTAAGAGGAGTCACCAACAGTCATCGGGGAAGTCTAACAGATTGAAATCACGATGAAAATTTCGGAAATCACAACTTTTAGGGCAGATGATTTGTGGGCATTAATGAGGAATCAAAATGCCTCAACTTTCCTTTTGGGATTGAATTCCACCGCTTCAAATGGCGCATTAATGGACTCGGATCCGTGTCATCTATACCCATGTAAGACTTACCTGTCTTTACACTTGAATTGGTTCATGGGACAGGTGGACCTGGTGGTCGGATCCACTATCTACGGATCTCATTAGGATCCGTTTTGCTAATGCAGTCAGAGTTTTTTGAATCGAGACAAGGATATGATCTCGAAGGCTCCTTGCAGGTCGGACATGGAGGAGTTCTTTGACCTTTTTGAGGTCTCATTTAACGAGGAGCGCGAAGGAGAACCCACACATCACTGCAACGATGACACTTCAACGCATGAGATTGGTTTGTCGGAGGTTGGACTTATGTGTTCCCAGGGTCATGGTGGCGATGACCTTTTTCGAGAGGTTACTCGGCCAAGGATTCGGTGACGGTGCTGATGCACACGTAGGTTAGGGGTGGAATTGACCGCAACAGAGGCATGTCTCATTGGAAGGGGCAGAGAGGAGTTGCTGGAGCTTCGGTAGAGACCATGTCATGCCTCAGTTGCTTTTCACAGAAACGTCGACGGGAGGCTGTGGCGGATTGGGATATCATGAAGTTGGAGTGTGTTAGAGAGGAGGGTGGTCCTCTCGAAGTTGGAACAGAATGGAGAGGCCGCGAAGAAGGTATTTGTGGAAGTATAGAGGAAGGTGAGGTCCTGGAACATGGTGTGAGGGGGAGGGTGGTTGCATGTTCCTTGACTGTAGATGCAGAGGAGTCGGAAAGGAGATTCGAGTTTGAATTGGTACATAGTGTGTGCGTGCTAATGGTAGGGACTCTCCCCTCGGTTACCAGACGACGTTTCTTTCTTGGAATGTTAAGGGGCTTGGCCAGTTTGAGAAGAGGTTGGCAATCAACTCCTTATTGGCTGCGTGGAAGATCGACGTAGCTTGCTTGCTGGAAACAACTGTAGACTCGTAGGATTTGCCGATTCGGTTTGGTGGAGCTCCACCTCAGGTCCTAGTCTTATGGACTTTAGTGCTGTTTTGGCTACCGGGAGCTCCGGTTATGTGGCTGTTGCTTGCAATGGGAGTCTATTCGAGAGGTTAGATGAGGTGTAGATGGTACACTCAGTCTTGGTGCTGTTGCGAAGTAAGGTGGGTCAGTCCCACCTCGTTATCTCATTGGTTTACGGTGTTTGGGGGGGGGGTGTCCACAAACGTGGTGCTGTGGGACGAGATGTGGATCATCAGGATTCATTTTACGGAGGTGACATGGGCAATGGAAGGTGCGGATGGTAGGCCTGGTGGCAGAGGCGCTTTGAATCATGGGTCCAACCTGTTTGCTGATATAGTGGAGGAGCTGAGCTTGGAAGTTATTGATGCAACAAAATGCAAATGTACATGGAGGAATTCGTCATCTAGATCACGGATCGACCGAATCTTCTTATTGGTCGAGTCTTTTACGATCTGGAGGTTTCTTTCTGGATTGATGTGGAAGTGGTTGGTCAGCCACAACGAAGATCGTTGGGAAGCTAGCTGCATTGTGGCGAAGGTTATAAGAGTTCAGGAGTCCTAGGACCTAACGTAGTAGGTGGTGCGGCCACACACATGAGAACTTGATGAGGCTAGACTCTTTGGAAGACTCTAGGGAGCTGGATGAGGAGGGTACTTGAGTTGTAAGGTTGCCCAACATATCACAGAGTTAGAGGTAGAAAGAGGGAGGTTGAGTGGAGGCAAGTGCCAATGCAGAAATGGCTGAAGGAGGGAGATGCAAATACGAGATTTTTCACAATGTGGCAAATGGGAGAATAAGAAGGAACTTCATTCGATCGAGGTATGGGGTGTTGAGGTGAGCGAGGAGGTGGAAATTGCAAGGACGCTGACAACATATTACGAAGACGCGAACAGATGTATGGTTCACAACGGAGTGAGATGACTAGGTACGGGGGTAAATGTCGTTGCGGATAACAATGCAGTGGTCATGTTGAGCCTGTTTGATTTGACAGAGGTTGGTGAAGCCCTGTTTGTGCCTTGATGGATGCCCTATGCCAGACGGATTTCCGATCTTCTTTTACACAGAGTTTTGGGATCTCATTTTAATAGAGCTAATGGAGGTGGTCGAGTTTGCGGAAGGCAACTATGATTTTGATAAGATCAACATATCTTTCGTTTTCTTACTATCAAAGAAAGATGTTACAAAAGTGGAGGAGTACATGCCCATCGCCCCTTCAAATGCAATTTACCTGATTTTGGCAAAGATTTTGGAGGGTTACTCAGTAAGATTTTCACCGATCCAAAGTGCTTTCTTACCAGGGCGGCAACTCATTGACAACATACTCCTGATATCATAGATTGCAGCGGACTAGCGTAGATGGAAAATGAAGGGGGTTCTGTAGAAAGTTGATTTCTTAAAGGCTTATGACTGTGTTGATTGGCGATTTCTATGGGCTTCGCTTCATAGACATGGATTTCCGAATAGGTGGATTGCTTGGATGAGGAGATGCATCACGACTACATCGTGTGCGGTGCTTGTGAACGGTCTGCCGAGAGGAGATTGTTTCCAACTGCAATGGGGTGTCTAATAAGGCAGTCCTCTGCCCCTTTTTGTTCTAGCTATAGATGCCCTTTTGATCATGGTTGAGGGCACGGTTATGGGCAGTTTCTGCAGGGATATTCCAAGGGTTAGATTTTGATACATATACTATAATATGCGGATGACACGATCCTTTTTGTGGAGGAAGAGCAGGAGAGTTGCAGAGGTATTTTAACAGTTCTTGACATACTTGGGATGATTTGTGGACTGAAGATTAATAGGAGAAAGTTGGAGTTCGTTTCTTTTGGTTTAGAGGAGGATGAGATTATGACTTGTGCTGGTTGATTGTGCTCCCTAAGGGGACAACTACCTTTGCGGTACCATGGTGTACCGTTGGTGACAGGGAGAATGAGGCTAGCGGATTGGCTCCCGGTGGTTCCAAAGTTGGAGAAGAGACTTGCTGATTGGACTAAGGAAGAGACCTGAGAGCATCATGAGCATATTTTTTTGGTCGGCATCAAGGCGATTAAACGGTATCCCACCGGTAGATTGGAAGATGGTCACAACTTCAAAGAGTGACAAGGGCCTTGGTATGTGTAGTTTATAAAAGACAAATAAGGCATTGCTTAGCAAATGGATCTCCCATATTTGGGGGGATTGTGACAATCTTGTTTGCAGAGTTATTCAGAGGATTTATGGATGCGGCCTTTCTTTTCGAAGCTCCGAGGAACTCGGGCCAACACCGTCTTGCTTTTGGAGATGCATCTGTGGCGTAGCATAGGAGATCCACCCCTTCCTGAGGCTGATCCTTGGGGACAACGATGACTTCAGGTTCTGGACTGATGATTGGTTTGAGGGAGGGGCTTTGGGGGTGCACTTTCCTCGATTGAGGGCTTTGGCCTCTAATCAGGATGCTTTGGTTGTAGAAGTGTGGGGCGAGCAGTCTGTCTTCCCTCGTTTTAGGTCCCAGCTATTGTGTAGAGACTTATATATGTTACGTTTTATTGTTCCGTAATTTCTATTTATCTTTTGTAAGACTCTGTAATTTACCCAAGGGTTTTCTCCCTATATAAGAGACCCGAGGGCTCTATGGAATAACACATCAGAGTATTGTTTTACTCTAACATGGTATCAGAGCCCTAACCCTAACCTAGGGTTTCCTCCACCCGCCTCCCCCCGGCTTCTCCAAGTTCTCCCGCCGCCGCCAACCAGCCCCTCAAGGCTCCCAGCCCCTCCGCCGGGCCTCCATCCCCTCCGACAGGCTCCCAGCCCCTCCATCGGGCCTCCAACCCCTTCGCCGGGCTTCCAGCCCCTCCGCCAGGCCTTGCAGGCTCCAGCCCCATCGCCTGCGAGGCTCCAGGCGGTCCCACCAGGCCGCTGCCGGCTCAAGCCAGCCCCTGCAGGCCCCCGCCAGGTCCCCACAGGCCCCTCGCCAGGTTCCAGCCGAGCGGCTGCCGGCTCTCTCCCGTCGCCTCTTCACAGCCGAGGCTTCATTAGCCTCCCTGTCGTTCGTTTCGCTTCGGTCGGGCTCGGATTGATGATGGATTCAAGTGCATAGCGTCTACATGTGCACTTGAATCCTCACAAGTCGTGGTAGACACCTATCTCTTGTTCTATCATCCCTAGTTATTCTTCTCCGGCAGTATGTCAGATCAGAAGGTCGATATGCCCGCCATCGGTGCCTTCAAAGGTTCGGCACCTATCGTCAAAATGGACGGGACAAACTACGAACTGTGGGCTATGCAGTTCCTCAGTCTCATGAAGTCATGTGGTAAGAAGCATATTCTTACCGAAGATGAACCGCCGGAGAAGACGGGAATATATGCCTCATGGGAGGCTGATGACGCGTACGCCAAAGTCTGGTTGTCGGGTACGCTCACAACGGAGATAGCAAATGATGTCCTCCATCAACCCACCGCCAAAGCGATGTGGGATATTCTGGCCACGACGTACTCTCAGGTACGAAATGAGACCAAGATGCTGCAGTTGCAGCATGATATCTTTACCACGAGGCAAAATGGGAGGCCTCTTCATTCTCTGTACACGTCTCTTCGTGGAATGTTCGAAAAACTTTATAGCACAATTCCACTCACAGCCACGCCGGAACAACAGAAGACGTTCCGCAACGCCACTATGGTTGGCGTCTTACTTGCTGCCCTTGATCCTGAATATGAGGCAGCACGGTCTCAGATCCTTGCTGATGCCACCATTCCACCAATGGAAGAAGTCTACAGACGGCTCAGTCGTGTTCCAGTTCCATCGAACACAACGACTACACCTCCCTCGGCAATGGCTGTCTCCAGAGGACGAGGTAGTTCCTCCTCATTTCGTAGCAGAGGAAATGGTGGACGTGGCCGTGGAGGTCGCATACGCTCTACGTGCTCATTTTGTCGTCGTACTGGTCATTCGGAGGATACATGCTATTCCAAGCATGGTTTTCCTCCCTCTGCACGTATCGCTGATCATGTTCATGGTCCACCAGCCTCTACTCCCGATCACAGGTTCGAGGAGCTAGTGGCACGGCTTCGTGATATCATGCCACAATCATCATCGGAGGGTGCCGATGCGTCTGATGTTGCGGCGTCGGCATCAGCTAGTACATCTGCCTCAGCCAGTGCCTCAGGTAGTCCTTCCGTTTCATATCATAATCATGATCTCACAGGATGGATTGTTGATTCTGGAGCCACCCATCATCTCTGTCGAGAGAAAGATATTCTGCAGTCCTATAGAGCTGTCCAGCCTGGTCGATCTGTACTCATTGCTGATGGTACTCATTCCCCTATCATCGGTCAGGGGGAGACGGATTTGCTGCCCTCTATGCACTTACAGAATGTTTTACATGCACCAGAATTCTCTATGAATCTCTTATCCATTAGTCAGATTACACGAGATTTGCACTGTCGTGCCATTTTTGACCCATCGTCTGTTATTTTTCAGGACATACTAACGGGCAGAGTGATTGGCTGTGGTTCTGAGCACAATGGCCTCTATCGTCTTGTACGAAACTCTTATGCTGGCGTCTCACTCCATTCCCAGGGCTCCGTGTCTCCGTATACCTGGCATCTTCGGTTCGGTCACCTGCCACTACAGAAAATGCGTCACCTCCTGCCTCAGATTTCTCCGAGTTCATCCTTTCGTTGTGAAGCTTGTCAGTTAGGGAAGCACCATCGGTCCAGCTTCCCCAGTCGTCAGAGTCGGAGCAGTCGCTCCCCATTTGAGTTATTTCACATAGATATATGGGGTCTCAGTCGTGTCCCAGATCATCAGGGGCACAGGTTCTATTTAGTTGTGGTCGATGATTTTTCTAGAGTGTCCTGGACCTTTCTTCTTAAGAATAAATCCGAAGCAGGAAGTGTTATTCAAAATCTTATCAATGAAGTTCAAAATGTTTTTTCGTCTACGGTTAAGTATGTGCGTACTGATAATGCCTTGGAGTTCTGCACTCGTTCCCTTGCTAGTTTTCTTTCTTCTAAAGGCATTATCCGCCAAACCACATGTGCATACACATCCCAACAAAATGGGGTTGCAGAACGAAAACATCGCCATTTCCTTGACATTGCTCGCACATTACTTATTCAGAGTTGTGCCCCATTATCTTTTTGGGGGGATGCTATTCTTACATCATGCTATCCGGTCAACCGCATGCCTACAACTGTTCTTGGGGAAAAGTCTCCTATATCTGTTCTCTTTCCAGACAAAGATTTGTTTACTCTTACACCTCGGGTCTTTGGCACTGTTGCATTTGTCCACCGTTTGTCTCCAGGACTTGATAAGCTTTCCTCCGGGGCTATCAAGTGTGTTTTTGTGGGCTACTCCAGGACACAGAAAGGATATCGTTGCTATGACCCAGTTCATGACAAGTACTATGTGAGCGCTGATGTTACATTTTTTGAACCCGTCATGTACTTCTCTCCTACAGGTGACAGATTGGTCTCCTCCACATCCACAGATTCTAGTGTCTATGTACCTCCACCTCCAAGCCTGGGTCAATCCTCTACTCCACCACCACCACCACCACTACCTCCAATTGAACCTTTTCCTAAGTTCTATACAAGGCGTACATGACCAGCTCAAGCTACATGTCAACCATCCACCACGCCTCTATGTTCTGATGTTATCACTAATGATGGGTTAGAAAATGCACCTGTGCAGGAGTCCCTACAGCAGGACGAGGATCATTCGGTCGACACAATAATGGATGATCTGGATCGACCCATTGCTCACAGGAAGCAGCGAAGACAATGTGCTTCGTATCCTCTTGCTTCTCAAGTCTCATTTCATCGTCTCAATGGGGACTTCCAGAAGTTTGTAGCTGCTGTCTCGTCTGTTGAGATCCAACGGACCCATCAAGATGCCATGAAGATTGATTGCTGGCGTTTAGCCATGGAAGAGGAGATGCGTGCTCTGCAGTCTCGCGGGACTTGGTCTCTTGTCCCCATTCCTCCAGGTGCCTCCGTGGTGAGTTGCAAGTGGATCTTTACGGTAAAATATCATGCGGATGGACGTCTTGATAGATACAAGGCAAGACTTGTAGCACGGGGATTTACCCAAACATATGGGGTAGATTATTTGGATACTTTTTCACCAGTGGCTAGACACTCCACTCTTCGTATCCTCCTATCTGTTGCTGTGGTACGTAACTGGACCATTTTTCAGCTTGACGTCAAGAATGCTTTCTTGTATGGAGATCTGCAGGAAGAAGTCTACATGCAGCAGCCACCAGGATTTGCTGCTGAGGGGGAGACTCAGATGGTGTGCAGACTTCATAAGGCTATCTATGGCCTCAAACAAAGTCCTCGAGCATGGTTCCAGAAGCTTTCTCAGCTAATTGAACAACAGGGGTTCAGGAGATCAAATGCGGACCATTCATTGTTCATCCAGAAGACCCCTAGAGGTACAGTTGTTGTTATATGTTGATGACATCTTGGTCACAGGAGATGATGCTCAGGGGATTGAGATAACCAAGTCCATGTTGGGAAACCAATTCATTACGAAGGATCTGGGCACGATACGTATTTTCTGGGGATAGAGTTTGCACGAAATGCACAAGGAATGGTGATGACTCAAAGAAAATATGTCACGGACTTGCTAGCTGAAGCAGGAATGACTGGATGCAGACCTTCAAGTACACCTATGGACCCAAGTATGAAGCTGTACGATGATGATACCGAGGAGGTGGACAAAAGAAGGTACAAAGAGATGGTGGGTAAGCTGTTATATATTACTATAACTCGATCGGATATTGCCTTTGCAGTAAATCGGGTGAGTCAATTTGTGGAGCAGCCAAGGCAAGTTCATATGGATGCCTTGTATATGATATTGAGATATCTGAAGTCTTCCCCAGGCACAGGGTTGCTATTTAGGAAAGATACGGATCTGTCTATTTCAGCTTGTGCAGATGCAGATTATGCAGGATGTCCAAGGGATCGTAAATCCACTTCTGGATTTGCTATATTCATAGGAAGCTCTTTAGTTTCTTGGAAAAGCAAGAAACAGACTGTTGTGGCGAGATCCAGTGCAGAATCCGAGTACAGAGCCATGGCACAAGCAACTGCAGAAATGATGTGGGTTAGCAGTCTTAGAAGATTTGACTGTAGATGTCCCCTTGCCCATGAATCTCCAATGTGACAATCAGGCAGCTTTGTTCATTGCCAATAATCCGGCTTTTCATGAGAGAACAAAGCACATCGAGGTGGATTGCCATTTTACTAGAGACATGATTCAGAAGGGTTTCATTTCCACCTCTCATGTCAGTTCAGAGGATCAGACTGCTGACATATTCACCAAGCCGCTGCTCAGAGGACCTTTCCAGAGATGTTCTTCCAAGCTGAGCATGATAGATATCTATGCTCCATCTTGAGGGGGAGTGTAGAGACTTATATATGTTACGTTTTATTGTTCCGTAATTTCTATTTATCTTTTGTAAGACTCTGTAATTTTACCCAAGGGTTTTCTCCCTATATAAGAGACCCGAGGGCTCTATGGAATAACACATCAGAGTATTGTTTTACTCTAACATATTGGATCAAAGACTGGAAGAGCTTTTGATTACGCTTGGTTAACTGGAGAGTGTGGCTGGGCCAACAGATGGACATGATTCTTGGTGTTGGCGTGATGACGTTTTTTCTGCAGGGAAGGCTTACAGAGCCTCAAAGGGTCCTGTGATTTTTGATCCTAGTGTGTGTGAGTTGGATTGCAAGAGGATTTGGAAATGGAGTGTTCCAGCTCACATTAAGATCTTCCTATGGGTTCTTCGAAGAGGCATACTTCTTCCAGGGGAAAGGTTTGCACGGTTCTTCATGGATGCAGATCCAATGTTCACGGTGCCAAGATGGTGTTGATGATGCAGACCCTTTGTTCTTTAGGTGTATGAGCTCTATGGATGTATGGAATCTGTTCTAAACCCAACCGGGTCAGTTTGCTGACGGGTGGATTTTTGGGAATTCATAGGGGCTGTCTGGATCGGTACAGAAAAGGAACAGTCATTTCTTTTAGCTTTAATTTGGGTAATTTGGCTCGTCAGAAATAGTGCGGTTTTTCATCATGACCGGGTGTATGGGAAAAATGTGGTGGCACATGCAAGAGCTTTAGTCGAGAGCTGGAACTTGTATCTGTTCTTGTTTTTCTTTGCCTATCGTAGGCTTCTAAATCTTTTGAGGTGATAAATGGTGAAGTTTTTGGGTACACACTTATACGGTGGAACCCCTTTTGTCTTTCAAGAAAACCTTGTAGAAGATGTAGAAAAAACACATAAACGATGTAGAAAAAGGAATTGAATATGACAGCAGGTTGATGGAGTCATTCTTTAAGATTCCTGCCTGTTGGAAGCTTATGAAACACAAAATGAAGGGAATGTTATGTTATCGAGCTCTTTTAGAAAATGAATTGTAAAAAATAAGCGAATTTTTTCTGCAGAGACATCTTACCATTCTGACCACTCTGATGTAATTTTCAGTGCATTTGCAACTTTTTTGCACTGCTATCTTACCCCTCGCATGGGATTTTGAGTGCATTTGCAACTTATTTTTGCACAGCTTCTTTTTATCTATTTCAATTTGAGCATTGCGAGTTTACGTTGATAATTTTAGATTCTGTTGAATTTACAACCGGGAATTGCTGTAACCTGTAAAATAGTGACACTATTTTATTTGTGCACGTGTTGCAGGGTGCAGGCACTTATACTTTCACCCACAAGAGAGCTTGCCGCACAAACTGAGAAAGTGATACTGGCTATTGGTGATTTCATAAATATCCAAGCTCATGCCTGCATTGGTGGTAAGAGTATTGGTGAAGATATCAGAAAGTTGGAATACGGTGTTCATGTTGTCTCTGGGACTCCTGGTCGAGTATGTGACATGATTAAGAGAAGGACGTTGCGTACAAGAGCCATCAAGCTACTGGTACTTGTAAGTCTCGTGGACATTATGTTTACTGAGTGGAAGTATATTTATTTTTGTCATATTCATGACTAAATTGCCAAGACAGAATCCAACTAGAGGTTTGTTATCAAATAAAACCCTAACCCTTTTTTCTGTACAGGAGGAGGTTCCAACTATAAAATCGTGATTGTGGTATTAATATGTTTTGGCACTAATTAATGCTAATCATGGACTCTAATCTTTATATAATAAAATCCAAATTTATTTCCACAATACGTACCTAAATTGTTGCTACTCGTTAATCACTGTTATATAATAATATCCAAACAAGTTTCTACCACATGTATCTTAAGCTTTGCGATTAGTCACTTGATTTGACGTTGCAATCCGCTATTAGAAGCATTGTAGGAAAAACCATTTGATTTATATTGGTCATGAAACATTTGAGATGATATAACTGGTTGATATGGATGCAGGATGAGTCTGATGAGATGTTAAGCAGAGGTTTCAAAGATCAGATATATGATGTTTACAGATATCTTCCTCCAGAACTTCAGGCAAGTTTCTACATCTGACTTGTGAATTTCATCTATTTTTACGTAAATGATAACCTTGTCACTTTTCCTTGAAGTGCTTAATTCTCTTTCACCGGATCTTTTCAAATTTTATTTCAGAAATTCATAGTCGATTTTTGCAGGTTTGTTTAATATCTGCAACACTTCCTCATGAAATATTGGAGATGACAAGCAAATTCATGACCGATCCTGTCAGAATTCTTGTGAAGCGTGATGAGTTGACCTTAGAGGTAATCCACACATCTTTTATTGCATATATTGTTTCTGTGAAATTCCTTATTGCTCATTTTAGTTTTGTTTGCTTTTGTTTCTATCATGTGGTTTTCTAGGGGATCAAGCAGTTTTTTGTTGCTGTTGAGAAGGAAGAGTGGAAGTTTGACACATTGTGCGATTTATATGACACCCTCACCATCACTCAAGCTGTGATATTTTGCAATACGAAAAGAAAGGTAAAATATGAATAAAAGTCATGCGTAGTCATGAAAAAAATATGCTTCATGCATATGTCGGTGCCTGATTATGACAGAATAGGAACTACGTACTAAAGCTGCATTTAATTAGTTTGGAAGAAGCTATACCGTTACTTTGAGGAGGTTTTTGCTAGGTGTGAAGGTCTGACAGATGAGCTTTATGCTAGAATAGGACGTCCTGCTCCGATCACCCGATAATTCACACAAGCACAAATTCCACTTTATAGGTCCAAAGATTCTTTCACAAAACAAACCATCTTTTTCCGGTTTATTGGTTTTGTAGTGTAAAGTACAGGGTTTTGTCACCTCTCCAACTTCCCCATTAAGTAGATTTTTTTTGGTCCAATAACTTGTTTGTACAAGAGAGACTGGTCCAATTCGTCGTTCGGGGCTTTTGTTTAATATATAGTCCTAATTTGGGTCCAAGGTATTGATTTTTCCAGCGAACGAATAAGAGTTTCATATTATTTCTCAGGTCGACTGGTTAACAGAGAAGATGCGCTCCAATAACTTCACGGTCTCTTCCATGCATGGAGATATGCCACAAAAGGAAAGAGATTCTATAATGGCGGAGTTTAGGTCATGCTCTACTCGTGTTCTGATTACAACAGATGTTTGGGCACGTGGGATTGATGTGCAGCAGGCAAGTACCATCTAGATCGCAAGTGGATTGATTGTTTGGTTTCTCTTTACTCGAGTATGGGGGGTCTCACTTATAGGGATTCTTGAAACAATGTTATGCACTTGAAAACTGAGATAGCCATTCTCTCACATATTGTTAGTTGTGATATCTTTGCACTTTGCTGAGGGCCTTTATTTTGCTTTACAGGTTTCTCTTGTTATAAATTATGATCTCCCAAACAATCGAGAACTTTACATCCACCGGATAGGTCGCTCGGGTCGTTTTGGACGCAAGGTACATATTATTTATCGAATTTCGTCTCTGAAATTTCCACTTCTCATCTTTTGCCATGTTTGGCGGCCACATAAGTAATATTTATTCTTCATGTTAATTATAACATGAAGGTAAATTGCATTGATATGTGTGCCAAAAGCACACACATGATTTCCATTTAAGCAACTGTTTGGCCCCATTACGATGAGTAGTTATCATAACGAGGGATATGATGGGGATCAATGCAGGGTTTACGTATACTTCTGCACATTGAATATTGCAGAAGGTTTTTGAAGGGAAAAAGAAATGAAATTACTAATGGCATTGTGACTTGGCTGAGATGTCAACATTGTCAAGTGTTCATTCGCTTGAATGTTTAATATTTCTTGTTATTCCTTGTTATTTTAACTAGCACATACCTTAATTTCAATCTTCCTGTGATGTTTGCAGGGTGTGGCAATAAACTTTGTACGCAGTGACGATATCCGAATCCTAAGGGATATCGAACAGTATTACAGTACCCAGATAGATGAAATGCCGATGAACGTGGCCGACCTGATTTAAATTCGAAGAACTCGGTGTATGCAGGTGCTTCAGTCGCTTTGTGAATCGTCTCAAGTGTGCTTTGCGGATGTGCCCTTAGCTATTGTTGCTCAGTTGCAGCTCACATGTTTTATTTAGTTATTGTAAGAGCTCTTGCTGACCTGTATTTTGCAAATCTTCACTAGATGGAGCCTTCTAATATGTTGATATGAACTGCGCTGCGCTGAGATTCACACTGTTTTTTAACTGGTTGAAGGCTGTTTCGTTTTGTTCTTGTTCATTATCATTATTAGCAGTAGCATTTCATGATGTGGTGTGTTCATTAGGGCACAGCCCGACTGTTATCGACACCGAACATTGAAGCAAAAGTCTCCATTATTGTAGCCTGTTTGATTAGCATTTTACTTAAAAAAGTACACCATATTTGATGGTAAGATCAAACATTATACTTCAGGAGGTGCTTTTAAACATGATTTTTTTGGAATCTATCATATGTGCGATAGCCTTTATAATCTCTGTTTCGAGAGGCTTTAGTTTTTCATTACCATGGCCATCTCAAAACATCATCTTGATTTTAGTGGTTTACTGTGGTGTTTTTGATAGATCAATGGGTTCCATGCTCTTGATTTTAGATGTTACTGCTTAATGTTTCTGTGATAGGGGGAGGTTGAATGACCCCAACCAGCTACATCTGTATCCCTATTAAAGGACTATTTTTTAAAAAAGAGTGGTATATTGCAACGGATGGAATAAACCACTAAAATAAAAATGGTTGAAAATAAAAAAGAACTATTATCCATTGATCTTTACCAATTGGTAATGGAATTTTCCATTCTTATCGAACAATTTACCCCACCAAAAGTAAATAACAATTATAGGATATTAAGACCCGTAATGGCTTATCTTGAATGTGGTTCTATTAAATTCCAATGAAGAATGAGAACTTCAATTATATTCTCTCCTTATGTCTATGAGAGAAAGAGAGAGGGGATCTACATTGCGGTTTACCTTTTTCCTCTTAAGAGACATCATCGACATTGTTGAAAGACCGCGTCAATCTATGGCCTAAAGAGAATTGTGGTCAGGTGACCACATACATATAAAGAGGAAAACATTGGATTCGAAGAATTTCAAGTATTTCTCATGTATTTACTGGTCTCTCTTGATCAGATCCTTTGGAATGGATGATGGACTCTGAAGCGTCTCATCATTCATGTGGATATCGCTCACAGTTCGATACCTATAGCCCGCACAATCAGGTAGACCATTGGTCATTGCTGGTGGGACACATTCTCCTATAACCTGACATTGGGTCATTACTTAACGCAACCCCTACAAGGAGGGATTTTGAGTGGTAGATACACTGTATTATCACTAGACCATTTAAGTAGGTTTCTAAAAATCTATATAAGATTGAATATTTCATTAATCAGAATTCTAGACTCGCAATGGGATCCTAGATTTTGAAATGTCATGTAGTAGTGTCTCATCCTATTACATCTACACCATCATAAACCAAATGTTGATATGTATCAATTGAGGTCTGAAAAATATGCGGGCTTAAGTTCTATTTGGAGTTAAGTACTTCTACCTATCCACCTTAGGTTTTGATGTTATAAGACAGACATATCTTGCATTACAAGAATTACTTTAGTATAGATCTCGACAATGAGCTGGGGGGACAGCCCGCCTAGTGCTCATGACTCAGGCTTGTGATAGGAAAGTTGAGGTATGGAACGGTTCGACATGCAGAAAATAGGAAAAAATATATGTAGAAGTTAGATAAGATAAGTATTAATATGATATATTTCATGCTTTTCATATGCGATACTAGTTTTACATTAAATTTAATAATTCACATCTCAAGTAACATGTAAAATACATATATTAGTTATATAAAGTATAATTTGTGGTAATAAATCATTATATTTATTAAATACCATCAAAATTAAGAAAAAAAATAAATTTGGTTCATGGGTTTGCTCGTGGTGGGCTTTGGACAAAGGTTTTAGAACCTCCGTCTATTTGACCCTATTCATAAGTCGGTCCAACCTGAATTTTGGCCCGGTATACTATAGTACAATCACCCAACTCTTCAAGAGATTTTCTTTCATATGAGAAGAAAGACATTCACGTGGGATAGAAGGTTTTTGTGTGTGGTTCTTATCACATAGAGATGTAAGAGGTACGTTACGACGATAACACGATCATAAGATGAAGATGGTTGAGAAGACATTGATGTTATTTAGCTACCCGTAATTGAACTTGGCACTACAATTACACAACAAAGATCAAATAACGTCTAAGAATTACACTCTTAACATATCATCCCGATTTAGTACATTTAATTCTTATAAAACATCCATACGAGAACAATCATGTACCACCATAACAACATGATTATCTTAATCATGTTACAAAATTTAAAGTGAGCGTGACTTTGACTGCTATTGAACATCATCAACTTGGATTGAAGGATTCTGTTTTCACGTAAAAGCTCACATATCACATCGTCCCTCGATGACAAATAGATGGATCAAACTAACAAAAGTGATCACACCTACCGTCCATGGCTTTGAATTTTTACGAAATTTCACCGAATTTCTTCGAAATTACCATTTCTCCATGTCGCCAAAATTGAAGTGCTACCTTATTTTTTCCAGGATTTCAACAAAATATCAGCGAAATGTCAACCAAATTTCATCGAAATTGCAAGTTGTTTTGTCGAAACAAGAAAAATAAGGGAGTCTACCATTCACTTTCATTGAAATTTGTAAATATAAATGAATTTTGACTTATTTATTCGTTGATGTATTGAGTTGTTAGAGTGTTTTACTTTGTTTGAAGAAATTTCATTAGTTAGTTTCTAAATTTTAAATCTAAACACATGACTTATAATTTAAATTTAAGTTTTAACTGAAGAGCTTTATTTTTCTTCTTTTTTATTTGATATATGTTTTGATTGGTAGTTATTATATGTGTCACCTCATTCTTATTGATGAGGTGATTATCGTGCCTTTTACTTCTAGTATTGCTTACAGTTTTGACTCCAAGTAACAAGTTGCTCTACATATCATCATGTGTGGTGATTATGACAATAATACTACTTCAAAATTTATATTTATTCATTTTACAAATAAGTGCGCATCTTTATTTGTTGACTTGGGAATATTAAAAACCTTAGTTTTTGGAAAAAGTCAAGATTTCCAATGATTTCACCAAAATTCTTTGGATTTTCTCTTTTCAGACTTTTGGCTAAAGGAAACCAAAATATGAAATTTAAGACTTCGCTTTGCGGTGTCTCTCTACTTAAAGGAGTATGTATGTTGCCTACTATCAGATTGAATATAGATTGTGCTTGTGAATGGCATGTAGCTCCTTGCTATTAATTAATTTGTTCGTATTTTGTATAACATATATTTTACGACTGTGAGCTATACAATGCATCTATTAGACATACATGTTAGAAAGATTTGTATTTGTGTATTTATGTGTGTTTGTGTCTTAATTTATTTATAAAATTAAATATTTTTCTAAGTTAAGAGTATTTTGATTAGATACAAGTTCTCAACTATCATTTCGATCATTAATTTCTTACATAAGATTTTATTTTGCTAGTACTATTTGTTGCCTTATATTTCTCTTTGTTATTATTGCACGTGTTCATCATTCTCTTCGTGTTCAAGAGGTAAAATTAATGGCTTCTATTTTTTTTCAAATTTGATTCTTGTTCTAAGCAACATACTACTTTTTGACAATTAGAGTGATGGTATAGAAATTTACATATCATGTTAGTATCTAAGTATTAAAAAATTATGCATTTCTATCTCATTTAGAGTTAAGATATATTAGAAATCGTAATTTTAGAAAAAAGAATTTTCAAGTAAGCTCTCCAATTTCCAACCATTTCACTGAAATTCCTCCAAAAATCCATCGAACTTCTCTTTCCAAGCTTACCGAAATGAAATCAAAATCTGACATTTAAGGCTTTGCTACCATTAGCATATTGATAACATTCATAAAATCTTTGACATGATTTCTGTCATCCCAAGAAGTTCGTAGTGCAGTCTTAACGCCGCATTAATAATATCTTATATTCGTGTACTCTCTCATTTCATTAAGATGCATCTTAGCCTTTATTCGACTTGACTTTATGAAGACACTTAGCACATGGATTTGCTTGAACACAACGTATCATCTTCAGATCAATTGTTAGTTATGGCACACTACGGACACACTTGAATATAAATTGATTACAAATGAGCGAGAGTACGTACTCGTAGATCCGCACACTTAATATTGCATAATTCTCCAATAACATTAGCTACCATGTGATTAAAAAATAACTATGATTTTCAAAATGAACGAGATGACACAAAAGCTATCGGGCTTGCTCGAGATGCACTAATAACTGCCTAAAGTTATCCCAAGAGTTATTGTGACATTAGATGCATAGACGTCGTATTCACAGTGGGAAACTTTGTGTTCTGCAGATTTCGATCATGAATCGAATGCAAACATTTCATTTACGAGGGAAGTTATAAGCACACTATGGGATTCATTTAGGATTTAATAGTAAATGGATAAACTTTCTTATAAACTTATACTTTCTCTACAACTCTTAGCCTTAGTATCTTTAATGTATGCCATTCAAGGAAGTATATAAGAGACCTATATCACATTATCACATATAAGAATTTGCACGATGATCAAGATCTAAGATGCCATGAGCATCTAGTGCAAATTCTAAATTAGATATATTGAATAGATAAAGATCACTTATGGTATAACCATGACTTGAAGGAGGATATATAGGAGATGGATACCGACGAGGGGTATATTTCCCTTTATGTTTGAGTCATGCTTTGTAATTGAATTGTTATAGACTTTGATGAATGAATAAAATGCGATTTAAGAAAGTGTTTGTTGATCCTTCTTGCATGATATGCTTGCAGGGAGCCAGAAGGGCATGCATCTCCTAAGGTTAAATGCTAATATTAGTGAATTAAGTTTGAATTTTATTGATTAATTTAAGTACGATGGATAATAAATGAATAATAAAATGATAAATCATGGATTTATCAAATATATCAAGCCTTAATTTAGGTGGGACATAATTTCCCAATAATTATAAATGTAAAAAAATAGCTTGCAACGCATAATACTTGGCTTGCCATAGACTAATGAGACGAATGAAGGTGAAGCATCACCATGGGAAGATGTGAGGGGAAATAGTTGGCGTCGGCTTGAGATTTCATACCCTTTTAAATGCTAGTTTAAATAAGTAACTTTAAGCTAATATCTAAAGCAATCGAGTCCTCAAGAACGACATGTTTCCTATTGAAACAACGTGGATAGTTTAAAAGCACACGAACAAACGAATTAAGGAAGTAATCGAGGTTCGGTAGACATAACATGCGATGACACGATGTAACTATGTGGTGATCGCCTCAATCTTGGAGTATCCTCAACCTTGGAGTTTGTGATGAGAATGTTGTGGCATGTGCTAATCGATGATTTAGATTTTTTTTAAAAAGATAAGAAATACACTAACATGTGAAACGATTGGACGAAGCGATTCTTTTTCCAAACTACCCATATATTTCATTACTTTCTTTTCTTTGCTATTTAGTACTTTGTTCACTTTTTATCTTTAGTATATGGAAAACCAGCATGCATAGACATGTCTTCTCAAGATCGATCACAATAACAACCATTCATGTTCTTTTTGTCATTGAGCTACTCGAGTTTTTTTATACTTTTGTTTGTACCATTTGTTTTAAATTTTGATGTACATGTAAATTGGCACTTTTGGGATTTGTACATAATGTATACCTTTAATATACTTGTGAATTGAAATCCAAAGTGATGTTTTTTCTTAGCATTTTTTCCTCTAATTAGTAATTGAAAGTTAGCTATTAAATATTATATATCATTAATAGCGAGTATCTAATTTCAAAAATGAGAGAACTAGATACTTGAAAACATAGCTGGCACAATCAGGATTTTAATTGGATATGGATATATGCATGTATTCGATTCAATGTTGTTTTTTTAATACCGTTTTTGACATATGTATTCATATATGTTTTAAAATGAATATAAATATTACTTTAATATATGTCAAAAAAAATATTCATATCTGCCTTGATCAAGAACATAATTTACAACCTTTTAGGGTTGTGGTTTAAAAATTGCCATTACCTTTATTGTATTTTATGAATAAATCAAACTTTGTTTATAGTCACCTGCGTTAGTCTGAGTAATATGTTTGCCATAATAGGAGGACCTGTTTGCAAAACGGCCAAAACCCTAACCCTAAAAAATATTTAGGGGAGTTGTAGTTTCTTCCCCGCCGTCCCGCATCTATCCGTCGGCTCTCTAATCGCTGCGAGGCCACGACTTTCAGATCTGCCCTAATCTGCAAATCATGGCAAGGTATTTTGTTTCGTGCTGGGAATCTCATCTGAATGCATGTAACTTAGGTCCTTCTCGGTTCTGATGTTTGAAAGATCGGATTTTTACCCGTATTGCAGAGTTGGGTCGATTAATTTTGTCTTATTTTTGTCAAATCGGCTGGAGCGCGTGTAAGTTAGATGATGATGATGATTATATGAAATCAATCGAGGGTTGGGTGCTTGATTTTTTAGAGTGGTGTAAAGGGATTAAGATATGTTCTTTGTTGAAGGCTCTCTGATCCAACGGAAAACAAGAACCATTGTTTGGGTACCTATTTTCTATACGGTCTTTGCCAATTTGTGATTGTTTGCATGAGATTTACCCTCCATGATAACTGGATTATGTCGCAAATTTTAGCAGAAATGCACATCTGTAGCATTTAACATCGATCGTCTAGTCCGGAAATTAGTAATATATGTTTGCTAACTTAATGCGTGCCCTCAAATTTGTCCATATCATTCGAGCACTGTGATCAATATTGGTTTTGCTTTGTTGTCATTAGTGAGGATGCCCCTGTCGTCGATGCATCAGCGTCAGCTTTTGGAGAGCCATTGGATTTGATGACTGCTCTGCAGATGGTATTGAAGAAATCATTGGCTCATGACGGGCTTTCTCGTGGGCTTCATGAAGCCGCCAAGGCCATTGAAAAGCACAGTGCACAGCTCTGCGTACTTGCAGAGGACTGCGACCAGCCTGATTATGTGAAGCTGGTCAAAGCGCTGTGTGCCGAGCATAGTGTTCACTTGGTGACTGTTCCAAGTGCAAAAACGCTAGGGGAATGGGTTGGGGTAAGTAGTAACTTTTAAATGGCAGCTGTTATCAAGAAAACATATGATACTATTGAATTGCGTTTGCGGGCATTGAGTGTTTTTTTACCTGGGATTTGGAATGCACATAGTAATATGATATACATGCTTATGACAACAAAGAACTTGTGAGTTTGGTACCCCTTATAATTTGTATCAGCATAGGTATTTCATCTACATCATGCTTGTGCTTGTTATAAACATGAGCATGCATATTGTGATGAATTTGAATCCAGCGGTAATGATTAATCAATAGCAACTGAGAAATTTCCTTTGTAAGTACACATTCCTCCAATCACATAATTTAGCGTTTTTGCTGTCATTCTGACTCTATAGCAACAATTAACATTAAATATCTGAAACAGTCAATTCAATGTAAAATTCCTATCATTTAAATGAAGTTTTCTATAGTAGGCGATCCATTTGATTCTAATTTTCCGTGGGATCACCCTATTGTTTCCTCAGTGCATCGCAGTTGTGTAGGTTTTAGACTTGAGAGAGAGTTTTGTGATGTTATGTGTTCTAGTTTACTGGCATTTATAGTTTTTTCTGTAAGTGTAATGTAACCGTCCGGCTTATGCTGTGCTATATAACAGCTAATTTAGGAGATAGAGATTGCTATTTGACTGTTGAATTTCTCAGGGGATTGGTTAGAATGCCACATTTTGTCTGCTCTAGGGAACTGCCGAGACACATTTTCAGTGTAGGATCTAAAAAAAATTCAGTGTAGGATCTTTAACACATGGTCGTTGTCAGATATTTACAACTTTGTTATTGATTTTCTGTTATACTTATGTACATATACATGTATGTATATGCTTGCTTGGAATGATCCAGGAATATTATTATAAAACATGCGTATGTGCTTTTCTTACTTGTCTTTTTTTTATTTTCAGCTCTGTAAAATTGACTCTGAGGGTAAGGCAAGGAAAGTTGTAGGATGTTCGGCTGCTGTAGTTAAGGTTTGGGCTGTAACATATCTATTCAATACAGAATTCTACATTGTGTGAGTTCTTTTTTTAAATTTCTTGGCTTTGTTTTTCTCGTCAGGATTATGGAGAGGAATCTGAAGGATTGCATGTTGTCCAGGAATATGTCAAGTCGCACTGATAGTCATTCTTTCCATTTGATAGCTGCAATTTCCAATTTCTAAGATGTTGGAACCATGTTAAACTGTTTTGGGCTTTTCAGATATTTCTACTAAAATTTTGGTATTGTGCTACTGCAAATCAGTTATTTTGAGCTTTTTATAAACCTTGTTTCCTAGGATAATACATGAGTCACTTTATGCCTTCGCTTTTGATGTCCATGCTCTAGGGTCAGCAGGGTTCTTCATACTAGGTGATATTCAGACCTGTATTGATCATGCCAATATTCAAGTCCTATTTTCAAATAACATGATATTATCTGTTGGACAAGTTATTAGTTATCGGGCGATAGGATTTTTTAACTAATGGTTGCATGAACTTGTGATGCCCGTTTGAGATTTGTTTTGTGTCATAAGTGAGCTATCGTTTTAGCTCCTATTTATCCAAGCTTGTGGCAGCTGGCATTCTTATTTCTGATTGCATTAGAATCGAGTGTATTTATAGTATAAATTTCACAAAATCTGTTATCACTAATAGAATGACACAGACTGAGTTATAAACTTGGTTCTTATTACATTCTATAAATCTCTTCTGTCTCGGGCCTTTGTCGCTAGTGGGAAATTGGGAATGTTGGTTTTTTTTAAGTTTGACTAACAAAGAAGGAAAATGTGATTTTTTTGTCGGAATCTAATTAAATTTAACGGACATATGGATGGATGTTAACTACAAAGTCTATGGGGTAAGTTGGAAAGATTCAATTTCCATGATTCACTAGCATGCTAGTTCTTTTTGTGAAGCACAAACATGGAATTTATCTTGGAAGTGAAAGAGCAACTGTAATTTTATGAAACCATCAAATGTTAACCTTTTCTTTTATACTATGGGAGTCGGGAGCCTGCACCTGAGGGTGTAGGTAAATCCCTGCACTCAGGCTTTTTTCCTATTATTTTTTGGTTTTTTTCAAAAAAAATCTTTAGGAGATTTGCTTAATATATTAAGAGGAACATGTGTTTTAAGTTTCATGCAAAACAAACATTCCTAACATGTTCATCTAGAATGGGCCATTTTAGCAATACTGTTAAAATTTGATGATCTTGATAGAAATGATATAAGTCTCAAATTAAGTTGAAATTGGAACGACATCATGGTGATATATAGTGATCTAATTACCCCAAAGTTTCATTTCAAAAAAATCATGAAAAAATGACCCGGGTGTAGGTAGTTTACCTACACCCGTGTAGGATCCCTGTTCTCTTATACTATATAGAAATGATATCCAATTTATGCTCTCTTATACTATATAGAAATGATATCCAATTTATGCGCTATAATTTTTAAGTGATGGGGTAAGTTATCAAAGTTGTGATTCATGTCAAGTTGTCATCAAATACACTGAGCTAAGTAGGCTAAGCTTATGAATAGTGTGTTAATATTTGTGTTCAATTTTGTTATCTAAATGAAATCGTAAGTTTTTCGTTTTTCATCCGTCTCTTTTATGATATGATCATATATGGCAAAAAATTCTTCCTTTATTCATAAAGCTTTGGTTATAATATAGATATCTTAATATTATTCATTTTTTTAGTAATGTATATAAAAACACCATTTTATACCTTCATTTCTACTTTCTAAGCTTTTAATAGCACTTAATTAGTATCAATGCTAATTAATCACCATCATCACCTTTTGTGCATTAGAGGGATTGCAATCCTTTGCTTTGTATCTCTTACTTATCAATCAGCTAGATGTACAATTCTCTCCGTAGCTGTGATTCTCATGAATTGAATTCCCGTGATCCATATTGCGAATCACAGTCCTCGGGAACTCGGTAGCATTGTTAAGGACTAGTTTGATAATGGGGGTTAAATCTTTACATGATCAGCAATAAATCTTATTTTGTTCTCTTTGTTTGACTTCTCTTTGGACGAAAGTGATAAGCGTGTTTGTTAGAAAATTATCAAGTTCAATATTTTCTCATATTCAATTCTGCAAGGGTGCGTTTGGTTCGTGGGTTATCTAGAGAGGATAATCCGTTTTTGTATTTGTGTGTTTAGTTGGTGGGTTAAGGGCTGGGAGGGTTTGTGTAATGTGATTGTATTGAAACTTGAAAAAGTGGGTAGTTATTATGATATAATTATATTGAAATTTGAAAAAGTGGGTAGTTGTGATACTATTGTATTGAAGTTTGAAATAATGAGTAGAAGTTGAGTATTTTATGATTTTTCGATGATATGATGGTATAATATATATTTTTTTGATGAAAAGATGGTGGACCCCACAACAGGGGGTAACCCTCCAACCAAACACACCCTAAAAGTCATTCATATTCGGTTCTAAAATAAACAAAATATATAAACCAATCGAACGTGTAATTAGTAGCTTCGCTCAAGTTTGATTCGTTGTAGATTCGATGCAAACATATACACACGGACACATAAAAAACTACAAATTCTTATGATATAATAATTATATCTGTATTTTTTCAAAGAGGAAAATCTATATTAATCTAATCTTTTTAAAAGATGAAGTAGAATGATAAAGCTAAAAGGATATTTATCACCTGTACCCTTCTGCAATATCACTTTTGCCCCTCCCTTTTTAGTTGTGCGCCTGACTTACAAAGTTCACGATTTTGCCCTTTTGTTAAGGTAAAATAGGGGAATAAGTGATATTACAAAAGGACTGTGAATTTTGTAAGAACTTAGGGACACATTTTATATTACAAAAAGGAGGGATAGGTGATATTGCAAAAGTTAAGGACACACCCAAGAAAAAAGAATGAATATTATTTACTTATATGTATTTCTTTTTATTTCATTTTTTCACTCACTCTCATCACAAGATTCTCAAGTTGGATATTCAATTAGATTCGATATGATAGAATTCCGATTTAGATTTAATTCAAAAATAAATAAACAAAATCAAAAATATGTCTAATACTAGTAAAAATACTTTCTCGCCCAGAAACGTCGACTTCTACGACGCAACACGAGAGGGAAGGAGGCGATGGTGTTGCAGGGCGATGGGTGGAGGCCGACGGGGTAAATAGGGCATACACGGAGGGAGAGGGGGCTTCCAGGCAGTTGCAGTGTAGGGATGACTTCTAGGCGACGCGGGTGGTGGTGGTGGTGTGGGTGGGGGGGGGGGGGGGACAAGGGGTCTTCCAGACATGGCGGTTGGGGGGAGGGTTGCGACTGGAGGGGAAGGTCGGGGTGGGGGTGTGACGGGGAGATGGGTGGAGGGCGATCGAGGGAGGGGTGTGTGTGTGTGTGTGTGGATGGCAACCCGCGAGTGGGCAGGGGACTTCCAGAGAGGGCGATTGGGGGGAGGGTTGTGACAGGAGAGGAGGACTTCCAGGTCAGGGGCGGCGGCGAATGAGGAGAGCCCTCGACGGTGAGGCTGGGAGGGCTTCCAGGTCAGAGGCGACATGGGGAGGACGACCGAGGAGGCAGCGTGGGGTGTGCTTTTGGGCGATGGGAGGAGGACATCATTTTGTAAATATGATATATTTTGAAGGATAAAATTGTCCACATCTAACTTTTTCCATTTGAGTTACAAAACGGAACTTGACACAGAGTTATGTCATATAAAGGTTAAGCATTACTCAGGATTTCTCGTGTAATTCATGACTATGCAGGGTTATGGATGTAATTGCAAGATTACTCAGGGTTATAGGCGTAAAAATCCCTATAAAAATCAATTAAATAATATTATAAAAGTTTAAAAATTTTTGAAAGACCCTTGAGCTATCCTATCTTTAACGAGTCAGCTGAGCAAATCTTATTTAACGAATCAACATTTGGTTGGGAATAAGCTGGAATAGGACATTATTCATGGTCTGCTTGAAGGATATATACAAGAATGGGTAAGGACGAATGAGGATAAGAATAAGAATAATGATAAAATAAGAAATAAGTAGGAATAGGACACTATCCAGAGAGGAGAATAGTCACACGAGGAAGGAGAGAGGAGTATAGCATCCTTATTTTTGGAGCTATTCCCAAATCCAACATCACCATGATATGGGAAAATGACTTAAAATTGTCAAATCATTTACTAAATATAATATAATATAATATATAATTATATTTTGCATTCAGAGATCTTTGTTGTTACCATATCCATCTGTATTTAAAAATTTTTTATTTGCATTTGGATATCCATATTTAGTAATTTTCTAAATATGATGAACAAATGTTCTGAAACATCAGTATCCATTTTCAGCCCTAAACCAGTCGAAAGGAGCACGCAGAAACAAGAAAAATAACGAAGCAAAACTACAAAGTGTTGTTTGCATGTTCCCAGATTTCATCAATGCCTTCTACAAAAGCAAAATCCCGAACTCTGACGTAGAAACAAGTAATTTGCGAAAAAGACAAGAGGACTTCAACAGATGTAACAAAAACAGGACAATGAGAATAATTGTCCTTGAAAGGGACTATCTGTATCACATCTCCATCAGTGAACCATCATAACATTTTTAATCTCCCCCTGCTGACGACATTAAAATAGACAAACCTGATTTCGATCCTATTCCCCCACAGAGCAATCATGCTACTTAACTTTCAGAATAGACTGCCAATCGAATGTTGAGCGACTTCATTTGACACATTTTCTTTCCATAAATCTCTGTTGATTTCATAGCAAATGACCCCGCATTTTCCAGATCATACAAAGACCCAAATAAAAACCAAAATGTAAGATTTATACTTCTTGATACATGACACGACCACCTAAACGGGAACTTTCAGAAAAGACCATCACCCAACTTACTCATCAATCATCAGTTAGGCGAAAAGAAGCAAAAAGTGACCTGTTGATAAAGAAGATTGATGAGATTATCTCTAATTAGTTGGCAACAAAATCTTCCTTCAATGCATTTAGATGTCAGCAACAAGGAAGTTCCCCGACAGAGATATCTGCAAGATATATAGATTTTCGATCAGGTATATATCACGAATATGTTGTGGGAATGTAGGTAAGAGGTTGGATATTTCATCCCCACCTTTTCTCCAGGTTTGAATGGGGGGAGTCCCCTGTAAGGGCAGGTACCGCACCGGAAAGCATCACCAAGTCCACACTGCCAAATCATCAAAATACAGGCACGATCAAGACATGGAAGATGTCGACAAAAAAAAGACAATAAACTTAATTAAGAGGCAAGGAGCACATACATTGCCACACGAGGACTGGGGGTTATTCAGCTGTTCTGCAGTCAAACCCAACTTAGGCAGCGTCTCAGCTTCTGCTCGTCCGCATGTGCAGTTCTTGCAAGCCTTCCGTGTGCTGCTAACTTCACAATCGCCTACTGCAAGCAGGGAAATTTATGTTTATGGATCTTCTGCACAAAGCGACGCATTACACAATAGATAGTTCATTGGTGCAACACTCATCTCACCTACTGGGACTTGGGGTCTCTTTAAGTCTTCCTCGGTGAGCAGGCTATCCTCGTCAATCAAGTCCAAATCATCATCAATCTGGATCTTTGGCAATGCATTCGCACCCTTCTTAATGGAGAATGAAGAGCCAATCGACCAAGATGCCTTTGTGGCCTTGATCTAATCATTTATAACAAGTCAAGTTAATCGTATATCAATAATATATAAACATAATTAAAATGGATGGAAAGTGTCTGCTAACTCACACTTAGGACTCTGTCTCCTTCAGCTGGCAAGACGAGTTTATTGATATCAGTTGCCTGAACATCTACAAATCCAGATAATAGCAACTTTTTCTCCAAGGCCTGGTTTGAATGAGAGCATAGACATCTTTAAAAAATCAACTTTACTAACAACAAATGACATCTAAAAATACACGAAATTGTAACAGACCGTCTTTTTCACCTTGTCAGTGGCATCAGCAAGGGCAAGGGCAATCTGGATTACGAACACGCCCCCAGGTTTCAATGATCTTATAACATCCTCAATAAGCTCCTCTGACAGACTATCAGGCATTTTAAGAATTGTTAAAACAGCATCTAGGGAGGCCGACTCTATTGGCAAATTCTCTGTTGTTGATGCAAAAAAGGAGAAAAACCATCAATTTGCATTTGGTACTTCATTATTGAAAACCACATTATAAATGCTTACAGCACTTAAAAAGGATAGATGATCCCAAAAATAGAGATTGTGTTGTAGGTAATTATCAATTTCGTAATGTGGCCACTTTGTAAAAGTTTCTCATACTCAGTAGTATCTGTCATGCTTAAATTTTAATTCCCTAGGCATGTTACACTGAAAAGGTCAAAGTAAGTACATTGATGCATCTTCTAAAGTTTTTTGTCCTCGTCTACGAGAATCCTCAGATCTTCCGGGAATGACAAGAAACAAATGAAAAGAACTACTTAAAAATAAAATTGACTGGCTTTTTTTTTATTGAATAAGAATTATACTTAAACAGATTTCTTTAAAATGGGGCATAGACTTAACTGTCAATACATTCAGAACAGCCTAAATATTAAGAAAATACATTAAATCTGCTCACTTAATGTTGATGCCTGAGTGCACACAAAAACATCATTATCTCCAACCACTTTGCCACTGATCTCTTTAACAGCTAATAAAGCATCAGCAACGGGAACAACAACCTCATCAAAGAGAAGGAGTGCAACAGACTTCATGGAAGCAGGTTCCTACATCGAATCATAAACAATGTAACAACTAAAAACAGCCAAAAAAGATAAGGTTTACTTGTAAAAAACACAGTGAAATCAGCAGAAGGCACCTATCAAATCCAGGCTTCCTATCAACATTTCGTGAATAAAAAGTTACGAAAATCTAGGTTTGGCAGATCCAATGTCTCCATTTTCCATTGGTTATTGCACCAAACTAAAGGTGTAAATGTAAATATTAAAGAAAAGTGTACCGATCATCTCAACGAATGAGAAAAGCTTAACAATCATAGAATTTTGAAGTTACCTCCGATGTAACATAACAAGGGATGGATATAAGAAATCATTTTGATGTCACAGGGGAAAAAGCCAAGAAACTCTACAACTTTTAAATTTAACCAAATATGATACTCTCCAACACTTCTCAACACATTACTAATTTGCTATAAACTAAACTCAACCAAAATGCCAGCAGGTAGTAGCATCACAGAAGATAATCCCACTTTTAAAATCAACTCCCATTATAAACTAACAGCATTGGAACCTGATTTCTCCAGGAGATGAAACTATAAAGGCTAGCTAAACACAACACACCATCTGAACTAAACTTATAGTAGATCAAAACATGACATTGCGTACCACCAAAACTAGAAAAATGGAAAAAAAACTGGAAAGGAACAGCGTGGGTTTAGATTTACGATTTGTAGGTCCACCGGAGTGAAAAATTCAAACCCTAACAGCTCCATTGATAAGAAAACCTCAGATCAAAATCACGCAGGAAAAATCTACAGAAACAAATCATCCAGGAACGCATCCCATTCTGAACCACTTCGAATCCGAGATACGAACAGATCGAGAGCTCACCATCGATTCGACAACGACCAGAGGAATTCGAGCACGAGAAGAACGGGTAGATCGAGGCTCGGACCCGAAGACGGGCGATGCAATTGCAAACCCTAGAAAATGAGCACACGATAACAAACCCTAAACGAAGTCTCCAGAAGGCGAGCTTCGTATTTGTAAACTTTCACGAGCTCGTGAGACGAAGCCTCCTCGACTTTGTGGGCGGCGAGATACTTATAGCTGCCGGGGATGGCCGATCCGACGGTGGATGGTGGTGGGAAGTTGGGGGACGGGAGAGGAGAGCCGTCGGATGACGTCGGTGATGGGAGTGGCGGGGGTGGGGATGGGCTGTGTGTGACGTACTTGGTGAGGTAATGGGAGACGGCGCCACGTAGGAGGAGTCGATGGAGAGCGACGGGGAACAACCGGCGAGCTTTGGGTTCCATTAAGCCAACACATTCGATTTATCCTCTTTTTTTCCAGGTTGAAAATTTATCACAAATTACATTGACATCATATCACATTCTTTATTACAACCCTCTCCGATCCTTATAATTATTTCAAACGACTATTATTCAAATCAAGTTACTCTAATCCACTCCAATCAAACAACCAAACAAATCTCTAGTGATCTTTATAACACGAGTCTTGAAATCTTGTTCAATTACACCACACATAGCCACTATAATAATCTTTATAATTACACAACGCTTTTTTAATGGGAAATTACACTTGTACCGTTCTAATTTTTTAATATGCATGCTATAATACTTGCAAATTAACAGGAAAGTATTAGTAAAGCAGGGATCTATTCCGATTCAGCTCCAACAATCTTTGATAGGTGCTTTCCCATACTTTGACTGTTAAGATTAGACCTACAAATCCATGAACTTATAGCACCATTTCAACTCAGCATTAGGACTTAGGCCACTACTCTGGAAAGCAATCAATGTCACTCGATCTATTTATAATAGATAATATAGTAGGATGGTGCCAGGCAAAGTGATGCGAGCCAAAACTCACCATCAAGTCATGGGTGCTGCCTATCAAAACGAGAGAGAACGAATACCCCTATAGGCAATACTGCAAATATTAAGAATATAGGATTACAAGTTTGATGGTAAAAAGAGTTAGGGTGTATTATTAAAAAAATCGAAAGGACATCGAGCACAAAATCACCGTACACGTTCCCAAGGAAATTCAAGTGTTCTGAAAATCGGACCGGACGAGTCGGTTTGAAAAGTGAACTAGCCCTGAACCGGTCCGGTTAACCAGTTTATCGAGTTCGGTCTGATTATTCAAATTTTAGTTAACCCGTTCGGTTCAGTTTTTTTTAACCTGATTTAAGTGGGTTCAGCCGAAGTTGAACCGCATTTATTTTAAAATTATTTAAAAATTTTCTTAGTATGGGAGTTGTACCATGACCGTTGGTTACCTATTTTAAACTTTTAATCAATTATACTAACACAACTTTTTGCGTGTATTGGATTTTAAATATAATTAAACTGATATCATGTTATAGAGTATCTAGTCCAAACAATATATATATATATATATGATATGTATGATATTTGATGATGTATAAGAAAGTATAGTGTGAAATATATTCATTATCTATGTATTTTATTTATATGTCAAGTATATTTAAGTGTATATTATTATTATTATTTCATTTCGATTTGATTAGCCGGTTCAATCATTTTTTTCACCGATTCAATTTAATCTGATTTTAAAGTAACCTCATTCATCTCGTGATAAAGACAGTCACATCATGATTACATCCACCGTAAACTTAAGGCGATTTTTTGATCATGATAAAATTATGTTGAAATTGACTAAAATAAACAGGTTCCATAGATTGAAATGTGATCTATTGTTTATGTACTAATCAATTTTCCATATCTCCAATAAAACTTCAAAATTTGGTTAAGGTTCTGGGTTGTTAACTTATAAGAGTCGAGTTCGAGTCGAGCTCATCACCGCTTATGGTAAAATCGACCATATGTAAAGACTGTCAAATGAGAGATACATGAGGAGTTGTCCAACACGCGTTTCAGAGGCTGGTTGACGGCGGCAACAATGTGGTCAGGAGCCCAGTAGGATTCGAAAAGGTCATCAAAGATGGCGGATACTACCGAAGAGATTAGCGCTGCCGAGAAGAAGAAGAGGAAAATTAAAGAAGGATGCGTCATGTTGATGGTGAAATGGAGCACTCAATTGGAGCTTTGGGTGGTAATTAGAAGGTCCACTGGAGCAGAGAGGTCAGAGTGTGAGGCATTTATAGAGTTATCATTTGCCCTTAATTAGCATAGATCGATTTATCAAAAGGAATTTTACGTTTGTGCCTCTCCAAGATTTTGCAATTGTATTTATACCCTTACTTTTTTTCAATAACACTTATGCATTTATTTCTTACAAAATTCATGGTTTTACCCTTCTGTTATACTATGCACTTAAACGGAAGGACAGAATTTTTAACTTTTGTAAGAAGATAATAACACAATGTTACTAAAATAAATAAGTATGTAATGTAATGCATGTTATACTATGCCCTTAAACGGAAGGACAGAATTTTTTACTTTTGTAAGAAGATAATAACACAATGTTATTAAAAAAAATAAGTGTGTAATGTAATGCACTGGAGGGGCACGAAGTGTCAAAAACCCTGCCACTGTTAAGCAAGGGGGTTAAACTCCCCTTTGGGGAGTTTACCCCCCTTAACACAACCTCGCTCTCTCTCTCTCATGTGGGTCTCACTTTATTTCTTTTTTAAAAAAATAAATGAATCAAATCTCCATCATCAATTCTATCAAAAAAATAATATTTATACCATCATATCATATAAAAATTATAAACTACTCCACTTCTACTAATTTTTCAAACTTTAGTACAATTACATCAAAATAACTATCCACTTTTTCAAACCACAATACAATCATATCACCACAAATCCACTTTTAACCCACCCTCAGTTTAACCATCTATCCAAACACCAAAACACAAAAACGAGTTACCCTCTACTAGTTTAACCCACCATAACTCCCGTATTAAACACACTCTTATTAAAGTTTAGAAGAGATTGTAGATGGGAATATACTCCCACGGACTCCACGAAAAGCTGCCCATGTAGCAAAAGGAATAATACCTTTTCGAAATAAAGAAAGAAATAATTAGTAGCAATTTTGCTGCCAAATTTCCAATAATATTATACCTTCATGCGTTTTGATATAAATACATGTATTTTATCTTTTTTTTAATGATCATTAAATGTCCGTATTTGCATGCTTTCACATTACGCTGATTAATTTTTTATTAGCAAATGAAGCACGTAAACTATGCTATAACTCTTGTTGATGATCCATCAATTGATTGTGTAAGCATAACTCTCATTTCTAATTGAATTGATTGTGATTGATCGTATGAATGTTTCGTACTTGATGTTAGATGTTTGATAATTGAGATTTTTACACCCATAACCCTGAGTAATTTTGTAATAACATTCATAATCCTGACCTTCAATAAGTGTGTCGTCTTTCACCCATAACTTTCCGTTACTTTACTTCGTTAAGTCAATCAGAAGAATTCGTCCAATCTCAGATCCCCTAATGCATATGAACATTAGGACTACAGATCCAGATCGACATGGGATGGGATGGGGTGGTAATGGTTACCGAGACTAATGACACAACTCTTATATGCACATATTACGCTCTAGATATTAACATGCAATTATATGTAATGTAATGGTGGAAGGAATCCATCAAAATATCCGATTGCCAAATAGAAATTCCATTCACTTTCTTTATTCTACGTCCCAACTCCATAGACCGTTGATGGCATGTTTGCAAGGTATGGACAAATGTAAATAAAAAGATAGCACCATACACACACATACATGGACTATAGTCTACCCCGTCCTATAGATCCCATTAATTAACGATCGTTATGACAACCTTTTAGAGGCATAATATACCTTCAGGGTGCGTTTGGTACGTAAGTTAGACCGGGTTAAACATGTAGAGAGTAATTCATTTTTGTATTTTAGTGTTTGGATAGATGATTAAACTGGTGGTGGATTTGTTGTGATCTGGTTGTATTGAAATTTGAAAAAAGTGAGTAGTTATTGTAATGTGATTGTATTGGACTCTTAATGAGAGATATCGTTATGATGGATCTAAATAAAGAAAGTAATTTTTTAGTGGGGGATTAGGAGTGGGCACTATACGGGTTCATTCATGTAACCCAATAAAAGCGTTGAAAATGTGTCAAAAATGATTTGGGTCAAAATGACTAGCTTCCCGGGAGCAGTCCGAATGCATCTTTTCTCTCTCTTCATTATCCGAATTGGCTCTCCACCTCTAGGTTTTGGGCAAAACCTACTCATGGCATGTGCATCCGAAGGAAGAGGATTTCCCTCGTTTGGGGAGTGAGCGGCTGCCATTCTCTAAAGCTTACAAACTTAGCTGGAAGAGCATGTTCTTCCAAGGATCCAAATCCCCCCGTCTTGCTTGCAGATCATGAACAACAATGGAAAGGCTAAAACTAGAACATAGGATCTCCTCTTATCAACAAAAACAAGATCACATGAATGACTGACCAATTACCGATCACTGAAATATTTTCGAGAAGATGGTAACCGTAAGGTTTCACCCTGATCTTTCGTGCAGGCAATGCACCTTTCAACCATCAGATCATCTAAGCAGATTAGAACCTGTCTTAAATATACTCAACCATGGGCACCTTGCGCGCACACATCACTCACGTAGGTATATTGGAGCTTGAGCCTGATGAGTGATGATCTCATCAGGCAAAAACAGCAAGAAACTACAGGGGCGTTTGCCCTATAAGCATCTGAAGAAGCTCCATCCATCAAGAAGTCATATCAAAGAAACACTGACGGAAAAAATGTAGGTTATAAGTGGTGGGAACAACCTGAATGACTAGAATCGATCTTACATTGCGGTCTGCTCACAGGACAGCTACTCGATCCATTTGATCGTGACAGGTTAGCCTGAAGTAACCCTACAAGGCATGTTCATATTAACCACAAGAACTACAGCAGGATGAAATATATTCATAGCACCAATATGGTCAAGAATGTACAGTGTGTGTGCAGTTCATATTAGAAGTAATGAATAAAAAAGTACAATACAAAATTTGTACAAGAAATATTTATTTAGCAAAGGCCTCTGGTCAAAGAGATAACATGAAAGCCGCATGGGATTAGATATCTACTCATACAAAGCACCTGCCGGGAGAGGATAATTCCTAATGAGAAGTCCTCCCCATGATTTTATTATCTTAGATTGAAACATGGGCAATTTTTTACGCCCAAATGGGATCCCATCTATCGACATGAGGATGCAAACAAAAGGGAAAGAGAAGGGTGGGGTTTTTTTCATTTCACTTCTGGTTACCTCTAATGTTGCCGAATAAACCCCGCAAATAGTAAGATGAAGTATACGCTATGTATGCGACGCCTCGTGCAAAACTTGGTCTCTTGCCATCATCTGCACGCAAATGACTGCCAGAAGAAAAACACAGGCGAAGAATAAACCATCAGAAAATGCGAAAATGTTCTCAAAGTTGTTCATCAAGTGACGAAATGGGCTTGACTTCACTAGTCATATTAAATAAAAAAGCTAGTCTTCATACATTGCAATGAGGGAATCAGTCCATGGATGCCATGCAAATAACCAAATGATTTTATATGTTACTTATGACACCGAAAAAGAACATCCGTGTCGGAATTTATCATACATGTTATGGCTGACTTGCACCTGTGTCAACACTACCTGTCACGATACATCCTTCCAATAATATGGATATGCAGAGGTAAACACGAATATTGTCCTATTAAACGAAAAAGATGAAAAAAGTCTCATCTGCATCTTCCTCATCAGTAATGCAACTGGGAACAATAACAGTTCGATAAAGTTTTTTAGAATGCCTTTGGAATACTCTCGTTAAAAAAATCCAGAATCTATATTCATCGAACAATGTGAAATGGAGTTCCTTTCCATACATTTTTAATCCAACATGCTTTTGCACGATAAAGTTCATAGCTCAAAGGTATTGCGTCGAAGCAAATCAGAGAACAGACTTGTCAGTCAACAATCTGTAGCATGACACTATCAACAAGAACACGGTCATTCCAGTAAAGAATAAATGAGTCAGCTCCGATGCACATATGAGACCAATTCGATGACGAACTCCCAAAGTTATAAATCCAGTGGTATATTTTTTTTAATACAAAGGGAAAATGCAACGAAAAAGACATCACTCGACAATTGATGGTTGTAATTGTACTGTAAATGTACATCCCTATCAATGTGTTCATGATCGATTTTTCCATCATATCTTGTAATCCATCTTAGCCGACCCTACTTAATTGTGGGAAAAAGGCTTTGTTGTTGTTGTTGTAGTATATTGTAATCCATCTAAATCTCATGTATCCCAGCAAGGGACTCCACTTCAAGAGAACATGCTCAAGCTACGTTTGATGAGACTGCACGGAATCATCTCCTACTAATAATTGGGATTATCTCCAATACTACCGTTAATCTACCTGCCTGCATTTGCCTGTGCGTCCAGTCCCATACCTACTCTTGTCAGTATTGACTAAGGGGAAATGTGGTCTTTCTCTATAGTAATAAGTAAAGCATTCAGGCTCTAAGGGAGTGGGGTGCTGATATTATATAGCTAAGACCCATGAATGGATCCTACCTAGAACCCGTTTACCTTCAAAAGTCAAGTTTAGTTCCGCCTCGTTGATGCCTAAGGTTTGTAACAGTAGTATCGGTCTACAGAAAAAATACTATTTGAGAAAATTGAATGAAGAATCTAAACCTTTCATATCTCTTCTCCTATACCATGCCATCAGGATTTTTTTCTCCGCTAAATAAGAACATTTTTCTTTTCAGAACTTCATTATCCTTCAATGTTCTGGTTAGTGCACTGTGCCTACCACCCAAAAGATCATAATTCAAATTCCTCCTTGTGGAGGTTGTGTTAGGTAGCTGACAACTAACGTAAAAGATCATGATTCAAATCCTACCTTGTGGAGGTTGTGTTAGGGAGCTGACAACAAGCATAAAAATAGTCAGACCTTTCAATATGGAATTGAGCAAGAATCCATGTACCCGACCCTACTTAAAGTGGGAGAAGGCTTCGTCATTTTTTTTATAACATCATTATCCTTACCCAAGTTCAAAAATCTTCAGCTGCTAAATACAAACAGGACCAAGTAAATTAAAAGAGACAATGAAAACTTTACCTTCATAAAGGAGCATGGCTTTCCAACTCCACAAGGATTAAAGATTGAAAAAACTTGAGCCACCAAGATTTACAGAGACCAAAGTAACAAGACCAATTATGACAGCAAGCCATATCAGTGAAGGATCTGCACAAAATGAACATGTAGTTCTTCTCCAATGAAATTTCATTTGGTAGAAATTGGAATAAAAACAGGGATTTTCCAAAAGCAATACCTTTGTAACTTTGAGAGACACTCTCAGGGTCGCCAACAGAGTAGTTGACAATGCCACGAGGTCCTGCTGTTACTGTTTTGTTGGGTTCTTCAGAAATTCGACTCCCTGCTTCAGTCGCCATTATGCCTCTGAATTCTTCACTTAAAAGCAAAGCTGTCAACACATCCATGAAGGATTCACTTCCCCGTGGATCAGGAAATGAGTTTTCAGAGACATCAGGTATTTCGTCATCTGATGCATCACTTTCGGATCCCATCCTCGCCGAGTCATCTTCCTCATCTTCGACATATGCCTTGTATGTAAGATGGAGCAAAATTTCACCAGAAGGTATTCGAGTAAAGAAGCCCAAGCTACTCCGCAAGGAGACGATTCTGTCGGTGGGTACCGTATCTTGTAGAGAAACCAAATCAACCTGAAAAGATGGGAAGAGAAATGAATAGGGAATAAATAACAGAACGTGCTTCTCGAGCAAGCATACATCCTGATAAAAATCTACATAATATCACCAGCTTTTAGACAAACTTATATGCAGATAGTCAGAATGCATCACATTGCAAGAAGTGTTGGCGCCAGACCACAAAATCAAGATCTACGACTACTTGATGGCCCAAACCCTTCTTGAAATCAAGATCCACTTCAAAAAGTATACAACTAACTATGAAAAGGATTACACGTTCCCATCCCCTGGTTTCCCATGGTAATACACATTTGGTAGAATAGTAACGTACAAGAAGAGAGGGTACAGACCCGATGTTTGACAAGAAACTTCTATTTCATAAAAAGTGAAATCTGAGGAGCACAACAGAGTAGGAAGCAGAGAGCAAAGCAAACAAATAATACATGCAGGTCTAAATTCCTGTCTAAAGTTGTTCGAAAGAATTAACAAACGTTCAAAAGATGAAAAAAGTATAATATTGTTGGTATAACTTGCCTCTCCAGTACCAACAGTGATATCTGTAAGACCTAGAGAATCTCGTACTTGAATATTTAGCTTTTCTTTTCTAGGATTTGTCACAAACATGTGAAAATCCTGCCAAAAATAAGCAATTATAAGCATTCTTTAACTGAAAAACGCTCTAGCAAAAAAAAGGACAAATTCCAGAGGGAAAGACTTCAGGAAGCACACCTGATTCCAGATTGGTTCCCCAGGTGGACCAATAACAGTTGTCTGACTATTTTTCTTGCTGCGGATTACTTGGTCACCCAGACTTAATATAACATATGGATCTGTCTTAGCTGATAAAAAATAAAAAAAGAGAAGAAAATAAGTTGAACAAACCCAGGTAACAACCATGACTATTCAAAAAGACAATATATTTGCTGTTCCCACATTGTAATTTTCCATGCATCCATAATCAACAAGATTTATTCCATCTTGGTATTGGCTATGGAAGCTTGCTAATTCAGTTTCTAATATGACGTTCAAATGGGAGCTTCTACCAGCACAATAACTACCACAAACCACAAATAAAAAGATCCCGATACCAATACTGCAGTTGTTCAATAGAATTAACAATATACCTTCATCAAACAAAAGGAAAAGGGGGAAAAGGAAACTCTTGAATGGATGGATAAGGAAATAGTTGTGGCTGACAATAACAAGAAAGATAGAAAAAGATGAACTCAGGAATATGGAAATGGATAGAGGTAGTTAATGCATAAAGCTTCCTCCAACAATCAAATCATGTCGTAAACTCCCTCATATTAATTACTTAAGTTTCATGTTCATTTTTTAAAGCTTTTACTTCCAAATAACAACAAAGCCTTTTCCCACATAAGTAGGGTCAGATTTTTTACATGGATTCTTTGCCAAATAATTATCCAAAATATAAGCATTTCAAAAACTACCAACAAGATTTTATATTTCTATTCGAGCCACTTGACTCCGATGACCCTTGCATAAAGGAAAAAATTATACAAGTGGTTTCTTTCATTTCCGCCATACACGTGCAGTACTTTAGATTGCATTTTTTCTTTCAACATAAAGTAAAGAAAAGAGCCCCATACCAAAGTAAACATAGGGCAGCCTCCTGGCATCTACAAGAGTAACTGATAGTTCTCCAACAAAATTTTTATTTTTTTCCTGAACAGTGTCTGATATAAAATCATCTGCAACAGGACCAAGGGCTTGCCCCCTCTGGAAATCAAGAACGATCTTCTTTGGTCGGACAAAAAGACGTGGCAAATCTTCCGTAAGTAGCTTCAGCAAGAACCTTAAGCGAAAGAAAGGAGCAATCTTGAGTTAAATGGATCTAAAAAGATAATTAAACATTTTTTAGTAGAAGATGCCTACATAGCAATCCTGTGCTACCCTACATAAATCCAGCAGTATATTGAAAATCACCAAGAAGACCCAATAAGGAAAAAAATAACAAATGAAACACATGAACCAACAAGTACTGTAATCGACACTCGCGCAACTGAGTATTTGTCCCCATCTATGTCTAAACTCTGGTTCCTAACAAAGACAAGTTTTCAAGTCCAAGTTCCATTGGAAGCTATATTAATACAAGATCCAAAGGACTCCAAGTTCCGTGTTATGCAAATCCTTTGAAATGGAACCTACAGATACCCTTCATTTTATGAATAAGGAAAATGGTATCTTAAGTCTCAAACATCTTTATCAACAGCAACTTAACATGGGACAGCAGTGTGCTAAAATTTAGGTTATCATTTGAATGGAAATGTAAGAAGCACATTATGAGCATCTTATTAATTTATATTCTAATTATAGCATGTGAATATGCCAGTAATTACTACTACAACCAGAAATGAAATTAGAGTATACATCTACAATGGAAACCAAAAGAATCATCCAACATGTAAAAGTCATGTAACCCTCCCAACATGTTAGGAAAAACATATTCACATGAAATTATTTTGTGAGTTACCCCTCCAATACTTCATTACACGTCTATGCATAGTCAGAAGAACATAAAACTGTTGATAGAAATATGATTGAATTTATACGAGGAAGTAGAAATGAGTTAAATCTCGGAAGAAGATGAGACATGAGAAAAATGATCTACATAAATATGAACAGGTGTATTCATATTTGTCTCAGGTCATGAGCGATTCTGGAGATATTTCGTATCCTCTGCATACCGTTCGAAGGCGGAAAGGACTCAAGTCGTGTCCATGTTAGGCAATCTAGTTAGACGGGATTCCCCTCATCTTTAGGGGGAGAGAAGCATTGTGCGGAGAACATAATTTTACATGCTCAGTATCTGTTTGAGTCATGGACAAATCACTTGTAGATGTCATGTGTAAAGTCATGCTCAGAGAAAAAAATATGTATTTAACTTTGATATAATAAATGGATTTTTGAGGGTGGCCCACTCACTAAAGGTGGCACACCCCTTTTTCTTTTCAAAATAAAATAAAATATGAAAAAAAGCATTTTTTAAGAAGCTGATATGCAAGCAATCCATGCAGCAAATCTAACCCAGAGTTTCAATCAGGGCTCGTGAAACATAAAAGGTTCCCGAGAAAGGCGACATGATGGTCAATTCCCATTGAAGTCGGTTGCCTATAAAGATTCTTGCCGAAGACATATTGTCAAATAGAGAGAGAGAGAGAGGAACCAAGTGTACCTACAACAGGCCTATAGTGAAGGACCATGGTACACATAAGTCAGTGGCTGCAAGGACTGAATATATCTTAAGCATACAGGGAGTCCAAATGACAGATCCAATGGCTAATAGTCTACCATAAACCTTATCCTTCAGTAGCACGAAGAGCATATTGTGATAACTTTCTGACTCAGCGTTTTCTCCGATTTGTTTGACAGGTTAGCCGATCCTACTTAATTGTGGAAAAGGGTTTGGTGTTGTTGTCAGAATAATTATGTTATTTAGTTTTATTGTCTTGTTTCTGTAAATTACCCATAGAGCTTTTCTCCTATATAAGAGAGCTCTAGGGTTTGATGGAATTTATCTCGTTTATTCCCTCAACATGGTATCAGAGCGACGGTCCTAGACCTGAACCTGCGCCCTAGTTCCATATCTCCACCAATAGCCACTCGGCCGGCGCCGCCTCTGCTCGTCTGCGTGCCCCACGCGCCTCCGCCGCCTCCTGCGAGCCTCGCTCGCGCGTGAAGCATCTCCTGCGCGCGCTCCTGCAGGTTTCGCTCGTGAAGCCTCCCCTCGCGCGCCTCCTGCAAGCCTTCGAGGCCAACAGGGTACACGCGTGAGCCCTCGCCTGCGCGTGAGTCTTCTGCGCGTGTGCCTCTCGTTTGCGCTCTGTGCGCGCGAGCCATCCACGCGCGACTGCTGGTGCGCGTGCGACTACTAGTCCCTGTTTGCCCTACCAGCAAGAGCCATCCCCGCATGATTCCTGTTTGCCCTACGCGCGTGATCGGGTTGTAGCCCTACCAGTCCAAGGTAGTCGAACTCGTCAGAGGAACCCTCAAGGTATGGAGGGCGTTGTGGTTTGAGTCTACGTCCACAACGGCCTTCATATATGTTCACGTAGACATTATTGTCTAGTCGTGTAACCCCAGTTGCAGAATATTGTTGTCATCATGTCAGACAACAAGGTAGATCTTCCGTCTCTGGGTGCCTTTAAAGGTCCAGCACCCGTTGTGAAAATGGACGGCACGAACTATGAACTGTGGGCCATGCAGTTCATGAGTCTTATGCAATGCAATGGCAAGAAGCATATCCTCACACAAGAGGGACCTGTTGAGAAGACTGGGGTTAACGCCTCATGGGAGGCTGACGATGCATATGCACGTGTATGGTTATCGGGTACCGTGTCCATGGAGATAGCCAACGACATTCTGAGCCAACCCACTGCGAAGGCTATGCGGGATATCCTAGCTGCCACATATTCTCCGGCAAAGAACGAGTCCAAGATCTTACAACTCCAGCATGACATTTTCACCTTGAAACAGAACGGGCGTCCTCTTCATACCCTGTATACCTCTCTGAGGGGTATGTTTGAGAAGCTACACGGGTACATTCCGTTGACAGCCACACCAGAACAGCTAAAGGCATATAGGGACTCAGTGATGACATGAGTATTTCTAGCAGCCCTTGATCAGGAGTATGATGCCGCCAGAGCACAGATTCTTACAGATGCTACCATACCTCCTATAGAAGAGGCCTATCACAGGTTGAGTAGACTCTCTATATCTCATGGTGGATCTCGAACGTCCTCAGCCATGGCAGCATCTCGTGGCGGGGGAGGATCTCCACATTTTCGAGGTAGAGGTGGTCGTGGCAGAGGAGGAGGTAACAGACCTCCTCGACAGCCGTGCACTTACTGTCGCAGGACTGGTCACACTGAGGAAACATGTTATTCTAAGCATGGGTTTCCTACTACTACAACACGTGTGGCGGAGCAGACTCAGTAGGAATGGGGTCCTTCCCATGTCCCGGATCAGAGGTTTGAGGAGTTAGTGGCGCGACTTAGAGAGATCATGCCTGGTCAGGGGCCAGCAAGTACTTCAGGATCTTCGGAGATAGCTAGTTCAACATCAGCATCCACGTCAGGTACAACGTATGCTCTTACTAGTTGTTACAGAGCAGATCTATCAGAATGGATCATGGATTCATGAGCATCTCACCATTTATGTGGTGATAAAAAGCAATTGGATGTTTTTAATGCAACTCAGACAGGACGATCTGTGGTGATAGCTGACGGGACACACTCTCCCATTACTGGTCAGGGGGAGGTGCAGTTGACCCCTGGGATACGGCTTCAGAATGTTCTTTATGCTCCTGATTTTTCAATGAATTTGCTGTCGATTAGTCAAATCACTAAAGATTTACATTGTCGTGCCATATTTGACCCATCTGCTTTTGTGTTTCAGGACATCCTAACGGGCAGAGTGATTGGAACTGACCGTGAGCAAGGGGGTCTCTATAGACTGGTACAGTCTCCTTATGCTGGTGTCTCTTCTGTTAGTGCTGGATCTGTCTCTCCTTACACATGGCATCTCCGCTTTGGTCATCTTCCATTGCAAAAGATGGTCCATATCCTTCCACAGATTTCTCCCAGGTTTACTTTTCAATGCGAGGCGTGCCAGCTTGGGAAACATCACCGGTCGTCATTTCAGAGTCGTCTAGGTCCAAGTCGTCATGGTCTGTTTGAGTTACTTCATTTTGATATTTGGGGTCCCAGTCGTGTCCCTGATCTTCAAGGGCACATGTTTTATCTTGTTGTTGTCGATGATTCTTCTAGGTTATCTTGGGTCTTTCTTCTTAAAAATAAGTCTGATGCTGGACATGTTATTCAGTCTTTTATTATTGAAATAAAAAATATTTTCTCTGTTAGAGTGAAGTACATACGGTCTGACAATGCTCTAGAATTGTGTAGTACTCAACTCTTTAAATTCCTTATGTCTCATGGGATTGTGCATCAGACGTCTTGTGCATATACCTCCCAACAGAATGGGGTGGCTGAACGGAAACATCGTCATTTGTTGGATATTACCAGAACCCTTTTGATTCAGAGCCGTGCCCCTCACTCCTATTGGGGGGATGCGGTTCTAACGGCATGCTATCTGGTTAACCGTATGCCTTCGTCAGTGTTAGGGGAGAAGATCCTGTTCTTGACTGCGTTTTCCGAGACAGAGCTTTTCTCCCTAACACCACGCGTTTTTGGGTCCGTTGCGTTTGTTCATTGCTTCTCTCCTGGTCTTGACAAGCTCTCTCCCAGAGCTGTCAAATGTGTGTTTGTGGGTTATTCCAAAACCCAAAAAAGGTTATCGGTGTTTTGATCCAGTTAGACGACGGTACTATGTTAGTGCAGATCTCACCTTCTTTGAGTCCATTATGTATTTTTCTCCTACAGGTGACAAACTCACTCACTCAGAGGATGGGGACGATATCTATGTGCCTCCTCCTCCTCCATCTGAACCATGCTCTACTCCGACACCACCACCACCACCAAAGCCTACTCCACCACCGCCGCCGCCACCACCAACTACTACTTTTTATCCTCAGGTCTATCAGCGTCGGCCCTCTGCTCATGTGCCTCCTCCATCATTCAGCACGCCCGAGGTACGTACTGAACATTTGAGTTCTTCTGATGGCACAGGTGATTTGCATGTGCAGCTGAATGTACATGGTACTGATGGTACTTCCACTCCTCCAGTTGATGACCTAGATATCCCTATTGCACATCGAAGGCAGAAGCGTGCGCGGACGATGAATCCCAAATATGGGATGGAGTTTGGTTCTCAGGTTTCGTTGGAGCGTCTATCCACAGACTTTCGCTAGTTTGTTGTTGGGTTATCGGCAGTAGAGATCCCACGGTCATATCAAGAGGCACCACAAAGCAGTCCGTGGCGTTTAGCTATGGAGGAGGAGATGGCGGCGTTGCAGTCGCGTGCTACATGGAGTATTGTGCATCCTCCACCAGGTGCGTCAATAGTGGGCAGCAAATGGGTATTTACTGTTAAGCATCGAGCTGATGGTACGGTTGATAGATACAAAGGCAGGTTGGTTGCTCGTGGGTTCACCCAAACATATGGGGTGGACTATCAGGAGACGTTTTCTCCAGTAGCACGTCACTCTACCTTACGGATTCTTATTGCAGTTGCTGCTGTCCGTGACTGGCCCCTATTTCAGTTGGATGTCATGAACGCTTTCTTGTATGGTGATTTGCAGGAAGAAGTTTAGATGCAGCAGCCACCAGGGTTTGCTGCTGAGGGGGGTCCAGTATGGTGTGCCGTCTTCATAAGGCCATATATGGCCTGAAGCAGAGTCAACGGGCTTGGTTTCAGAAGCTCTCGGAGTTGATTGAACAAAAGGGCTTCGTCAGATCTACAGCAGATCATACTCTCTTTGTAAAGAGAAACCAGCGAGGTATTGTGATCATCTTAGTGTATGTTGATTATATTGTTATCACCGGCAGTAATGAGCAGGGCATTCTAGCAGCCAAGGATTTTCTTAGCGAGCAGTTTGTTACGAAGGATCTGGGCACACTTCGTTATTTTTTGGGATTGGAGTTTGCACGAAATGAGCAAGGCAGGGTAATGACACAAAGGAAGTATGTTACTGACCTGTTATCTGAGACAGGTATGGCAGGATGTAGACCAGCTACTACTCCTATGGATCCTAATGTTAAACTTTATGATGATGACTCTGAGGAGGTGGACAAGAGACGATATAGAGAGCTAGTGGGGAAGTTGTTGTATGTTACTATTACCCGACCTGATATAGCCTTTGCGGTTAGCAGGGTAAATCAGTTCATGGAGCAACCCAGACAGGCTCACATGAATGCGGTTTTTATGATCTTGAGATATCTGAAGTCGTCTCCAGGTGCTGGTCTTCTGTTTAGAAGAGATACCTCTATATCCATCACAGGTTGTGCTGGTGCAGACTATGCTGGGTGTCCTAATGATAGAAAGTTTACTTCAGGCTTTATTGTATTTGTTGGCAGCTCACCAGTAGCTTGGAAGAGTAAGAAACAAACTGTCGTGGCTCGATCCAGTGCAGAGTCAGAATATAGGGCAATGACCCAAGGTAGTGCTGAGATGATGTGGGTTAAATCTGTTTTGACTGATTTAACTATTGAAGTACCTCATGCATCTTAAATGTGATAATCAGGCAGCCTTGTTTATAGCCAATAATCCAGCCTTCCATGAAAGGACAAAGCACATTGAAGTAGATTGTCATTATACATGGGACTTGATTCAAAAAGGGCTTATTTCGACATCTTATGTATCATCAGGAGAGCAGATTGCAGACATGTTCACCAAGGCTCTTGCTAGGGGTCCATTTCATCTCTGTTGTTCCAAGCTGAGCATGTTAGATATATATGCTCCAGCTTGAGGGGGAGTGTTAGAATAATTATGTTATTTAGTTTTATTGTCCTGTTTCTGTAAATTACCCATAGAGCTTTTCTCCTATATAAGAGAGCTCTAGGGTTTGATGGAATTTATCTCGTTTATTCCCTCAACAGTTGTATTTATCAGGCCGTATATTATCCTGAGAGCCAAACATGGTGGAATACATGTTGAATAGAATATCGTTGGCCTTGGTGGCATGTCTTCGTTAACTACAGTAGATTCATCTGCCAGCGATTCGAGGCTTCAGCTGGAAGTTTAACCTTTGTAGCCTTTAGGACAATGCATGTCCGACAATCCAGCGTGTTTTGTTTGTGAAAATGTCCACATAAATTTCACCATGCATGCATCAGTCTTCGCTTCCTCTGTCAGGCTACTGACTTTCCTTCCCAATATATTTAATTCAAGGGCATTCTACATACAGTCCTTGCAAAATTTATAAAATGAAAGTCTTAGCAGCAAACTATTATTTAAAGCTAGCACAATCTGACTTGATAGGACATATTAAGAATATATGAAGTTTAGTTCAAGTACTAATATTTTAAGCTAAAGAGTAAATGTCCAAAGGATATAAATTGAGATAAATCACTGATTAAAAAAGATTGTAACACTAATGGACCTTTCAAAAAACCCGATAGAGCTGGTGCAAAAAGGGACATGGAACAACCATAATTTAACCAAAAAAGTGAATGTCTCAAGAAAACCAAGTAAATTGACAAACATTTTTTTAACGAAGTTATAACCATAGCGAGGATGATGTGCCTTACATTGAGAGGACAGGAATAGCTGGCCAACAAGTATCCATTGCAAGTAACATGAAAATGCAAAGGAGAGCATCCATTAGCAGAATATAAGAGATTCACATAGGACAAGGAAATTAACGGATAAAACATTTAGTAATAATGACAATGTGAACATAATAATATGCAAATTTGTCACCCTGACTGCAGAATGCAAAAATAACAAAGAAATATAGCATGACTATTCCCAGTGTATTCAAATAATTTTGCTAATTTCCAGCTCCAGTAAAATTGAAGCAGATCATCATAAAAAAGAGAAAAAAATCAGAATTTTACAAGGGGAATATATTATGCTGTTTGGGATGCTTGTGATATTCTATTTCCTTATCCAACTAATACATGTCTCCAGCTGGAAGTTAGCATACTGAGTACTTATTTACTATCTGACCATCTGAGTGGAGATTCTGTATGATCACAATAATATTTTAGGAGGGTCGGGAGTTTTTTTTTTCAAAAATGTACTAGCTCAAGTGAGGCAATTGAGTAATACTTAAAATATTATTCACTCAAAAAATGAGTTTTCTAAAAACATGAAAGGCAAACTGAGTTTAGAAAGTAAGCATACCCATAAGATTGAACAAGCGGAATGGTGATAACTCGAACTTAATCTTCGGAAGGGAAACAAAAGCCAAGGTAGCAGACCCTACCCAAGGTTCTGACTGTATTAACCGTAACTTGACCCACAATTCCCCATCAATGTCGAAATCTCGAATCCCAACGGGCACCACAACAGGAATGATGCCAAATTTTAATTTCAAAGACAACAACATTCGAGCATCCCCAGTGTAGCGAAGACCAATTTGGTACCTGATAAAGAAAAAGATTAACATGCAGAAAACAGGAGCAGACCAACTATGTTAAGATCAAAACTTTACGCAACCCAGAAATGATATTAATTGATCTAGATACTAATGCAATAACTGCTAGTGTCACTTTCCTCTCTTTTTAAACTCTTATCAGTACTTTCCTTTTTCAGCTTTGACAAAAATAACGGATTTATTTGTTAGAAACAACAGGAAAATCTACTAAAAAGTTTTTTTGAAAGGTGTGTCTTAGTAAATGTTGTTTTCCACTCACTGAAACTCCTTTTTATAAGAGTCTCCAAAACATTTTACCAAATTACAGTGCTACATTGAAATTTCTGATGTTCTGGCCATAGAGACATTTTTTCAAGATTTCGGACTAGAATTTTGTTTCCTTGGTGATAACACAGCACATTCTGCTTCAATGTTGAAACCTTTGTGCAATCCACTAAAGTTTTAGTTGGCATACGAAAACAGACAACAAGATGAACATTCATGCCCAATTTCTTCACTTTATTACTTTAAAAATTACATTACATGTATAAATACTGTAAGGTATCAGTGTCATTTTCACTCCAAGAGATGAAATGTGAATGTCAAGCAGGTCTTGATGGCTTATGTCTTCTAGCTGCATGAATATGTATACATTATAAATGTCTTTACCTCATATTTAATCCTCAACTGCATGATGCCATGTCTTCTCCCGATTTTCTAGCTTTCCATTTAGTATAAAATGATTAGAGGTGAAATTTGTTACGCACTATTGTCATGTAGAAGCTTTCGAATTGATTCCAGTTATCCAGAACCATGCTTTTTGACATCAGTGAGGACTAAAGAAGATTTAACATATAGGCTTATACCAAAAACTGAGTTGTTGAAAGAGGGGTACTACAACTTACTGCAAATCATTGGCACGCCTTGAAGTTTTTCTTTCAACATTTCTAACAGATAATGGCTCATCTCCCAATGAAAATTGCTTTATTTCCACCCTAGTAACATAATCAGGCTTCTTCAAATCATCAATAACTGGCTGGAGCAAGCCTACAATCCAGTTCTCGAGACCTTCCCTGTAAACTTTCCACAGCTTCCCCACAACCATGTTGACCCATTCGACGGACTCCTTCCGCTGCAAGTCTTTCTCAAGAAGCTGCGAGAAACTCGTAGGCACCTGAGGCCACATAAGAACTCGAGATTCTGCATCCACCAGGAGCTTCTTCCCTGAATTCCAGAGCTTTTCGAAAACAACCCCACAGAAGAAAAACAGCACAAATAGGCCTGCAGCGCTGCGGTTTACAGGTGGCGCAGGGATCGGATGAATCATGCCAAGCTGATTTCTGAGCTTGTCTACCATGGGATCTTCTTGGAAACCAGTGAAGCACGGCTCTGCTTCGACCGGCACCTGCCCCATGTTTCGATACTCCGCTTCCTCCAAAAAACGCTTAACAACATACAATTTCTGGCCGTTCGCATTCCGTTCGAAGGAGCTGCGATCAACAACAGCAAGATTGGACCTTTTCCCTTCATTTGAAATCATACAAGCACAACCCCAAGCTCTCCTAGCACGCTTCCCTCCATTTAACCTGCACTTTACGAAAGTCACCCTACTACAATCCCCACTGACTACTTCGCACGGGCATATGCCAGCCGAGCACCACCGGGTGCTACCATGGCCCAACCTCGCCGAATCCACTCGCACTCGCACCTGCATCAGCTTCTCTTCCAAATGTCACCCTCTGTGTGCTTCTCTAAGCATAAAAAACAGCTCAAAATCCGTTTCTCGCGTTTCCCACTCTCATAATACACATCTTACTTCCATTTCCAGCAATGCGCATCACTTCACACAGAAAAAACTCACCCTTACCTCCTAAATTGCACGGAACACGACGTGCGATCACGTCAAGGTAGAAATCCACCAAAATCAACAATTCCGACGGAATGCAACCCTAAATTGGGAGGATACTTACCCCCGAATCGGAGGAACAGGGGGAGAAGGCGGCGAGGTGATCGGCTGCTCTCAGCAGGGCGGAGATTAGGGATTTGAGCGTTGGATCGGGGAGGGGGAGAGGAGGATGGGAGGGGGGAGTGGAGAGTGGAGAAGGAACCATTGGCCGTAAGGTGGAGTTGGATGAGGAGAAGTAGAGGAGAGAGCGCAGGTGGGGTTAACGGGTCGCAGCGGGAATCCGAAATCCGCTGCGGGCGACGCGTGGATAACGGCACCGGGACACGTGGCGCGCGGCGAGTGCGGAGTCAGGGATTCCTCGGGTCACGCTGCCTATTACTGGTTCTGAAGCTTTGCTCCCTTCTTTAATTAAATTGGGTAAATTATATAAACGATCCCCAACGGCATAAATTTCGAATAGACCCCCCAAGTTGAGAGAGTGTGACATTTTGAGACCTGAATTTCAGAAATATAACGTTTTCTCAAAACATTTCTATCCACGGATTAATTTCAATGTCGTACCCGAACTTTGCTTAGTTGCGTATCAACTCCTCCTTTCTCAAAGCTTAGGAGCAACTCAACATATTTATTACTTGCATAATTACGTGATTTTGTAATGGCAAACACCTAAACAAATTCTTTTTTCATACTTTAATGGTAAATAAAAGTATTAAAAAAAGAAGGGGGTGAAGGCCCTTCACTTAACAAGCTCATTGGTTCTTGTGCCATCAACATGATAAAAGGTGTTGAAAGCATTTGCCGTCAACATCAACAATTTGCCATAACAATAAGTTGTTGAATGTCTCAACAACTTGAAATGTTCAAGATGATAACAACCACAATTGATATAGCACACCATTTATTCAACCTCAATTTTAAGAGTATTATTAAACCCAAAATTCTTCAAAACTGAAACTTTATTTATGTAATATATATGTTGCTGCAATAACGCATGTATGATACTTCTAGGGCTATTTATATGTTGAGTTCAATGGAGCTGCGTCTTGGGAGGAACTAACTTGGCTTCCCCCGCACAATTTCATCCATTTTTTTTTATTTTTTTTTGAAAATTTCTTTCGTGAATATTCATAACTGTATCCCTATATTATGATACTCAAATTTCGTGCGAAATAGAGACTCTTACGACCTCTATTTGGACAGTCATTTTTTAACGGTAACAAAATTACTAAAAACAACCATTCTGGATGGAGGCCGTAGGAGTCTATGTTTCGTGTGAAATTTGAATGACATAATATAGAGATTTATTGATGAAAATCCACGGAAGAAAATTTTAAAAAAAATAAAAGAAACATACCGGAGGAGTCAAGTTAGCTACCTAAAAGGATAGCCCCATTTTATTCTTATACGTTTGCTTCACTATTCTTTTCATATCACACATAACCACGTTGGATTAAAGTAGACCGACTTAGTTTATTTGGGTTATTTTACACGAGCTCCTCCGAGATTCTACAATTCCAATTTTAATCTTATCTTTTTTTAATAACACTTGTACCCTTATATATGCTTATATAATCATAGTTCTAATCTTCCGTTAAGGAAAAATGAGAGCATAATCGTAATTACAAAAGGTAAAACTATGAATTTGTAATAATATAATGACACAAGCGTTACTGCAAAAAAGGTAGAGTATGTCTCTAATTGCATAAGCTTGGAGGGAACTAGTGTAAAAAATCCTTTTTTCGGGATATTTTCGTATATTATTAGTAATGGAGAAGTGAGTACAAAGCTTTAGGTAAATTCCGTGTAGTCCATTCTCAATATATGAAGTACAAGAGCCAATTTTCGCAAGATTGTGTGCATATAGTCGACACCTCTCGTGAAATGACTCATGATGCCTCTCCCCGTGAAGGTCTGGAACATCGCATCTCCCTCGGTTGGAAAAACCAGACCAGTTCCTTGCTTTTTCTGTGGAATGATTAAGCATCCATTGGGAAATCTAAACTCATTATATATTGAATAAGAAAGCACTTGGTCGCTGAGGACACTATGTGGGGAACAATGGTGATCTCCTTTAGATGTTCGTCTTTCTTACGTTCTCTTTCGTGATCCCTCCTTTTCGTCAGGTGGTCATCGGGTTAGTGAAAGCACCAAGAAAACAATGGCACTGCTAGCTCCAAAGTAGGTTCTCGAGTGGATGAAAGAATGCATGTGTTGTTGCGAATGGATTCCCCGTATAGATCGAATCATAGAAATCTGTCAAAGTTGATATATGGATCATGCACGATATATCACTACAACTGCGAAAAAATATCTCAACTACAGAAAATCAACCAGAGATGCACGAAGAAATTTTAACGTGGAAAATCTTAAATATGAGGAGAAAAATCACGGTGTTGATCGTAACCTAAAATCAAGCACTACAATCAAAATAATCCCCTGTCTTCTAGTGAGGTAAACCAATTGTGATGATGCCGGCCGGATTAAAGAAAATCGGGCTCTAGGTTTTCGTGTAGCCTCAGTTCTGGAGTCATTTTTATTTCGAACATAGTGCCATAAGTCCTGATATGCTATTGATAGAGTTAGGAATCTATTATTTAGATCAAATCAAAATAAAGAATTTTGACAGAATCCGAACACACCCTTAGTGGAATTTGCACGAATAGATCGAGAACCCACACATTAGGATTTCCAAACACGAGAATAACTTTGTTTAGATATAGAGATCAAAAGTATTTGATGACCACACTACGAGCAATTACTCATCAACTTGTATTGAATAGGTTTCATATTTTCAAGAATGTTTAAAATTCTTTTCGATAGCATGGCATTATTGAAAATTTTCCAGATTTATTTGATATGCCCCACCTATCATGTCATTTTGTCTGGGTCTGCAATTTTTTTCCCAAGCAACAATTTCTTTTTTATTTGATGCTTCAATAATCATTTTTATTACCATTCCAAAAGAAATTTCTCTTAATTTTATCCATTTCTGTATGAGATACTTGGGAAGCTTAAATGATGTGGGGCTTGTGGCCACAGAATTGGATTCCGACTACAACACTTTGTGGCATATAACCATAGCCACAAGTCTCGTCGCGAGAGTTCTCTAACCACGAATATGTTGTGGCCACTACAAGTAATCACGAAAATTGTCATGGCAACAATTCTAACATGAATGTCTTCCTTATATGCTTGAAGACTTTGGCCACCGAATTGTAGCTACGAAAAATTAGTGGTCATGCAATTATCGTGATCACAAGTTTTCGTAGCCTCATTCTATGACCACAACTTATTTTTCTTATAGTGTGATGTAATATGGAATTTAAAAAGACAATCCAGACTATTACGGAGCAAAAAAGGAAAAAGATGTCGCCGAGGATTTATCAACTCTTAAGCTTAGATGAGAATTTATCGAATATATCCAATAATGTGGTTTTAGATTGAAAGAATTAGGGATGTCAATCTCGGACTATCTGTTGGGTACTCGACCTGAACCCATCCTATTTAAGGACTCAAAACCTATCCCATATAAGGACTCGAAACCCGTTGCATTTACTATTGGACAGAGTTGGGTTTTAAATCTATTACCCATGTGGGTATAGTATGTGTTAGGGATAGCCTTGTGGGTATCTGAACCCAAACTTGTCCCAAATCCGAATAAAATAAATATAAATATAAATATAGATGTTTATTGTATTTTAGTCAAACTAGTAAAAGTTGTTTCATATATAATGAGTATCGACATACATATATAAAAATCCAAGTCAATTTTTTCCTTTCCTTCCATTTATTCATATTCAACTACCTTTTTTATCTCTATTAAATAAAAATTGCAAATCCAAGAGAGTTAAATACTTAATATGTAAAGATATTTAATATTCACTACACATAACATATCTTTTTTATACCATCATATTACATGGACTCCCTTCGTTTAATCTATGTGTAAAGATCGTGTGCACATTTATGAATAGTTTAAGATTTTATTATGATAAATATGTAGGTACCCATCTACGCATAGGTACCCGCTAGAAATTACTCGTTTAATAAATAGGGCAGATATGTGTATGAGTATTAGTGGAGAGAGTTGGAAGTAATGTCAATTTAGTAAGTTGAGAAAGGATGATTTCCCTACTTCATCACGAAATTGTTCATTACATATCAAATATCCAAAGTCCATGTTTCTTTAAAAGACATCAAGTGCTTTGAGTTGGGGAATGGAATCCGAATCATATGTATACATACATATGAGCATTTGAATTCATGACAAAATTGATCAACACAATGGAATCTGCTTCAAGATGTTCAAAATTAAACAATTTGCGTAGCAAATAATTAAACATCATAAATATACTTATTTATACTATACTAGTCTATGAGCCCGCGATTCGCAACGGATTGAAAGGCTCAACATGATCAAGTGAATTCTTATCAGTTCTCTCTCTCTATCTATGTGTGTACAGAGCCAACTAAATTCGAATTAGTAAAACATTAAGTTGAATCGAGAACAACAACAATTATGAGATTGATCACAATAAAATTTCAAACTAGAAGAATCCAAATTTCATCAAATCTTTGATTTGTTATGGTGTGTCTGGCGCAATTTGTTTGCAAATTCGAAGAGGAATTTCCATGTGGTAATAAGAAATTAACTTATAAATTGGTTCAGAAAATCTTTTTTTCCAAAATATTGAAAATATACTATACATGACAATGGAAACTTCATTTTTTTTCTCATAAATGACTACCTAAAATTTATTTTAAGTCAAAAATCTTATCACATATAAGTTCAATAACCATCAAAATAACTACAGACATACTGAAATAACTTAGGTCGTTTTACATGAAGAAAAAAGTTAATAAAGAGAGAATTTGGATAGAGTTTTTTACAAATGTAAAAAACAAAGTGAACTATTTAAGGAAAGTAGATCAAAAGTACTCTATACAAAATATTATCTGAAACAACACTGAAGATACGCAAATACTTTATAAACAGGGGTTGATGGGGCTGCCCCTGGGGTAGCCAACATGGCTGTCCCCACCCTATTTTTTGGTAAATTTTTTTATTTTTTGGAAAAATAAAAGCATGTATATTCATCCCTATATCCCTCCTACATACCATTCGAATTTCGTCAGAAACAGAGGCTCCTACGGCCTCCATCCAGACAGGGTCGATTTAAAAAATCCTGCGACCGTTAAAAAAATGACATATAGATGGAGGCCGTAGGAGTCTCTGTTTCTGACGAAATTCGAATGGTATATAGGAGGGATATAGGGATGAATATACATGGTTTTATTTTTCCAAAAAAATAAAAAAATTTGTCAAAAAATGGAATGGGGGCAGCCATGTTGGCTACCCCTAAGGGGCAGCCCCATTTTTCCCTTATACAAAATAAGAAACATGTATACATAATAACAAATTGTAAAACTCTATTAAACATATGTAATATAATGCAACTTGATATTTTACTTACTTGCTATACCTTCGAGATTATTGTGGTACCAAATATGAAATTAACAACATACACATATAAAAACGTAAACTTTCATCAACAACCCACAAATAGTAACTTTAATATATACTACTTCTATTTAAAAGATCTATATTAAATGAATAAAGCATAAAACACCACACTACCTGAACCAGTTTCAAATATATACAAATGTTTGATCTAGAGGAACACATGTATACTTAATAAGTATATAGTGCAACTCTATAAAACTTTTCTAGCAAAAACGTCCCAGCTATTTTACCTATGTGGTATAACTTGCAAGTTAGCCAGGTAGCAAATACATGTATAATAAAAATTCAAAACTTAGTTAGTATCATGAAAATAGTAAATTTGTGTTGTAAGTTTAAAAGATATTAACTTAAAAAGACTAAATTCATACAATTAATCAATAATTAAACATCATATTACTTGAAACAACTTCGGAAGATACATAAATACTTGATGCAGAAAAAAATATGCATATGAAGCAAACAAATAGTACAACTCTATTAAACCTTTGTAATAAAAACAACTCAGATATTTTACCTACATGGTATACATTGAAAATTATATAGTTACCAAATATGAAATTAACAACATACACATATAAAAAAATAAATTTCCATCAACAATCCCGCAAATGTTAATTTTATATTCTAATTTAAAATAGCAAACTATAGACAAATTATAGAAACCCGACAAACTGGAGAACCCAGCTTTAGTATAGATATAGATATATTCTTCACTACATTTGAAAATGGCTCATAATATAATAGTAATTTTTGCACCACAAAACCTAAAAATTTTACAAATTACTTTCTCACATGTATATCATATAAGCCATGCAAACACACTCCATCTTACACCACAGATCCTTCGGTTAGTTTTAACTTTATTCGAATCAATTACTTAGGTTAACCTTGGATTAAGCTAATCACGAGAAAATCGACGATGGATATTCCACTTCCCGGGTAACTATCCTTTAAGAACCACGAGGATTGTGGTGTAAGAACTAGTAAGATTATAGTGTTTAGGTGACAATTACAAAGAATACAGAGTCAAGAAGGAAATTTAGAAAGTTTTTAGGATTCATGGTGTAAAAATCCCTACACAATATATTATGTGAAACTATGTGATATATTTAGATATATGTATATATTAATACACATTAGTACATGTATACATAATTTCTACATATATTCAGCAATACAGATATCTAATATCCATATCAGTCCCATACATGTATTCATAACTTCACAAAAATGAAAACAATATATGTAACCATATTTGTATTTGCAAAGAAAACAAAAACTCACATCTATATCTATATCCATATTCATCAAAGTCAAAATCAAAAATACATATCTATATCTGCTTAAATGCAAATATCATGGAGAACAGATACCGATTTTATCGGTATCTGGTTGTATCCCTATGTACAATACAATCAACTAGGCATTGTTGGAAGAAAAAAAACCCAATCCCTAATCCCATTTTGTTAATATGAAGCCCCAGTCAACTAAAGGTTGTGCTTGGACAAAATCCAACACCATCTGCACTATGTTGTGATAGCAAAAAGAATAGTGGGATATGTATACAAGAAAAAAAATCCAATGTCATTCTTTTGGCATGCAAAACAAAGGGTTTCATACTTCATCTCTAATACATCATTCAGACCACCTGAGAGTATAGGCTATTACTCAGGCAAACCAGAATTTGATTCTTATCAGCACTGAAATAGAGAATAGACAAAAACCAAGCGAATATGAACTAATACGCTGACGAAAAAAGAACATGTCAACAAAAACTGTATTGTAGACAGTATGACGACTCAAATACATTATTTTCCAGCCAAACTTGTTCCTGTACTACCAGTACATCAGGTCAAGACGGCCACACAAAACTGAAGACTCTTTATTTCCAAACAGTGCAACATCATCAGTTGCTAGAGCACACATGGCCCCCATTTACTATGGTATTATTCAATATGAACTCAGCTGGGGGTTATGATACATCCTTTCCTGCCATTTAGGTGATGACTGTTGGGGCAGATCGGCCCGTGAATTCCTGCATCTTTGAGAGCTTGATAGCCACCTCCACCTGTGAATCAAGATAACAGGGAAATGAATGACATGGGAGATGGTAGAATGGAGGAGGTAGGATGTGCAGATCTCTTACGAGAGGTGCGAGTGCATCCTGTGAATCCCTGCCAGTTTTCATTGGATCCTTCTCGTACTGCTCGATGTAAACACGAATGGTAGCACCAACCGAGCCTGTACCTGAGAGACGGAATACCTGCAAGGCAGTTGTTCATGACCTTTCGTGTAAGGACAGAGAGAACACTAGTATTTACCGTTTGATATCGAGCGATGAGTTTCCAAGGTTGCAAAGTAACTAAAAGGAAAACAAATTTGCAGTTTTTCACTTGAAGGATAGTTTTTGTTGACCTAAAACAATATCCATTGCAAAAAAAAACACTTGCAAGTGGATAACCACTCGCTTCTTCTTGGTTGGATATGGAATCAAAATGTAGAATACACGAGAAGAGAAATCAAGTGGACAACCACTTGCTTCTTATTCATTGTTCCCACTCTTAGCCGTAGAAGAATAATATGTCAACTCAATAAAAATAACCATATGATATCATCACAGATTGTTCCTTTGAAGTGCTGGGTAAGGATGCAGGTGACTGTCAAGTGTGGACACTAATTCTGATGTGGCATGGTCATGGAACATTGGTGGGTCTCTTCAAGGGACATGTGAAAAGAAGGCCATCCGATGTGTTGGAATGAAGGTACGGGAAGTTGGAAGGACACTCACAAGACGGAGCAGGAAAGACCAGAGAAAATAGTCAGCATGAAACTGCATTGTGGCATCATGTCATGACCTGCTGTGGAATTTAGGACTCTGTATTCACCTACTAAGCTCCAATTTAGATAAAACTAGCTACTCAATCAATTTATAGATGCACAAGATGTCATCCGTATACATTGTCACTAGTAATAAAAAAACTCGACCTAGAAACCTGATCTTATTCAGCTTATAAGAGCATTATGCGAGGTTTTTTATAGAATAATTTGCATAGAACATGTCAAAGTGAGAAGAGTGTACGGAAAGGGAAAATGCAACCAATCGTAGAAATGGCCATAAAACTTACTGGTTTATTCAAGATAATAAATTTGAATATGAACAAAAACACGACTACATCATCCTATCTTGTTCAACCTAATTTGGAGATGGCAGTTGCTACTTGTCATATAAGCGACTCAAGGAGGTTTACTAGAAGTTCATTCTTAATATAGTGGAGGCTGAGTTAAGAAAAGCTTAGCCTTTTGTGCCTCAAAAGTGACTGAACATAATTAGGGACAGAAGTTTCCACTACCCCTTGTCACACAAACTTTAAGGTTGCCTAGACATAACTACGGAAAATGGTTCCCAAATTTAGCTTAAGCTGGTCTACATAGAGCTTAGCTTCGATATGCATAATAGACATGCCTTACAGATGAAGTCGTACCTTGTAATAACAGCTAATGTGCATGACCAAGCTCCAAGATGTGACCAAGAAGCAAACAAGTAACTCCTGAAGACTAATCAATCTAAAAAAAATGAACATACCAGTCGTGATCCATCTCCGAAGAGATAGCGAATGCCCTGGTGCTTCGAAACAGAGCCATCAACTGGATCCTTGTATTCAAACTCATCAGCTTCAACAACATCAGACACATCTGGCCTGATCTCCTTTATGATCCTGTGAAACCATATTATCAGGTGACTGAATAAGCTAAGTAATCATTTATGACCAGAATCCTTTTGTTAAGGATATTTACATGGACAATGCCTAATTGAGACTCTTTTTTTATAAGAGCATTTACATGCATAATGCCTAATCGAGACTTTCTTGTTAAAGCATAAACACCCTATTATCAAAAAGAAATGCAGTCAACTTGGCCACCATCAATAACCTATAGGAAGAGCAAATTACAAGCTATGAATGGAGCGGGAGCATTTATCGCACATTCAACAAATATATTGAGCTTGCGGTACACATCTATGGTGTACTGGCATATGGCCCAATCATGCTCCTAGAGTACAGGTAAATACAAAAGAGACACCGTGCAAAAAAACCGCAGACAGCATTTGACAATTTGCAGAGAAATCAACTGAGAAAAAACATACTTGTTGACGTCAGAAAGTGAGGATTGCAACTTCACCAAATGTGCCATTAGATCCTTTGCACCATCTGCATCAACATTCTGGAGGGAGTGCAATGACAGTTTTACAGTAGTTACTGAAGCTCTATAAATACTAGTCCACAGGCTTGCTTAACTATGTAAACAAAACATTTTTATCTAATAATACAGCGAGCATATATAAACTACATTCGAACAATTAAACGTGCATGGTTACAGACTTACCTCGTAGTCATATCGGGTGTAGTAGTGACGACCATAGGTAGCCCAGTGCTGCAAAACGATTTCTTCAACAGACACAAGCTTCTCGCTGGCAAGACTGCCCTTATTTTTGTGAGCAAGAATCGAAAGCCAGGCCAAAACTGCCCAGATTCCATCCTTTTCCCTTATATGATCAGAACCTGTAAGCATAGTTATCAAGTCATGTGAAAAGGTCTTACAGAAAAAAATTTAGGTATAAAGAAATAGAGCAAAAGAATACTGAGTTCAGATCATATGCAGCCAATGATCCACCAATATAATCATCGCAGATAAAGAAGTGAACTTCAAAAGTTCTCCAGGATTATATGAAATTAAATTTCTTTTTATTTTTTGAAATTTCAACTTAAAGATTTTTCGAGGGCATCCAATTAAGTCCACTAGATATATAATTGAGACATCCAAAATGAGACATTTTTTAACGACCTAAAAGGTAGAATAGATAAAGAGGATAGTGATGCCTTAGTCCTCCATATGTCACGCATAAGGGTCCAATAATTAGCAGAAAGTTTTTGCTTTCTAAAATAATCATTTAAAAGAAAGATATTCAAAGGGGGTATATTTTTTGAGGGCAAAAGACAAGTGAATGCAAGTGAATCCAAAGGGGATATATTGATGAAAAACATTGAGAGGGAAAGGTCAAAAGATAAGTGACTGCAAGTTTTATTGTTCAGCAAAATGAGAAAAGAAGGAATCTAAAATATTTCAAAAACCAAACATATGCAGTCAATAGAACGTAAAAATTGGAATCTAAAAATATTAAAAAAAGGCATGTAAAACAAAATCAATACAGCACTCAGAAATGAACTTGGTCATTCCTATATATCATATATTTCACTTATAGCTCCACTTTTTAGTTTACCATTACAGAGGTGCAAAGAAAATAATAAAATCTGTATAATGATAATAATGAATGGCATGTAGAGCAAAGTAAAATATATCTGACCATATTGGAACCCTTTACATCACAAAAATATCCCACGAGAATCCGGCTAACAGTGATACTATCTTAACTGCCAAAGTAGTATATCAAGCACACTACATATTATTTAATTTACCATTATAAGAGTCAGACCAAACCCCATTTTTTACCAAGAATCTGCTTTGTTCAATAACAAAGAATGAAAAAAATAGAATAAACAGTAGTAAGGGATAAGTATTGGGGTGTCACATGCAAGGTTTAAAAAAATGAAAAGCAGAACGAAGCGGTTTTCCCAGAATTGAGGCAAGGTGTGGTTGAGCCGATCGAGGCATAAGCTGATACCTATAAAAATTACAATAAAATATATACTAAAGAAATTATATATTCTGTATCACTATAATATATGCTGAAATTATAAAGATAGGAATACCGAAAAAAATATAGGAATACTGAAAGATGAGAAGACCGAAAGAAAAAGATAGGAACACCAAAAGAAAAGATATGTAATTGTATTTTTTTACTAAATTTCCATCCAATCAGAGAGGGAAGTCTATTGATATACCCTGGAATTCTAACCATTTGACCCAGGTAGAAAAACCGTCGTATGCATCCCCTCCTGTCATATCATACCCCAAACTCCCTTGAATTCTATCTTGCATGTTTATTAACAGGTAATGTTTTCTATAATATTTGAGGATTCGTATGTTTAAGGGTAGAATGGTAAGAGTTTATTGACATAATTGGACGTGTTTAATGGTAAATATGAACATGAAAGAGGCTAAATTTAAGCACTCCTCTTGTATAATTATATCTTAAATAAGTAGACCTTTATAAACATCTGAAATTGCCAATAAGACAAATGATTTACATAAAAAATGCTCTAAAATTTAAAAATGTCTTGCCTCCGCCTCACGCCTTGAACACCTGAGGCGGCCACCTCACAGACCCCAGCTGAGGCGACCATTCTGGAATGGTTTTCGATCGCCTCGCCTCGAGGCGTCCGCATCATGTGCCTCGAAAGCGTGTTTTTTTTAAACCATGACTCACATGATGAATGCAAAAAAGTTGTGGGTTATGAGTACATGGTGTCATTAAAGCTTGATATCAATAGGCTTAGCTCAGGACCGGCTCATTAACTAGTTAGTGAACTTGGCTCTACGATCAAATGAGTAGAGCTCGAACCAGACTTCGAATTTGATAGCCTTGTCGAACTGAGCTCAAGCCAAGTCATGCTTGGCTTATTAACTCAGTTTGATGGCTCGATTAGATAAATAATTCGTTTACGCACTTTTCGTTACACAAAAAAACAACTATATATTCTTATTCATATTAAACATCATTGATGGTTTATTTATTATTTTTCACAAAACCCACTTCAATTGTCTATTGATAGTGCAGCGTGCCTACCAGCCAAAAGCCCAGGGATCAAATCTTGGGGCAGATACCTACGTGTATTTCCCCTCTTGTTTAAAAAACTATCTGTACATATATAAATAAGGGTGTGTCAAAAAAGTTAAAAAGAGAACTCCAAACATAGATATAGTGTTACAAGTTGTTTTTAAATACTATTATTCAAACTATATATTGTTTTTAAATAAAAAAAATCCTTTCGATAATGCCGGTATCAACAACGAGAATCAAGGCCCTAAATGTCGGTTTCGGTCACCATTTCGGTATCGACCAAAACAGAATTTCGATGGAATTTCGGTGGAATTTCGACCGGAATTTCGATCATTTCGGTCATTTTTTGTACTAAGACCCCCATATTTCGGCCATTTCGGTCATTTCGGTCGAATTTCGATTTCGGCTGGATATCGATATTCGACAGAAATTCGACCGAATTTCGCTGAAATTTGAGGCCATGACGAGAATCAAGCCCAATGGAAACAGCAACTAACTATGGCTCTTAGCCCATACAAGGTCCTAAGCATAGGGGAGATCAAAGGGAAGGCCTAGACGATGAGTCCTGACGAGAAGAGCTTAGCCCCTTTTTTCTTTTTGACTTATAAGGTGCAAGAGTGCTCGATTAGTGAGCTATTACGCGACTGGTAAGCGTGTGTGGATAAGATTGCCACTGCTAGGGTTCGCGAAGACTTTTGTACTATACAACAAAAGAGCCAAAGAACAAGGATCCTCGTCAGTCAATACCGCCAGATGAGCTGTTGCGCGTCGACTCCTTTTAACTAACAACTTTGCGGCCACTCGAGAAAGGCTCTCGCCCCTGAAGAACCAGAAGCCCGAACAAAAATCCCTAGTCCGATTGGTGACCGTCTAAATGACCCAAGTCAAGTCCCTGACCGCTCCTACTCCCGATCCGTAGACTCCTTCCGTCTGCTAAAGTAAACTTAGTGACATGATTTTTGTAGTAAAAATTGCAGAAAACTTCGTACATGTTTCAATAAGTCATCTGGATGACTTGATTTATTATCGCATTATTATGGTTTATGCGCTCCCTTAAACGAATCATGCTTCGCTAAGCTTGAGCTCAATGAGCCCTAACTTGAGCCAACTTTTCTGAGCTCAAGCACAAGCCAGAATGCATTTTCAAGCTCGAGGATTGAGTCAATGTCAGCTCAACTTGATAAGCTCGATAGACACCCTGGTTATAAGAGTTGTTGCTATATACGAGGTGGCCGCCACCCTACTAAACATACCAGTAGTCACCATATTCATATGGGCTACTGAAGATTAGACAATAATACAACATATGAAACTCAAAAAGCTTGTCTATGTTATAAAGTTAAGGTCTGCTACAAGTCTAACTAGACTCGAGCATAAAGTGACCTAAAGTCTAACTGAGCTCAAGTTCGATAAATTGTTAGGTCGGTTTTACTCAAATCAGGCTCACATTTAGCCCCAAGTTATTAGAGTCTTTTTCTTTCACAAAGTTAGAAAAAAAATGATTTTTTATGAACAATAAAAACGACTAAAAGATGGTCACTAAAATAGATCTTTTTTCCTTTCGTATGTTAGGAAAAAAAAGACTTTTCATAGTGGATAATAAAAAGCGATATAAAGATCGTCACCAATTGAGAAAACAATGGGAAGACAATACCTATTAACTTCAAAAATGAAATACAGATTCATACCACAGGGAAAATGATATTACACCAGAAACACAAACGTATAGCACTATTCCTCTTTGTTGAGATAACTTACCACGCTATTCATAATCAACAAACCAAGTAAGAGCTAAATATGTTATCACCACAAAGAAATATGGTGTAAGAATAGAAGCAACCTGTCCCAAAGCTCTCTTCACCACAGATTGAGCACACTCCAGCATCCATCAAGTTGCCAAAAAATTTCCAGCCGGTAGGTACCTGATGTAAGTGAACCAGTCATTATGATGAAAAATTAAATTTATGTATATAATAAAGGTTAAACCAAATGTTTGGATTCCCATCAACCTCGAAAAATTTCAGATTTAGATTCTTAGCAACAACATCTAAGGCAGCAGAAGTGGGCATGCTCCTGCAAGAGCAAATTATACAAGTAAAAAAAACATAATTTACAAGGATAACTCTAGAACATGCATGCTCTTGCAAGAGCAAAATATACAAATAAAAAAAACATAATTTACAAGGATAACTCTAGAACATGAAGCTAAGAAAAGTCAAAATATGATGAACTTCATCAAACAATAGCTATGAATGAAAAATATTTAAAGTACAGCCTTCAAAACAAATAATTCTATGAATCATGAGTTACGCAATTTCCCAAAAATTCAGGGAATATTTTTTACTTCAACAAAACTTATGTTTTGTTTACTTCTTTCATGTGTAAAGAAAACTTAAGGACCAATACAAAAAAGAGTAGAAAAAAGCACCTGGCCACACCCTTTAAGCCTGAACTGAAGTAAGGAATAGACTGCACTGCATTAGCAGCTATAATAGCAACCGAGTCCGAAGGTGTCACGAAAAACCTTAACATTACAGACACATTTCACCACTTAGCAAAACATATCGTCCACAGTGGAATTAACAGATAAGCATATGCAACAAAAAGAAGACAGTTCTCTTCGTGCAAAATGTAAGGATGAGAAATATCAACGTGCATCCTACCTTTTACCTAAGACCATATTACGGTCTGCATCACCATCAGCTGCAGCACCAAATTCTGGGGGCTCTTCCTGGGGTGCCGATTTACCCAATCCCATCCGTGCAACCAACTCCTTGGCATATGTAAGATTGGGGTCTGGATGCCCACCTCCAAAGTCTTCCTGTTTTGCCACATTCTATCACACAGAGACTCTTTAAAGAGAAAAGTGATATTCTGATTTCTTGAGATCACCTTGGGAACACAATTAAGCAATGATCTTTCATCAGCACCAAGTTCTTCCACAAAAATTCGTTTGGCATAGGTTCCGGCAACGCCATGGAGAGCATCATAACTAAGACATACAGACAGGAAATAACACGTGAAAAATGATGTGTGCCTCATGCTGGCTCCATTTATAGTCCATGCTTACCAAAAAGAGAATTTGGGTGATGCAAGAAGCTTCTTGATGGCCTCAAAATCAAAAATCGATCTGTGAATCAAAAGCAAGTCAAAAGTTGGCGAAAAACTTAAAACTTGAAATGGTATGCAGATAGGATAGCATGACTTGGATCTCAGATAAATAAAGATTCAAAAACTCATCTCTGCACCATTTGTATATTCCCTGGGGTGTTTCCTAGAGTATTACTATCACTATATTGCGATAGCATATTTCTAGAGAAGATCTTTCTTTAATGTTTTTCAATCATAATTAAGTCTTTTCATCTTCCTGATATGATTATTTTACTTAGAAACCTGATAGCAGATTAGTTCTTCTTGCAGAAAATGTTACTACTGAGTATTCAAAATTAACACCCATTCATGCATTCTTTGTACTGGGTACTATCTTTACTCGTTCCGTTCTTTTTCGCTTTTCTTGGTTTATGTAGAAATATAAGATCTTTGTTCTCTTGGGAGTCTTGACATCTAGATTTCAATATCAAGACATGGTGAAATAAATATCTAGTTTCTTGCCAAGTAAAAGAATGGTTAAAATTGCATACTTCATCAGTTTTACGTAATCAGTGGTTGAATCAAAAACATCCACATCAAAATCTCCTTCTGGACCTCTGAAACTCGTAACTCCAATGGAAGATATATCAACCTGCATGCGACATGACAATATAAATCCCCAGTATTTAGAGAAAGAACGAGGGCATGATCATACTTACATCTGGAAGATCTTCAGCAATGAAATACTCTTTGATAGTCTTTGTATTTGCAAATATTTTGTCTGTAATCCCTTCCGGAGCTGGTCCTCCATTTTCCATATTGTACTTGATTCCAAAATCCTGTTAAAAAATAAGAACAAATACCATGTGCTCAAATATTCATAATAAATATAAAAATTTAAACGGAGCTTCTCAGTGGACAGGACTACCAAGGATAATAGAACTTTCTATGGAATATATCAAAAAATAGAGAGATCGAGTGATGGTGTAGCATACTTGTTTCAGAACTATATTGGTATACTCTTGATTGTGAAATAAGGAGTACGAGAGTTTCTTTACGAAATTTTCCATTCCTACAAAACTTTCTGCTTTTCTTTTCGTTTTTTTCAAGATCTTTTTATATAGCGCATAATAGCTGCTTATTTGCTCTGCACTGCATACAATCAAAAGAAAGTTATAGACCTTTTTCAGATTAATTACATATGCAGAACTTCAAATGAGCTGATCCTCTCTGTTTTTGTCTGTCCGAGAGTACGAAGATTTCGCTCTACTAAATATTTAGGACATTAACCTATTTATATATCTCTATTAACTAGAGGGGGATGCAAACACTTCAACGGGCAGTCTGACAAAAGGCACCAAGGACAAAAGGCACCCATCCATAAAAAGGAAATAAGACACCAAAAGACCAGCAAGTTTCTTCCAAGTACACTAAAAAATTCACTGCCCATGTGAAGATCTTTCCTGTATTTATTCTTGATAAAGAAGTTTCCTAGACGAGGACTGTTGGGACACTCAAAACACATTTACATGCCGCTGCCACCATTTACCGGTCACAGTTGCTTAAATCACACAACTGCTACTGTATCAAGTGCCATTTTTCAGCTGCCTTTCATTTCTGCAATGCAGTGGCATTCCTACAATATCTCCCTCAGAACCACTCCACTATGCCAAGGCCTGTGGAAACCACAGTTGATATTATCACTTTAACCAATAAAAAGGTTCATTGCAGAAATGTGTAGGTTGAAGATTTGGCCTGACATGGACAGATGAAAGATAAGCTTCCAAAAGTGAGCTTGTGTGTCAGCTTGGTTTCCGGGAAAGGGGGTTCTAAGGAGATCATTCAGAAGGAATTTTGGAGATATCTTCCCTTTAATAGTGTGGATGCAAATGCATTAGATATGAAAAAAAGTTCACCGGGAAATAAAGTGAAATAAAGCTATAATCAAGGCCAAATACATGTTTATTTGCACTTTGATTACATAACAAATGTTGCTCTTTCATTAAATGGATTGTTTACAAGAAATTCATGAACCTCTTGCATTTACCCACGGGAAATTTGTAGTTGTTCATCTGAAATGAAATAAATGTATGTTGGATGATTAGGTTGGTCTCTTTGCATGATCAGGATTACATAATGTAGCCATTTAAAATATGATGCACTATAATTTATGACCTACACAAATATCATGCATTGGAAGAGTGATTCAAAGCTATAAAAAAGGCTAAGAACATAACTTGATGAGGTGGAGATGTTTTTGAGGAAAAAATGGGTATGAGCCCAAAGAGGTACACATTCTAAATTGAGGTTGAGATATGGAAGTCTCATCTCATACTTGTCACAAGTGGATGTTCATTCTTAGATCAGTGTAAGATGTCTATGCATTAAGGTATATACATTTGCAATGTTCTGAACAAGAATTCACCAGCAAGTTGGTAAGTGCACAAGAGTGCAGGAAATGTACTGAAAGGAAACATGCATATTTTTACATAATAAATCAAAAGACAGATATCTCTCACAAATATTGAGGTAAAATGTTCGTCCAAAAAGAGTGAGGTGAAACGAATTCCTCATTGATTATTTTATTTGAGGAACGAAGCGTGAAACTGAAAATGTTTTTTTTCAACGGAAAGTTGTGATTAACATTCTCACCCGATAGTTCGAATAAGAAATCATCTGTACAGCCTTTAAGAAGACAGAAAACAAAGGAATATGTAATTCGGTTCATATAGGACTTCCAAGTATGAAGGATGCAATAGTTTTTTTTTTAAATAAGGGTGCGAGAGCTAAGGTTTAATCAATTTTGCTGCACCCATAAAAGTCATATCGCATTGCATTCCCATTCAAAGGAATGGGTAAAACACGGTGACTTTTAATTACACCAATTAAGAATAATTGGTTGAAATTCAATCCAATTAATTCCAGATCAATTAGCACAAATTAGATCTCGAGTTATTTGCATTTAATTTTACGGCGATTGAATTTGACCATATTTGGCTACAGTCCGCCCAATTGAATTGGGCTACTTAAATGATTCAGATCATAATGGTTAAATATGATTAAATAATAGCCACTACCAGTAGGGCTATTACCATGATTTTCCTTTTAAATTCTTCAATTTTCCAAGAGTTGTGCACAAAATCCTAGCTAGATTAGGAATTCTTACTGTGAGATACGATGAAGAAAGAAAGATACCTTGGTGGGATATGGAATAAGGGAAGTTTAAACCTTATATCTAGTTTGGTTGGTAAATTTTGTTTATTAGGGATAGGCTGCAGATCATGGCCTCAATTGTTGATTTGATGTTGTTTTGCCAAAGTCCACAAAGGGAAACGTTGGGGAATTTTGTTGATATGATCGGAAATCATGGAAATGACTTCGAATTTTGATTTGTTTAATAAATTAAGGTTCTAAGGTTCTTTGATCAATATAAATAAATAAATGTACACATTTGTTAGCTAAATAAAAGTGTGATTGTAATGTTATTCTTACATCCTAACATTTTTTTAAAAGAAAAAAAGGCGTTCACTGATAAGGTGCACGTTCAAAAATATATGAAATCATATAAGGCATGCTAAAATACAAATATGCCCTCAAAAGTCTAATATGCAATTCATATGTAGGAGCGCTTGCTGTCATAGTCAACTACAACTATTTGTGTATACCCCGTCACGTTTTTTTGTTGTGGGGAGGGGGAGGGTTGCCATATGCACTCTTGGAAATGTTATTGATGAGATACATTGAGTAATAACTTGTCAATTAGCTCGATGCAATTGTACGTACTCCCTCATTAATGGGAGGCAAAGCTCCGTGTTCAAAACGAGAGTCTTGTTGCCCGGTCAATGAGTCTGAGTGCTAGGGAGTAGATGTGCCCCAATGGGTCCTCGAGGGTGGAGTGTTGAAACCTGATCAAAGATGCTTACGTTATTTAAATCAGGTTTTAATTAAAGCTATACATCATTTAGATTTTTACATAATCTGGATCCATTTAAACATGGGGTAGCTGCATAAACTTTAATGTTATTGCCAATAGTTGTATGTAATCTAGCGATATACAACCATGTATAAAATGTGGATCGCAAACTTCTTTATATATGTGATAACTATTCTAATATTCACAACTTATACCATCAAATAACATCAAGTTGCAAACTTGCAACTAATCTAAAACATTTATTACAATTCAAACAAAAATCTGTATGCAATAAAACTAGTATGTGTAGATGTATAATAAATTGAATATGATATATACAGGTTTATGGAGCTTTGCTTGTTTCAAGTGATCTCTTCTCTTTGCATGGAGCTATATATAAAAATATACAATGTTTAACATGAAAATAAAAACACAAACATAAAAAAATATAATGCTTACAGAAAAATAAGATCATGTGCAAAGCACATAACCAAAAAGGAGAAAAAAGGCCTCGTACTTGGGGCTTACACCTCCGCCTCACCTCGAGCACTTCAGACAAAGCTGAGGCGTAAGCCCCACCAACCATATCTGAAGCATGCACCTCAGGGCGCTTTTAGCATGCCTCACCTCGAGGCATATGCCTTTGCGCCTCGAGGTGCCTCTTTTTAAAACCATGCCTGGAATAAACACATCTATTATTTCTTCCAACATGATATCAGAGCGGCGGTCCTAAACCAAAGCTCAAGTATCCAAAATCCTAGACCCCACCTTCCAGAACCCCCCTCCCCCACGCACAACCCCAACACGCAGCGCCCCCCCCCCCTCGCGTGTACAGCCTCACGCGTGTTATCTGCATGTAAATCATTCCCTGCACGTCAGTCCCCTCGTATGGTTGATGGATTTGAGTGCATAAGTCTACATATGCATTCAAATCCATATATGCTTATGTAGACATTCATTTTTTAAGCTTTACAAGCCCTAGTTTTCTACCTCCGGTATCATGTCTGAGAACAAAGTAGATGTACCCATCACAAGCTCTTTCAGAGGTCCACCGCCTATTGTCAAAACGGACGAGACAAACTATGAGCTCTGGCCTATGTAGTTCATGAGCCTTATGAAGTCAAATGATAACAAACATATTCTTACTGAGGAGGAGCAGGTGGAGAAGGCTGGGGTAAACGCCTCATGGGAGGCGGATGACGCATATGCCAAAGTTTGGCTCTCTGGTACATTGACTATTGAAATCGCCAATGACATGTTGCATCAACCTACTGCTAAGGCGATGTGGGATATCTTCGCAGCAACATATTCTCAAGCGAGGAATGAGACGAAGATCTTCCAACTCCGGCATGATATATTCAATGTCAAGTAGAATAGACAACCCATGCATTTCATTGTATACATTCTTGAGAGGGATGTTTGAGAAGCTACACAGCTTCATGCCTCTCACTGCCACCCCTGAGCAACAGAAAATATATAGGAATGCTACCATGTTTGGTGTATTTCTAGCTGCTCTTGATTCTGAATATGATGCTGCTCGTTCTCATATCCTCGCAGATGCTACAATTCCTCCCATGGAGGAAGCTTTCCGCGTGCTTAACAGGATTATTATTCCGTCCACTACTAGTAGCCAGACTTCATCGGCGATGGCATCCTCCCGAGGCAGAGGGGGTACCTCTACTTCCGTGGACATGGACCACATGGTAGAGGGGTCGAATATGTCAGCCATGCACGTTTTGACATCGTCCTGACCATTCAGAGGATGCATGCTATTATAAGCATGGTTTTCCTCCATCGGCCCGAGTAGCGAAACAAGTTGAGCCTCCAGCAGTTCCTACCTTAGATCATCGGTTTGAATACCTTGTGGTCAGACTGATGCATATTATGCTTCCTTTCGCTTCACCATCTCCAAGAGGTCATTCAGATATGGCAGCTTTTGCTTCTGTTATACCTCTGCTACAGCTAACACCTTAGGTAATATTTATGCTTTTACATCTTGTCATGGATCCGAGATTACAAAATGGATTATGGACTCCGAGGCAGCACATCATTTTGACGACAGCTTGAATCCTATAGACGGGTTCCCCCAAGGAAAACGGTTATAATATCCGATGGGACTCATTCCCCAATCACAGGACATGGGGAGATCACTTTGACGCCCTCGATACGTTTGTAGAATATACTACATGCTCCTGATTTTTCTATGAATTTGCTTTCTATTAGTCAGATTACAAAGGATTTGCACTGCTGAGCTATTTTTGATCCATCGTCTCTTGTTTTTCAGGATATTCTTACAGTAGAGTGACTGGGTGTGGTCGTGAGCAAGGTGGCCTCTATCGTCTAATTCGAACTCCCTATGCGGGCGTATCGTCTCATTCGGACCAGTCTCTCTGTTCACTTAGCATATTCGGTTTGGTCTAGATTTCACCAGGGTCTTCCCTCCAGTGTGAGGCATGTCAGTTGGGAAAGCATTATCGGGCTGTTTTTCCCAGACGCCAGAGTCAGAGCAGTAGCTCCCTTTTTAAGCTTTTCAAATTGACATTTGTGGTCCAAGTCGTGTTCTTGATCACCAGGGACACCGATTTTATCTTGTGGATGCGGATGATTTTTCTCGATTGTCTTGGGTGTTTCTTTTGAAAAAAAAGTCTGAAGTAGGAGATGTGATCAAAACTTTTATTAATGAAGTGTAGAATGTTTTCTTTACCTCTGTGAAATTTGTGTGAACTGATAATGCTTTGGAATTCTGTACTCGTGCTCTATCTCACTTTCTTTCATCTCATGGGATTATTCATCAAACATCTTGTGCTTACACTTCTCAGCAAAATGGTGTTGCTGAGGGAAAGCATCGTCATTTACTCAATGTTACTCGGACTTTTCTCATTCAGAGTTGTGTCACACATTCATTTTGGGGAGATGTGGATCTTACAACATGCTATTTGGTGAATCGCATGCCATCGTCCGTCTTGGTGAGAAAATTCCTTTCTCTATAGCTTTCTCTGAGGAGTTATTCTCGCTCACTCTTCGCGTGTTCGGCTCTATTGTTTTTTGTTCACCAGTTGGTTTCGGATCTTGACAAGCTCTGTCCTAGAGCTATCAAATGTGTGTTTACTAGATACTCCAAGATCTAGAAGGGATACCGATGTTATGATCCTTAACGCAGAACGTATTATATCAATGCTGATGTCACCTTTTTTGAATCTGTGATGTATTTCTCTCCTATAAGTGACAGGTTGACTTCATCAGACTCAGATGATGAGGTTTACATGCCACCCTCTCCTACGAGTCAATCGCCTCCGCCTGTGCATGTGGTTCGACCACTGCCAACATCTCCACCAACGCCACCTCCTCCACCCCCTCCTACTACTAAATCGCACATGCCCATTGTTCCACCATTACCTAAATGGTAGGCACCCACTTGTCCAACAGAGCCTTGTTCATGAGCTCGACATCACGGACTCCAAGGCCACCATCAGATATCGGATGGGAGGCAGTAGAGGGTTGGTCTGGAGTTTGGTGTCTGCACCTCCTGAGGCGTATGTGGTCAGTTGCAAAAGGGTGTTTACTATAAAACATCAAGCAGATGGCAGCCTTGATCGCTACAAGGCAAGATTAGTGGCACGAGGCTTTACTCAGACTATGCTAAAGCCTACGATTGTGTCAGCTGGAGGTTCCTGTGGTCTTCGCTGCAGCGGAGGGGTTTCTCAAAGGTTTGGATGCAGTGGATGAAGAGATGTGTCACCATCTGCTCGAGCTCGGTCTTGGTTAACGGTAAGCCCGAGGGTAGGTGGTTTCAGCAACAGCAGGGGGTTCACCAGGGGTGCCCCCTGGCTCCTTGGCTCTTTCTCCTGTTGGCGGATTGTTTGGCAGGCTTATTCAAGCGTGCAGTAGATGCAGGGTAGTGTGAGGGATTCCGCATGGGGGACGTTTCGGTTCCTTTGCTTCAGTATACGGATGGCATTTTGATCTTCTTGGGGGCATCAGAGGAGTAGAATCGCAACGCTACGGTCCTGGTGGATATCTTCGGGAGTCTTTCGAGCTTGCAAATTAACAAGTAGAAATCGGTGGTGATTCCGTTCGAGCTGGACGACACGGGGTGTGGCACGGTTGCTGGGTGGGCGGGATGCCCCTCGAGGGTCTCCTGATTTCCTGTGATCCTATCTGAGGCTCCCGCTGGTGGATGGCAGAATGAAAAAGTCGAATTGGGACTGCGTGTTGCGCAGATTGGAGGAGAGGCTGGCTGGTTGAAAGGTCGTTATTCTATCTAAGGGAGGGAAGCTGACGCTCCTCAAGAGCGTGCTCGTCGTCATTCCGATCTTTTTCTATTCTACTCGTTTGATGTCTGTCGAGGTGAGAAGGAAGTTCGAGGCAATGATGAGGTCCTTTTTCTGGTCGGATGGGAGGCAGCAGAGGGCCGGTCTGCATCTGGTGGGATGGGAGGAGGTTACAAATTATGTATCTGATGGTGGCCTTGGAGTTCGTGATGTCGAGCTCATGAACAAAGCTCTACTGGCCAAGTGGGTGGCTCAAATTTGGGGATCTTCAATTTCGCTGGCGGCAAGGCTTTTGAGGGCCATTTATGGCGTCACGGGGGCGCTGGTGGCTGAGAGGAAGAGATTTGAGTCGCTACTTTGGGTGGGAATCTGTGTTGTTCTGCCGGATGTTATGCCCTCCTTGCGTCTGAAGGTGGGGAATGGACGGTTGTTTAGATTCTGGCTCGACGACTGGACGGTGGAGGATGCGTTTGGGCAGTGTTTCCCTCGGCTGTTGGCTTTGGCGGTGGACAAGTCTGCTTGTCTGGCTGAGGTGGTGGACTCCGATTCAAGGAATCTATGGTTTGTATCAGATTTGCCGGACCAATGGTTGGATGATTTCTTGCAGATGATGATGGTCTCTCCTTCGTCGGGGGAGTGGTCCAATGTTCCAAATCATTATGAATGGGAGGAAGATTCTCATTTAAGAAAGTTTACCATATGATGAGAAGGCCGCCTGTGGGGAGGGACGAGGAGTTGTGCGCGGACATGAAGATTATTTAGACCGCCAAGATCCCCGATAGAGTGAAGATTTTCCTGTGGTGTTTGAGAAGAAATCGTTTGTGTGACAAAGAAAGGAGGAGGAGATTGTTCGGCTTGCCAGATGTGTGCCGTGACAGGTGCGAAGACGTCGTGGAGGACGTGGTTCATCTCTTCTTCGGATGCACGACTTCAGCGTAGGTTTGGGGTTCGGTGGGGATCTCGTAGGAGGAGACCAGCGGCTTGGTGCATTTTTTGAGGTCGGTTCGTTCGGCGGGGCTAGGTTCGGCGGATGACGGCTCAAGGGCTTTCGCTGTGCTGTGGGCTATATGGGTTCTGGGCAGAATGATCTAATATTCAAAAATCAAAGATTCTAATCGAAGAATGTTGTCTCGCATTTTAACGCTCTGTACAATTTCTGGACCTCTACTTGATGTACTCTCTTTCTTTTCTTCTTTTTTAATGAAAGTGTGGTCGTGGTAACTCCCACCTTGGGAGATCTCCCCAATGTTCATAAAAAAACCTAAATTCTATACACGTCGGTTTGCTTCTGCTCATGGACATCGCCCATCATCCAGTATGGCCCAAGTTTGTTTTGATAACATGGTTTCTAACCACAGATCTAGAGATATATCTGTGCAGGAATTATTACAAGAGAATAGCTCGCAGTTGGAGGAGGTTTCCAGTGACCTGGATATACCTATTGCAGTTCGCAAGCAGAAGCGGTCTTGTGCTTCATACCCTCTTGCTTCTCATGCCTCCTTTCATTGTCTAACAAGGGAATTTCAAAGATTGGTTGTGGTTCTATCTGTCATGGCAATTCCACAGAATTATCAGGAAGCATTGAAGGATAGTTGTCGGTGCTTGGCTATGGAGGAAGAAATGGTTGTGTTGCAGTCACGTGGTACATGGAGTTTGATGTCTGCTCCTCCTGAGGCATCTGTGGTCAGTTGCAAATGGGTGTTTACTGTAAAACATCATGCAGATGGCAGCCTTGATTGCTACAAGGCAATATTAGTGGCATGAGGCTTCACGTAGACCTACAACGTGGATTACTTTGACACGTTTTCTCCAGTGGCTCATCACTCTACACTACATGTCCTACTTTCAGTAGCAGTGGTACAAAATTGGCCTTTGTTTCAATTAGATGTTAAAAATGCATTTATGTATGGAGATCTACAGGAGCAATGAGGAAGAGTGTCAGCAAGTTTGTAGACTCCATAAAGCAATATACGACCTTAAGCAAAGACCAGGGCATGGTTTCAGAAGCTCTCGAACCTGATTGAGAAGCAAGGGTTCGAGAGGTCTTCACTCTTTATGCAGAGGACACCTAGAGGTATTGTTGTCATAATGGTCTATGTTGATGATATTCTTGTTGCAGGAGATGATATGCACGGGATACAAACGGCAAAAGAGTTCCTAGGTTGTCGGTTCGTTACTAAGGATCTGGGCATCCTAAGGTATTTCTTAGGGTTGAAATTTGCTAAGAATGCACGGGATCTTGTGATCACCCAAAGAAAATATGTTACGGACATGCTTGTTGAGACGAGCATGATCGGGTGTCGACCCTCTACTACTACTATGGATCCTAACATGAAGTTATACAATGATGATACATATGATGTTGATAAGATGAGATGTAGAGAAATGGTGGGAAAGCTCTTTTATGTTACTATTACCAGACTGGATATCTCTTTTGCAGTGAGTAGAATGAACCAGTTCATAGAACAACCTCGGCAAGTACATATAGACGATATATACATGATATTGAGATATCTAAAATCTTCTCTAGGTGCAGGATTATTTTTCAGGAAAGGAGCAACTCTCTGTATCTGCGTGTGCTGATGATGTTGAGAAGCTTAGACTCGGACAGAACCGTGGAGCAACCTGGAATGGGTGAGAAGGGTGGCATGTCAACTGTTAAGCAGAGGCGATGGAAAGAGCGATCAACGCTCATACCAAAGATAAAGAAAATTAGTCACTGGATTTTTTCGTATAATTATATGAATTCCAGGAAAGTATGTACGACGACAATCAGAGAGAGGAGAGGCAAAGCGGCAGCAGTCAGGTCTGTATGATGTGAATTATTACATATGCTTATTTTAGATCTTGTTCATGGGAATGTGGGATATGGATAAATTATTGTGGAATAGGTGGTGGTTACCACAATAAGCATATCTTGGATAAGAACTTATTCCAGGGGATTATCTCGAAACCAAAAAGGTAGGAAGTAGGAACTCCTCAGATAGAGGGTTGTCTTCAGTCCATAAAAAAAGAAGCCCATCCATGGAAAGCATCCTAGTCACCCTCCTCTCCACTCCAAAAGAGGAACCACCCTCTTTTTATCTCCCAAACCATGGGACGCAATTCTTTAGCGATTGTTTTGCCCTTCTCTCCAAAAAGTAGAAGATCCTCATGTACGATGCAAGTCAGGATTTGTTGCTTAGGGTATTCTATGTTTTTGGCACGTTGAATTTGTCTCTATCTAAGAAATCAAAATATAACCTTGGCGGCATCTGATTACACGTCTCTTCAATATGCAAATGAGTGCAAACCAATCGAACTTTCATTGGAATGCTTCTTAGTTTAGAAGCTTGTGCCTTCCGAAGGTTTAATGCCACCCTTTTTGCGAAGAATGGAACTGTGCCGAATTGTTCTTTACCATGTGGTTCCATCAGATTCAGTCAGTGTATTTTTCCTTAATGTCGCACCCAATTCTATTACATGGGACTAGATTTTGGTTTGCCTTTGATCCTTTTGCTGCCTTCCAAAAGATTCACATGAGTGTCTACTTCATCAATGAGATGGGGTGTATAGCGATGCGTGCCCATCCAAGACCTAGGCAAAGTGGTCAAACTCTAAATAGCCTAGGTGGGCAGTCAAATTTATGTTGGTATATACAAAAAAATGGCAAAGCCTTCTCCGATTATAAGTAGGGTTGGATACATGGATTCTTGCTCAAATCCATGCTGAAAGATTCGACTATGTTTTACGCAAGTTGTCGACTACCTAGGTATACACAAACTAGGAGAATTTTTTATACCTCACGTGGACCACCTGGGTTATGACTTGCCGTCAATATGAAAGCTCCAGTTGACTTAGATCCCTGCAATTTAAGAGTAGAAAATGAAACGTCTATGGTTAATATTATAGCAAGGTACATAGTATCATAGCAGCATTTACCCCAAAAACATGGAAAGAGAGATGCAAACAACTAAAAATATATCTTCCACTTACATCTAAACCAACCCTCTCACGTATCACAGCTGAAACAGCAGGTGTGGACAGCAAACCATTCTGTCCCACCCAAACACGTCTAACACCATTTGCAGCGGCCATTTTGATAATAATCTGTTAAAAAAATATCGCAGTCAGCCGTTAATCTGATTAAAATCTTTTTATTGTAAAAAGCTTCTCAACAAAGAATTATGATAATGCTCCTAAGAGCATTAGAGAATGTTGACATCAGATGTGTGGCTTCAGATTATTTGGCATTGGAAAACCGAAAATGGCAATTGATTGATGTGCATATCTTTGGTAGACTAGTTGACTTACCCCCTAATACACCCATCAGAAATACGTTAAATTTCCTTATCATAAAAATAGTGGCATGTTGGCAGTTGCTAAGTATAGGTAAAAACCGAAAGGAGTTTGGTAAACTTGTGAGAGTATTTTTTATGGATATTTGAATTTTCCTCTGTAGTTTCTTTCAAACCGATCCCTTACCAGGCCCTTAAATTGTATTCTACTGAAAAAGATTAAAAGAGACCCTATAAAGCTATAAATAAACTACAAAAATATGAAAATAGAATGTGATGCACAATATGCCTAGTTCTGCCTTTGAGGTGCTGGCCTAGGAATAAGCTACAAAGAAGCATCCCGGCAGGTTATTTAGGGCTGACACAGAGCAATACTAGATATTAATGAATGATAAAAACCAACCATGGACTTGACAATTAGTTCTTTCACAGACATAAAACTTGCCGAATAAAATGGATTTCAGCATTTATAATAAAAAATACCAAAACAGGTTTGCAACAGCAATTGCACCGAAATAGCTCAAGGTCAGTGACAAATTTTGAATAGGATGCATAAAACTAGATATATTTCAGAACATGGTCAAGTATCCGTATAACTGTTTGCTGACAATTTCTAGTTCAACACAAGCATGTACATGGGAGCAACTATTTATTTTAGAATATATGAGGACTCAAGTTCTACAACTGTTAAACTTTACCTGAATGGCATCTTTTGAGAAGTAACGCCCATCCCCGGAAACAACAATTGTAGCTCCTGAAAAGCATAATTATTGTTAGCTATCATAGAGGAAGTACAACACACTATTTTTCTATGGGGGAAACACCAAGGAATAAAGGTTGTGTTTAAATACCCTACAGAACCAAGTGAAGACCTCATATTTACTCACTAGATAATTTGAGTGTTCCCTAAAAACGAGGTGAAGTATAGCCTCAAGATGGTCGAGACATAGACCCCAAAGCCCCAATTTATAAAGGAAAAATACCTATAAAACTACATAACTATATACTAATGAATTTATATATTATCTAACTAGGGAGTCATTGTCTATAATTATCATTAGAATATAAGAGATTACATAGTTGTCACTAAAATATTTATAAGGAGGTAAACGGACGGATTCGGATAGGGATAGAGGTGCTATCATATCCTTATCATTTTTAGAATATGGATAAGAATATAAAAATGGATCTTTTGTTGATAATGAAAATCGCAAACCATATCCTCAAATATGGATACGGAAACGGATAATCATAATCCGAATATAAAAATTTTACAAACGGATATGGATTATCCTACGGATAATAAATTTTTCCTAATACTTAAATTGAATTTACCCACTTAAATGATATGATGGTAGTGCAGTGTACCTACCATCCAAAAGACCACGGTTCAAATACCCCGTCGTGGGGGTTGCGTTAGGTAGTCGACAGTCAGCATAAAAAATAGTCGAACCTTTCACCATGGATTTGAACAAGAATCCATGTAGTCGACCCTACTTATAGCAGAAGAAGGCTTCGTCACTTAAATTGAATGTAAATATTTTTTTATAAAGTTCAACTTAATAGTTAATAAAAACAAAAATACAAATAAAATAAAAAAGAATATGATGTACATCTTCATGGTGTACACCCCATATTTCCTCAAACAAATAAAATAAAAAAGAAAATAAAGTAAAATGTTAAAATAAACTTTTATAAAAAATAGTTAAACAACAAAAGATACATATTCGAATAAATTACTAGATAAAGAGCTTCAATTATGCCTCAATTCTCAATTAGAGGCCCTTTTTTAAAATGCTATAAAGAGGATCCTAAACTTACTTTATGCATTAACATCGACATAGAAGGGTCATGGAATCTCATGAAAGCATGTATTTGCCTATTTGGTGCAAAAAAAAGATCAAATCTCTCATTGTTACGTTTGCAAAATGAAGTCCCAATTGCGAATCGAGGTATAGTTGGGGCCTTCTTGTAATTTATCTGATATATTTTTCTTCATGCATTTGAAATGACTCTAAAATGAATTATAATATGTGTAACCTTAAAACATATTTAGATATTTATTTATACATAAATTGATATATGTCTATGATACAAACACAAATTTAATAATACGAATATTTGTATCTGTATCCGTCAAAAAATCCGTAATACTATCCATTTCCACAAAAAATGGCATATGTATCCATATATGTACAATAACAAAGTCATTTCCCGTAAATTTTTACACAAGATATATACATATATATCCGTAAAAAAATAAAAACCAATATCTATATACGTATCTGTATCCGCCAAAATCAAAATTACATATCTATATCCTCTTAAAAGTAAATGAGATGATGGTCGGATACAGATATATATATATATATATATATATGTATGTATGTATGTATGTATGTATGTATATGTATGTATGCATCCGATTACATCCCTGCTTACAGTACATAAAATTATGACAAAATATACTTTGATGAAATTTATATGTTACGTGGCTAATATATAGTATATGACAACACAGAGATACCTTAAATTCTAGGTTGTTTATTTTGCTCAATATACCTCTCCTGAAAAAATAAGTTACAAGTAATGTTTGCTATGAAATTTGTGGATTTGTATGTGATGGGTGTAATGTTAAGAGTTTAATAATAGGACATGTTTTAATGGTAAATATGAACATAAAAGATGTTAAATTTAAGCATTCATTGTATCAATATATCCTAAACAACTAGACATTTATAATCATTTGAAACTAGCAAGAGAAAAAGTGATTTTCTTAAAAAAATGCTCCAAAATCCTTAAAGCCTCAGCTCATGCCTCGAGCTGCCTCGATCGAGTGAGGCATAGGCCTCGCCAAATGGGATTAAGGCAAGTGTTTCAAAGCCAAAATGGGTCGTACCGCCTCACCTCACCACCTTTCGTACCTCGAGGCCCATTTTTTAAAATCGTGCTCCTACGATGCTCATCATCTTGCTTCTTCAACTATTTCGAGCATCAACCGAACTTCATTGCAAATACATAAGTCATGTTAATTGTGTTCTCTCTTATTTAATCTTCAACCTACATCGAGATCGTGTCATGAAATTAGGAAGGACGTTTAATTTGATATCATCATTTCTGCCTAGAAACTAGGGGGTTTGGTTATGCATTATTTAATTGGTAGGCATTTGTTCTAACCCCTACCCTTTCCGAGGGAGCATGAAACCAACCAGCCAATCCATCACCAACTTAAAAATCCAATTACAAAATACAGCTTGTTTATATTTCCTTTCCATGATTAGACATGATTAAGTCACCCCATCATCTTCTCATCAGGTACTACTCTGCTTTCGTTATCAAAAGACTCGCTCAAGTTCCATCTTAATGTTCAACTAATCTTTAAATGACCATCCCGCACGTATATCAGTATTTTTAAACCTCTCCATCATTGATTTGCAACCTTACATGTCTAGATGGACATTGGAACCTTCACACTCTAATATTACAAGTGATAAGTCTTCAAGTTTCCCATCTTGCATTACCGGCCTTGCAACCTAGCAATTTCATTTTTACAAAAAAAAATAAAAGAAAACAAGTAGTCCCCATCTCCAGATGTATGCTTTTATCAACCATGCGTCTTAAAGAATTAATGGCATCAATTGGGTTATCTGCTATGTGATATTGCAAAAGATGTGCTTATAGAAAAATAATATTGCAAAAAATGTGCTTATACAAAAATAGTAAAAACTATCCTCTGAGTGCAATTGGAGACAACATGGACATCCAGATAAACATTACCCTTCACTTTGTCAGCGGAAAGGGCGTTGAATGTTGACTGAACAAAGTTGTGCAGATAATTAGGCTGTTGGAAAACTGTTACCTGCATAAACCAGAAGAGAATGAGAAAATGTTGTATATTTATTACAAAAAGAATAATGATTATGGGAGGATGGAAGGGAAAGCATAGTGAAACAGGACAGTGATAGACAGAATGCGGAAGATTAAGCTTTCCGATGTAAGTGATTTCCTTTTCTCGCATCCGATGAAGTAGAAGGAAATCATTAGTTATTTTTTATTACATCTTTCGCATTCTTCCTTTCATTTTCAACAATTAAATTAGAACTACGGTTGCATATGTGAAGGCATTGTAAGTGCACTCTTTCCTTTTATTTCATCATAACCAACAAAACCTTTGTACTCTCCGATCCTCACCTTCCTTTTCCATCCCTTTCCAAACTCCCCTAAATTTTCATTTTCCTTTGAAACCCACCATCCAAGCTTTATCTGAATTGTTGTCAAGGTTCGAAATCTCGATTTCGATTTCATTTCGGTCACCTCCAAAACTGAAATTCCGGTGAAGTTTCGACGGTTTGTGTGGAAATATCAAGAATGGCTCAGAAAGCTATTTTTCGACCATTTTTTCCAAAATTAAGATCTTCCAAGTTATTACAACAATAAATAACTTATAAATACACACTTACATCACACATATTGCTCATATATATCACAAATATCGGTCATATCGGCCATTTCGTTGTTAATGTTGATTCTCCGGTTGATATATATTGGAAATGAATATCATCAAATCCAAGTCCTTAAAACAACAATAGCTTACAAATGTGCACTTATATCACACATACATCTCATCCATATGCCTTATCGCACATATTGGTCATATCGTACATATCATTGAGCTGACTAATAGATATTATAAATAGAAATCGAAGTAATTAAGTTAACGACACTTAAACGATGTCCTTTGCTCATAAAAATAGATGAGCATTAGATTCTAAAATGTAGATAATGATTAATGAGACAATGTTTAGTTCATAGAAATAAATGCCGTAGACAAAGTTTAAGTGAACTACATAATTAATTACAGTAAAGATGTCTATTTACGAAGATAAATAACAAACATAATGAAATAAACAAGTTATATCAGATATTTAGAATTTATAGAGTTGTTTCATTTCCACTGCTAAAACAAAGAGGGTGAAGCTTCCCAAGTTGAAAAATCATCGTATGTACTCCCCCTTGTTGCATCATACCCTACCAGACGAGGGTCTCATTGCCCAATCAATGAGCATGGGGGGTTTAGGGGGAGCAGGTGCGCTTCCCCTGCGGGGATGCGGGAGCAGGCCCCCTACCCGAAATAAAATATACAAATCATTATGTGTTTTAATATAGAGAATTGGTAAATAAATAGTAAAATCAAGCTTACATAGATAATATCTCTGATTTACATAGATATCGATGAAATTTCATCGATATCGGTCAAAATCCGAGAAATTTTAGATTGAAACCCATGAATTTCGACCGATATGAGTCAATATGTCAAAATATCACCGATATTTGGACTCAACTTGATTGAAATCCGAGAAATCGACGTCTAAGGTAGTTTCGATACCCAAGACTTGTCGAAACTGTAATTTCAAAAAATTTCAATCTGTGATTGTTGTCTAAGATATGCATCAAAAATTCAGAAAAATCAACAACTTGTACTCCATTGGCGCATTTATTTGAGCAACTTTCCAATGTTTGATTGGAGTTGTTATATGGCAGCCATCTGTTATAATTTATCAGCCAAATTGCAGAAAAAATCTACAGCCACAAGACATGAAGCTATGACCCCATCCCCCGACATTAAGACACTTTGTAATATCAAATGCAAAAACAATCATGTTAAGTCCAAGAGAATCTTAGCTCGCGGTTAGCTTATGCAATGTCTAGTAATACTAATGATACTACCATTTTCCACCCAGTGAGTCATCAGCAAATCAGATTGAGCAGCAAGAAACGAAGAAAACACAATCTCATGATTACCAACAATAGGAAACTCTTGTAAGTAGATTCCCCCGCATATTTATTCTTGTTTTTAATATAGCAGCTGCACTTCTAAAGCATGCACACTAAGTATTTCCCCGTGTAGTCCAGATATTAGCAAGGGCTATTTGCGATTACAGATGAAACGACAGAAGGAGCGAGAGTATGGATGGATCTAGAGTGGAGCATGGAGGGGCACATGTCCCCCTAGATTTTGGGATACATCCTTTGTATTATTGATGTAATATTATAATTATAATGTTGTTTTGTTTTTCCTATACTAAATGTATTTATAAACTTAAAAATGTGTGACCCCCTCCTCAAATTTGGATTTGCTTTATCATCTCTCTATCTCTCCACAATTCTCTTCTATATCTCACCTGGTGAAATCTCTTTCCATACATATCTTCTTCTTCTTCTCCCTTTCATTGAGAATATCTCTCACATTGTCAATTGTGGTTTAAAAAAGCAGACTGGGTTGGCTGGTCAAACATGTTGGATTAGATACTACCCTCGATCTGATCATCAGTTCGACTGGTTTCATGGATGTATAATTAGAAATTAAAAAAATTAAATATTAATCATGTCCGATCGAAGTGGACCAATTTGACTCGAATCGAACTAGTACAAAGAATTTGGATATTATTAATTATCGATAATGATTCAACATGTACTCATGCTAAATACTATATGTTTGGATCTTTAGAGGGTCTATTAATAGAAATTAATTGTTTCTTCCCCGACACCTTGTCATTCTACTTATTAATATGGAAAAATAAATAAAATTAAAGATACAAAAAAATGGGACAAATTTCTTCTCCCACACATTTTTTTGGTTGTTTAGTTTAGCATGGGAAAGAAAAAATGATCTTCAATGTCGCCTCAAGGGAATCTAAGATCAAATTTTGTAGAGTATGAATATTGCGGGTCTAAGACGATCTCCCGTGAAACCATAAAAGAAACTTAAATGAGATGATGGAATCATGATCACGAAAATGAAGTTTAATTTAATTATTGCATTATAATGATAACGAAAATGTTCTTAGTGCTTGGATATTACAAACACGGTTTTCACAGTTTAAAATATCAGTTCCACCAGCATCAATGGTAAATTAAGCTCGAACCAATTTTTTTGAAAGAAGGAAGGATGGAGTCCCAACTTGGGACCCACCGCTATAATATTATGTATATAAACGGATGAATTTATATTGCATTACTCTATACCACATGAATCCAAGAGATACATAACAACCTGAAATGCTCAATAACATTCTCCAACCTATTTGACCCACCAATCGAACTCGGTTAAAGACCAAACCAGTGACTAAATGGTTCGTGGATTTAAAAACTTTGTTCTCACCATTTCTCCATACATCTCTCTTTCTTCCTCTCTCACTCATATTTATATCTCTATTTTACTAGTTAAGAAAAATGAGTGTTAATATGAAAGATAATTTATTTTATGATTTTGTTTTTACATTGTCTCTATTTTGACCTTATGCTCCATGTTTAAATTTAGATATTTGTGTAGAATTTTTCCATATCCCTTAAGATATGTTTGGTTGTCGGATTAGCCCAGGTTAAATTAGGGGAGGATAAATTATTTATGTGTTTTGGTATTTGGATAGAGGGTTAAGGGTTGAGTGGGTTTGTTGTGATGTGATTGTATTGAAGTTTAGAAAAGTGAGTAGTTATTGTGATGTAATTGTATTGAAGTTTGGAAAAATGAGTAGAAGTTGAGTAGTTTATAATTTTTAGATGATATCATGGTATAATATATTTGATGGAATATATGAACGAGAAATAATTTATTTAATGTATAAAAAAAGAGAGAAAGAGTAGACCCCACAAGTGAGAGAAGTAGTGGATTTTGGGGGGTAAACTCTCCAGTAGGGTTAAGCCCCCAACCGAACATGGCCTTGTAGATTTTTTTATATGGAAAAGTTTCAAAATCTTATTGCAATATATGATTTGTTCAAAATTTTAATGGATGCGTATGCATCCAATGTTCAATCTTGTGATTTTATAGATTTGTAATAAAATAGATATATTTTTCAATAAAATGGAAGCAAAGATCCCTGACATATATCACGACCACAAAAAGTTATAAAAATTTAATCAAATTTTATTTTTTATCTTGTATTATAATTACTCCACATTTTACTTAATATTATTACAATCAACGTATAAATAAATGTTTTACTTTGCACCACACAAAAAATTTCGACTCCGTCTCTGAGAGAGACATCTGCCCACGTCTCAATCTGAATGCAGATCTCGTGTACAGTGGAGAATGCGGATCTCGTGTACAGTCGAGAACGCCGGGACATACGATTGGACACATGCAATACTTGGCAGTCCATGCAGAAGGCATATCGCAATCAGATTAATATACGAAATCTAAAACATCTGGATATCTGCGATCAAAGCAAGGCTACCCGAACCTGCGGCCTCAAACAAAAAGAAAACCTAGAGCGTGGATTCCTATGGCTCCGATTCGCGGGGCCGAAATCGAATGCTACCCATTGGTTGGCATTATCGAAATGGGGAATCCCTCGATCGACTCCTCGTTGTTTCCAGCGTTTTCGATTTGGCGCAGTTTAGGGTTGGGGATTCACAGGGTGGTGAGTGGTGATACCTTCTTCCTGAGGCCGGAGGTGCCGGGCTTCTGGTCGAGGAATGGAGTGGTTTCCTTTCGCGTGATAGTGAACAGCACCATCTTTGTCCTCCCTTCGATGGTTCGACTCAACAGGCGATCGCGCTACCGCGATAGAGAGGAGGAGGTGGTGGTCGGGAGGTGGGGCCGGGAGGGTGGTGGTGGTGGCTGTAAGGAACTATTTATAATATGATATCGCTTAGGGTTAAATGGGGGTTGTCTTGCCTCATTTTTTTATTTCTTTGGAAAATAAGAAAAAATGTAAATTCATCATTATATTCCTCTAACATTCTATTAAAATTTCGTTATAAACAGAGACTCCTACTGCTCCATTCAAACATGGTCGATTTAAAAAATCCTGCGATCGTTAAAAAAAATGACGTCTGGATAGAGGGCCTAGGAGTCTCTGTTTCTGACGAAATTTTAATAGAATGTTAGAGGGATATAGTGATGAATATATAATTTTTTATTTTCCAAAGAAATAAAAAATGAGGGAAAAATAGGGGTGGGAGTAGCCAAGTTGGCTACTCCCAAGGGGCAGCCCCATTTTACCCTATCGTTTAGGGCATGTTTGGGTAAATCGGTATATCCTCCAGCATTTTTTATTAGAATTTCATTATAAATTAAGGTGACTCATATTATATTCCTTACTCCAAACTCTTTCGTACTCATATAATCATCTAAACAGCTATTATTCACAGGAGGGTACCCCACCCCACCCCACTTTAAAGGATCTGACGGGTTATCCGGAGAAACCTGATTTACCTCTTACATTTTTGGATTGGAATTTTATCAGAAATCAATTTGATATTATATCACATTCCTTATTTCAAGCCTCATAAGTTCATAACTATCTAAACAGATACTATTCACAGAAAGATTATCTTAACCTACCTTGATTTAGTTACCAGACAGACCCTAAGCATACCTTAGAATTTCTAGATTGGAATTAGTTGTATAGATCATAAATTTTTTTGTTATAATATTTGTTAATCATGTCCAAATAAAATAAATATATATTGTGTTTATTTAAAAAAGTTAATATAATACATAATCATTGCCACGTCACATCGCATTTATCATTGCAACCCTCTCCAACCATGCTAATCATCCAAACAGCTACTATTCACATGAGGTTACTCCAACCCAATCCAACTCAGTTACCAAATAGACCCTTAAAGTTCCTAAAATATAGAGTCATTTTCAATGCATGCTGAAAAATCAAAATATTAGCAATACGATACCCTGATATCTACTTCAATGTGGTAGAGGTACCATGTCGAAATTGGGTTTGTAGTTCATGTTATCTTGTGTTATTTACTCTTTGAAGGAGATTTATTTTGTTGAAATTTCGATTTGTTCACAAGTCTTGGCACATTGAATTTGTTTCCAAGTTTTGTCGATATGACATTCTCACTCGGGGATCTCATTTTTATTTTTGGATTTTCACCCCATGCATTTAGAGTCTTTTGTAAATTATTTGCTTGACCATGTAAACATCGTTATTATCCCATTAATCGTGTAAAAAAGTTGTTGGCTCTTACACCATAGATCATGTAGTTAATAGACATCCTTTTTGTCTCTAAAAAGAGTGCACTTTTACCATTCTTATTTATTTAATTCACCGCCCATGTCCTTCTCCTTCCTCCTCCTACCTCAACTCCTCCCTTCCCTACTTTTGTCTCCCCCCTTCGCAACATCACCCCCCAAAACCTCTGCCTACACCTCTCCCATGCCACCCCCAGTACCTTCGCCCGTTTTGAGGCATCTGACGAAGATTATTTCTAAGATGTTTTGCGAGGATGGTGGATTCAGAACTCGAGCATGGGTGGTTATGATGATCATCCATAGAGGTTTTGCTCTCAATTAGGCAGTGATGGCTTATCTCGAAATGTTGAGACGTGGTATCTTTACTTTTAGGATGGTACTGGAATGAGTTCTTCACATGGTGGTGGTGTTTTATTGCTCAAATTTTGGTCTGAGATACTCTATCTCCTACATTTCTATTAATGGAATCACTGTTGCTAATGTTGGCATTTTATATTCACAGAGGAGTCATTGAATAAAGAATAAATAGTACTTGTATGTCAGAATCATTTTGTTAGATACTTTTTGATTATTTGAAATATAAAACTATATCATATATATTTATATATTGTTGACAATTAACAAGATAAACATAATAGTTGAAATTTAAACAAAGTCGAGATGCACATATTCCCAAAAAAAGAGGCGATACATCATAACTTATATTTAACCATGATAGTTGAGATCATTTTTTCAACAAAAAACGGAGAGCACGGGGAAACTGAGTGGGAGCTTTGAAGAATACTGAATATATATTCAATCATCACCGTACATTTCGTAGTCAGACCGACTATTCAATTTGTTAGTTGAATATTATTGCAACATTGGTCGAAATAAACGGGATGGCTACTAACTTTTCCTTATTACAATATTTTTGACAACTTTTAAATTTTAAAAAGTCACATTGAAAATATAACACAGCCATAAATAAAATAACATTAAAAATAAATTATTGAAAATTATAACATAATCATAAATAATTAATATTAGAAATAAATAATATCATATCACATTACATTTATCATTCGAATCACTTGAAACATCACATCAAATACTATTTACAAAAAAAATTATAGGCACGTTCAGTAGCAGGATGCGGGATACATGATAAGGAAGGATTAAGTTGTTGTATCCCTCATTTTTGTTCGTTTGCAGGGATACAATCTATGAGATAAGGAAAGATAAATGGCAGTTATTTGATATACTTCATTTAGTTGGAGAAGAAAGGATACGAAATAGAAATTAATTATGTTAAATAAAATTGTAAGATAAGTGGTAGTTATTTTATTTATATGACGGGAAATATTGATGGAGGGATAGTGTTTCAAACCCCATTTCTCGCATTGACTTCAGAACTCAAATATTGATCATCCTTAAAGAGATAGAAATTTTGTGGATAAGAAAGGATACATTCCCTCTATATATATTGTGTGGATAGAAAGTTGCTAAACATGAGAAGGCTTGTATTGACAATCAATATGTTTTCATCCCTTTCGAGTTTGATACCTTTGGGTCTTGGCGACTGAAGCTGTAGAGCTCCTTAAGAGGGTCCAGAAAATTATGCATAGTAATGTTATGATTCCCAGACCTACGATGTTGTATTTCAAAGAATTGGATTTGCCGTCCAAAAGAAATTGACGACACAACTTGTTACCCGTCTCCCAACAGTCTCTCTGTAAAATGATTTGAAGGCTTGGTGTTAACCTGACATATGTATATCCTCCCTCAACTGAATATGGCCTACCAGTTTTGCTAACCCATTTCATAGACTTTCCAATCCAAGAGGGGGCAAAAGGATGCCAAAATCTCGGTATACCAATCACATGAACGTCAACTAATGAAATAAAATTTCATCCCATTTAAATGATATTAATATATTTTAACATGCGTATAAGGAAGTGGATACGGATATCGACGGATTAAAATATATATTATTATATTAGAAGAAAACAGATAAACATATTGAACAAATACATATAATAGAATAATATAACAATTAGGGAAGTTAATTAAAGGACAGAATGCATCTAAGGTTAAATCTAAATATAATCGAAGAGTTTTCTCATATCTTTCTTTCCAAGTACACCGGATCAAATTAGTTTTCTCTTATCTTTCTTTGATATAGTTGCAGTCACATGCATAGAGTTTAAGCAATAAATTGATTTAGTTCAGGTTGTGATCTAAGGTTGGCCGATTTCATATATCAAAGGCAAAATTCTCCATGACCATTAAAAAATAACTTAACTTAGATACCTCCATAAGGATGAGATATCTCCATAAGGATGAGGGATAAGAGATAACTGAGGTTTATCATTTGTTTTTCTTCAATTGATTTGGGATAAGGAAATGACAAGTATCGTAGATATATATAGATACAACGAATGATGTTATTATGATATGATCACGTAGTATTACACGTTATTCTCACCAAAATTGAAGAAAAATTACACTGAAATACTAAATTTATTATTTTCATATGAAATCTATTTTACCACTTGTTACCACTTGATTATGAAAAATCAATATACTAACGAAAGATAATGTTTTTATAATAATGCGGTTAACGATAGGGTAATTTTTTTTAAAAAAATCGATTATTCCTCTGCTCTTTATTCCTGAACTTAATCTTGAAATGTACCAAAGACGTACTTAACTTTCAACTTTAAGCAGTGTCATCCCTAACATTTCGTGGGCCCTGAGCAAAAGAAAAAAAGAGCTTTTAAAAAAATTTGATGAACAATGTACCCTTATATGATTCCATTAAATTTTGGATTTTAGCATTGAGTTCTTCACTGAAAAATCAATTCTATAAATGCTCATTTTTTGATGAGTTATTTCATCGAAAATTGATTCCATAAGGGTTCATTTTTCAATGAGTTGTTAATTTCATCGAGAAATTCTATTCCAGAAATGTTCATTTTTCGGTGAGTTGTTTTATACTAAAAATTTGATTCTACAAGACCTCATTAGGATATATACTATTTTCTTCTAAACTAAAGGTTTAATACATGTAAAAATAGATCCCTAAAGTTGATGGATCCTAAGCTATTGCACTCGGAAACTACCCTCAGAGGTGGCCCTGACTTTAGGGTTCTACGCCAAGTTAAAAGGTTCACGGAAGCTTCCGTTTACAGATGTCTATCTTTGGGATAAAAAAATAAGTCTTGGGATAATCAGGTCTCTTTTTGTAATTTACCCTTAACAATATTCACTAATGACGTGTATGCGTCAGAACCCATGCTCTCTTCCACTCTTTTTAAATCAGCATGGTGCATGAGCATTATCTATAATAAAACCCTAATTTACCATGCACAAATTTTATATTATTTATTAATGGACAAGATGAGCACTTCTTCTATATACGAATGCTCCTTCCACTTTAGAATTTTCATAATGCATATCTTAGGACGGCGTGCATTTAATTATATAATTTACTTCTAAATTTTTAATTCTTTCTACCTTGGTTCTTCACTCCTAAACATTTATTTAAGGAGATTTTATATTATTTTACATTCATATCTACATTTCCGATATTGATATAGAGTTTTAGAGTAATAAGTTTTGAATACTGTCGCATTATTTCTAGTCAAAACTTTGGTGGACATATATGTATGTCTGGTCACATGCATGCACGTGCTCAGAATGCAACTCTAATGTGTATACGAATGTGCTCGTTTGTTTACCTCGACAAATATATGTCGTAAGAAAACTCAAGCATGGATTTTGTTTCTAGCTATGCTTGAGTTTTCTTACGATATATATGTCATCTACCCATCATCTACTTTTCCGACCCTCTCTTCTCCTGGCCGTTGGTTCTTTTGAGGTGCTTCAAGGACCAGGAACAAACGTGAACCATCGAATCCTAAAAGTTGCATGCCAAACCTCGCGCAATAACTTTTTACGGGATGCTTTTCTCTGAAAGGATTTCTACTGTGAATGATAGATCATACTATCATTTCAAGAAAACATAAAGTGATCATATATTACCTTATGATTTTGACATGAAACTTCCCAAAAGGTTTTTGTAGTACAAAAAAAGTTCCTAAATTTACAATTGATTTTAATAGGTTACCTTGTGATAAAATAAACATATGGAAATCCCTTTAAAGTCACAATTCGCTTATGATTCCAAAAAAAAAATCATCTTTCGAAGGCGATGAATGATTGGAAAGAACACAATATTTTATGTAGGCATATCATGTTGGACATTCCGTTCGGCGACTACGATTCCACTAATGCTATGTCTAAGAAAATTGTGTATCTAAGCTAGATAAGAAATTTAATGCGGAAAATATCTATATTAACAAGCACTCTCTATCTAAGTTTCTTAAGTTCCAAATGTTTGAGGGAAAGACAATTACAAAATAGGCCCACAAGCTTTTGTTGTTCTTACGAAGATCAATTGATGTTGATATGAAACTTCCTAAAAAGTTCAAGGAAATATTCATAATAGAGAATTTTATAAAATCAAGAGAGAGCTTGAATATGTCCTTGGAGTATAGAACATGAAAAATCTCTGTCTATGATCTCATGGTATCGATAGCCACTGAGGATGAACATAAGAAGCAAAATCACGTGGTATCTATGGAGGCTCCGTCAAAAAACCAACACGATGACCTTGAAAGAGAAAGAAACAAAAAGCAACAATGAGAAAAATAAGCATAATGCAAAGATATAATAGAAATCCAATGTCAAATACTGTTATTGGACATGTAGATAAAATGGATACTTTCACAAGGATTGTCTTTCTGCACTAAGGCTCCGTTTGGTTGCAGGGTTGGGTTGGTCCAACCCGGGGTATTTCTCCTTCCAACCCTCTCAATCCTCCTCACAATTTACTATTCATAGGGGTACCCCAACCAGGGGTGGATATTTGACTGGTTTGTTGGATTTGGGTTATTTGATTTGGGTTTAATTCGATTTGGGTTGCAAAAATGAAACCCATCACCCAACCAAATTAGATTGGGTTGAGATGTTTGGGTGACCAGTTTGAGCCGATTGGTTTGGGTGAAAACCAAATTACCCATATGAAAAACCTTGTTAATTGAAGATCAAGTAATGATGAGGACATTAATGTATAAAAAAGATGTCAAAATAAGCATGTAGTAAGATCAATAGATAAGAAGAATATTGGAGGAATATGTTCAACATGGATAAAGAAGGTTGCGATATGCTCAAGTTGATAGAGAGTTGTTCAGTTAAGATTATGGAATTTTCAAGAATAATTTATGTCACCTAAAGTCGATAGGGATAGGAGAATAGATGTGCGAGCCGGTAATAAGGAAGGCTCTCAGTTGTTCATAGTATGTAATGATAATATTAAGGATGATAGAGAAAAATATATATTAAGTACAACACATAATAACAATTGAAATATTAATGTTTACTGAGACAAGGTTCTTAACAAGTTGATAACTTGGATTGGAGAATCCACGTTGTACATTAGAAATATATATGAGTTTAGAATTATTGTTATAATATATTAAGTACATATCGGTTGGGTTGGGTGGGATTAAACCTTCTGTCATTCAAAGAAATAGTTTAGGTTATTTGAGTAGGTTGGGTGGAAGACATTAGACCCACCAACCAACCCAATAACCAGTGAAGGAATATGGTTTGGATCCAACACGACCCATAACTCAAATGACTCAAATCATTCTGACCCATTTTCAACGATTCGGTTGGGTTATATGGATGGACCCGTATAGTGCCCACCCCTAACCCCAACCCAACCCTGCAACCAAACGAACTCTAAGAGTGTTGAAGGACCCACTAGAGGGTACATCTCGATGAACGATATACGCTACATAATGATGAACCTAATAAATGGAATCTCAAAAGAAGTATGTAACAATCTTTGAAAAATAGAGCACAGGATTCTTGAAGTTACCTGAACAGATGAGGATAGTCAATCCTTATCTTATCCAAAACATCTCAAGTAGCCTCTTTCAATATTCTTGGTTACGATCAAGTAACCTTCATAAAAGGAGTCATCTTGTCCTTCGATTGTTGCACTTTATAGTGTAAAATATGTATCAACTCCTATTGATATGCCAAGTCAGTATGTACACTGAGTCTCTCATATATGCTCACATGAGTTAGAAGATACAAGTACTTTCTCATGTTTAAAACGTTAAGTACGTTATGCACGACAAAGAGATTGGGTGGTAAAGCCAACTTATATGCTAAATTCACTAAAAGATATTTGACTTAATACAATGAATAGTTTGAATATTCATTGACATATCTTATGATGTTAAAGATACAACAACTAATATTATTCATTGTCGAATCATCGTTTGTACTTATAGTTAGCAACGAATATCATATCTGCTGTTAAAGGTTCACATAACGTTGATTTTTCAGTTGATTTATTCGTTAAAATTCATATTAATCATTGCCAAAATTTAGCGACCATTAAAAGAAAAATTCAATGAATAACCATTGTTATACGATTCATTGCGAGGCATATATAAATGAATACCATTATTCGTTACGAATTTAAAAAGTAAGCAATGACAAAATTATCGTTGTTATATATTTGACAATGGAAGATATGATAATGAATATTAAATTATTCCTTACCTTAGACCAATTTTCTTGCAGTGATCCAAATCCTCATCAGCAGGGACGGAGTCAGAAATTTTTACTTGGGGGGGGGGGGCAAATTGTTGAGACTACATCCGTACATATACACATACATACATATACATATACATATATATATATATATATATGTAGAGTAGATACATTATATATAAAGCTTATCTATATTATTATTTATCATTTAACTATTAATATTATTTACAAGAAATTTTTACAAAGATACCCCTTTAAAATTACGATTTCACATAAATATCCAAATAAACAATATATGGACAAGAAGGTCCTTACAAAAATTTTCAAATCACAAAAGCTTTTATTAATATGATGTTACGTAGTACCACTAAATCTAATGTTTTTAAAAAGTAAAATTATATCACACTTAATGTTGGATGCAAAGGGATACAAATACATATATGTACTTATTCCTTATAATATATTTTGACAGGTGTATATGTATTTGTATTAAAACGAATACATATATAAATGACACTTTGATATCCACATACATTTTTGTCTATATTTTTATATTATTTTATATATAGTTGAATATTTATTTTTAATTACATATAACAACTTTTTTAAATTTTATGTATATTTGATATAATTTTTATGAGATATATATATATTATCTTTGTATTATAATAAGTTATTCAATTCATATATATAAGCTAATTTATAAATTATTTGTGATTGTATTCACGTTGAATACATATTCATTTTATATCTATACCTATTTTTCAAGATATACTAATACATTATTTATATTCATTGATATCTATTTTGACATCCGTACTCATGTATTGAAACAAATTTGGACATAATAACACATATATGCTTGTCTATAACTAATAATTATATCCTTATTTTAGTATCTTTTGCATAGTGTAATAACTCTTTACATTCCACATTTTGACGATTATTTTAATAATTCAGTTTTTTAACGGATTTATTTATGCTCAAAATGAAAGTTCGTAAAAAGATATAAAGGCCGGCATGCGCACAACATGTAAATGCTAATAGTTAATTATGCATCTTCAGTAAAAGGAATGATTCGCTACTATGAAATGTCTGTATATGTATGTTTTTTAGTCTATTAATATCCCATCTGTTGCTAAATATATTTTATGAATATTATTTGTTAGAAAATAATTTTATGTAAAAATCAGAGATGAATTTTATATGTAATACTATATCATTAACGAAGGTCAATATAGAAACGCTTATTCATCATATTTTTCAGAATCTTAACTAATCATCGATATTAAAATTGTGACGGTGAAACGCTACTATATGGACCAACGATATTGATATAACAAGGGATATTACATTATTTCCTATTTTCAAATATAAAAATCTCATTAAAAAGTATTCATCATTATATATTAAACAACATATGATATAATGATGAATTAAAAAATCTCTACAAACTTACTTTGTTCTTGTAGTTATGTATAGAGGGATGCAAATGGACAGATACATATACAGATATAGGTATTAGCGAATCCTTATCCGTTTTTTAATACGAACGCGGATACTGATATTGACGGATATTAAAAATTATCTCACTATATCCTTAAAACGGATACATACGTAAAAAGATACTGATCACATACGAATAATGTTAGAAATACTTATAGAATTGATTTAAATATATATGAATTGGATGGAAAGTACATGATATAAATTTACTAAATGTGTTTGCATCATAAAAACTATACAAATATGGTAAAAGAAAAAATAGAATTATGTTATATATGGTAAAAAATAAATCTATGACTATATTTATATACGAAAACAGATATACGGATACGGATACGGGTGTTTGCAGGTTTCAAAACAATATCAATATATGTATCCATTTTAAAATGGATACAGATACAGATGCAAAAAATTCTGTATAAAACGGATGCGATGGCGGATCGGATATGGATATATCTGTAACTGTTTGCATCCCTATATGTATAACATGTAGTTCCGTTAAAACATACATGTGTTAATAATTAAATTATTGTATTCAAATCATATTATTGATTTTTTATTGAGAAATGAGGGTGGCAAAATTGTATACAACTTATAAATGGGAGATTGGGGAGGCATTTTGTACAACTTGTTAACATTTATATTTAACTAGTGTATTTAAATCATGTAATATTACTATTATATAATATATAATAAGTACTTATTTGGAGACAGGGGAGGCCAAGCCCTCTCCCGCCCCCTTGTCTCCGTCACTGCTCATTAGGGTCTTTAACAATTTAATATATCTTAGGGTTGGCTTTCACTGGACTCAGGATACACATACGCGTACATGTACGTGTGTGCGTGCGCATGCAAGTACCCTTCGTTAGGGATGTTTGCATAAACCTAAACTCCCTAACGTGGAACTTTAAAGTCCTGCATTTGATGATCTACATAACTAGTGGATGCTCTTTGGCCTTATCTATCTCCTCTAATCTAATTAGTAGTAGTACCAATACTTTTCACCCATCTCTGTCCACACACTACTTCTCAAATGGCACATGTTAAGGATGAATAGAAGCTTTTATTGTAGAAGAACTCCCATGAAGTGATGGTGATCTATCCGATAGAACTTCCACTCAAGAATATAAGACAGCGAGATGCTCTTTGATGTATGGATGATGCATTCTCTATAGCCTTAGATTGAGGGTAATAATAATATGGTGTACTAATGTTCATTCTATTTTCGAATATGCCCTAAAATCTATCTTTGGTTGCTCCCATGTCATAACAGATTCTGACACACACCAACCAAAATATACACTTCCTAAACTTGGAAAAGAGCCTTAGTTTTTTCATTGCACTTTAACCTTATGTTTTTAATCCGAGATTTCCGAATATATAGCACATCAACATAGTTTAACATTTAAGACTCACAATGTGTGGGAGTGTGTTATATAAAAATGAGGGACTATTACTTGGCAAGCACATCTTGAGCATTTTGAGTGGTTGTCAATGAGTCCAGCCGAGTTCAAACCGACAAATATCGGATCTACAATCCTATACCTTTTATATAGATTTTGATATATGTATATGTATCTATTTTAAAATGGATACTGATATGGATATCATTTTAACATCTGCGAACATCTGTATATGTATCCGTATATCCATTTTCATGTATAAATATAGGTGTAAATTTATTTTTAATTATATATGACATAATTTTATATTTTTTCACCATATTTGGTATAATTATAATGGTATAAAAATATTAATATATTTATATCAAGTGTAAACCATTCAATACATGTATTTTAAGCTAATCTATAGAGTATTTCTAATATTATTCGTATGCGATCAATATTCATTTTACATCCATATCCATTCTTAAGAATATGGCAATATAATTTTCGTATGGCAATATAATTTTTGGATCCATCAATATATGTATTTGCATCCGTATTTAATAGCAGACAAGGATATTGTAATACTAACTATCACTATCAGTATCCATCCATTTGCATTTTTAGTTTTGATGCCATTACTCTTCGAAGCAACCTTGTGGCTTTATTATATTTTCCATCTTTTATTCTTTTGTTATAATTATTTCGTCGTTATTTTATCTTGAAAGTATTTATTACAACAAATTGGGTCTATAGAGATGTTTGTTTTAAATCCGTCACTATCTCGTCAATTTGTAAATATATAATGATGAATATTGTCCATTTCTACGTTATTTTTATACTACAAATCAGCGATGAAGGTTACATCTGTTGCTATCATTATAATACTCTATATAGCAACATTTATCTACTGATCTTTTTTTTTCCAAAATTTGAGCTAATTATCATTAATTTCTCAGTTCAAAATTTAGGGACATTTAGCTCAATGCTATTATTAATAGCAGTGGATATTTTTTTGCTAATTTATATTTTAAAAAAATCTTTTAACAATAAATAGTATTTGTCGGCACACATTCAACAATGGATATATAGTGAAGGATTTAAAATAACTGTCATTCCAATTTGTTCTAATGATTTATCACAATTATTTTCTATTTTAACTAGTTATTTATTGTAATTTACCTATTTCAATTCAATAATTGATAACTAATTCCATAAAAATTTAAAAAATAAAAAGTATATATTTTTTAGATCTCGTTGGCTTCTTTATTTAATATACATTTCATAGAAAAAAACATTACACGTGCAAGTCATTTTGGTTTGTAGAGTATAATTTATTTGTTGAATTAAATAAAATTCATTTATTATAATTTTTACTTAAAAGTTTGCACAAGAACCCCTTAGGCAGATTATTTTTCTAAAATTTAATGACATGTTTGATTATTTTTTTTACTATGGGAAAAGTACAAAAGGTGGCTAATGTTTAAGGATACTAAGGTTTACCTTTAAGACTGCTAAAGAAGAACTTGACAAAATCTGAAATCTAAAATAATAAAATAGCATTTTAATCATTATAGGTATTCAAGTGCACATCGAGCCTCTTTGTATTCAACTTTGGAATAATGCAAAGAATAAAATACATAAACTTAAAATCAGATAGAATGTTTTGGATTGCAACAACATTATTTTAAAAGTGATTCTTAACCAAAGCATGTTAAGAATCATCACTTTTATAGCACCGTTGTCAGGGAGGTGCGGATTTCGGTCTATTATCTATGATTATTGGTTGCATTTGTGTTGATGTAATAGGTTTTGTAAATTATTCTTTCTAGTACACGTGGTCGGTAGCCAGCTGATTTCTATCCCCAGTTATATTTCTGTCATTTTTACATAAACTAGGGAGTCTGCCCGCGCTTCGCAGCGTGAATAGTATTTTAAGGTAAAGAATGAAATTATGTTAAAGAGATTGTACTTTAGGTAATATTGTTTAAAAAATCTAAAAAGTATGAAATTAAGAGATTAAAATATAAGAATGTACTCGGAATTTAATTGACAAATTATAAAGGAGCATGTTGCATATAATTAGATATCTTTTGAAAAGATTGTACTTTACGTAATACTATTTAAAAAACTTAAAAAATGTGAATTTAGGAGGTTGAATTATAAGAATGTACTTAGATCTTAATCGTCAAATTATAGGGGAACATATTACATACAATTTAACTATCATTTTAAGAAATAACTTTAAGTTATATTATTTAAAAATTATATTTTTTATATTAAATTTATTTTTTCCAAAGCTCTGCAGTTTCCGGCAGCAGATGGTAGTCACTCCTACAGTTTTCGGCAGCAGGAGAAACACATGGGTGCACCGAATGATTACCAAATTTGTCCGTATTTATCTCGATATTATGGATTTGCATATTTCCATTTGTTTGGAGCAGTCTAAAAATATAAAAAAATGTTCATAAATTACTATATACGTTTTTTTGAATCATACGTTTTTTGCGTAGTATGAATTTTAATATATTTGGATTGTGTGATTTCAATCTACATTGTTAACTCTGTGGGGGTCTCTTCGTGAATGCATACCCAATGAAAGATCTACGCAATCACAGCCACAACTTTTGTTAGCTTTGCACGTAGTAGCATAGGCTTCACAGTTTTCTTTAGCGGTATTTGTTCCTTTCTCAGAATTTGGATCTGGGTTTGTAAATATGAAACATTAATATTGCATTACAGTGTATATGATTTTGTCTTTTGCTTTGGATCTAGAAGAATGAATTGGAAAAAACTCTCCTAATTTAGAGAATATATCACCATTAAATCCACACATCTCTACGGATGGATTTCAGAGAACCAAAATAAGCTCACACTCCTTGATCATAGTAGTTCCGAATGGAGAATCGATCCTCAGGTCTGATTTGAAATTTTCAGCCAGATATTTTGAAGTTCTATCGAAGTTTCTGCTGCAAAAGGTTGTGCACGTAGAGCGTGTCCTGGTACGCAAGGATGTCGCAGCAGTAGAATGCCGAGAAATCCGACCCCACGCGGAGGGCCACCGCCTAGTGCTTCGACGGCCCCGCCGTGTTCTGGAAGGTGATGTCCTTCGCCAGGAACCGTTCTCCCACCACGGCTGCCGTCAGGACACCATTGCCAATATGTTAAAGACGTTGGACAGAAGTACAGCTTTAGCTTCAGCCTTCTTTGACATTTTTACAAACATCTGGTGTGCAATAGGAAACCCCATCATCTATATTACCTTCCCCCTCCAACTACTGCATACCTGTAACAACAATAGTGCAAAAGGTAGCCCCAAGAACAGCACTCCAGGGCCACTTGCGTACACCACATAAACAAACCAAGCTGCCATCAAAGCGCCTCCTTAGAGCTTCCTCTACATCAGATCATATCTGGACCACTTTAGCTTTGACCACTAAGAAGAGCACCACGAAATGCCTCCCTCGTCTGATCTGGAACGCCACTGTGATTCCGGTCAAGATCGGTAGCATCATGGATGTCGGAGTTTGATCTTTGGCAGACAGAAGTATGGGGGGTTAAGCTAGACAGAGACCTCGGCATGTCGAGGTCACGATGGTTGTTGGAGCTGCAGATGGGCTTGGACACCTTGTTGAGGCGCATCTGGTTGCTGCGTTTGTCGAAGAAGAAGAAAATGGTGTAGATGACAATGCTATTGCTGCTGTCGTTGGGGTCGATTGCTGGGAAGCTCTTGTGGAAGGGGCCAACACTCTTCGGATCCCGGGAAGGAGAGTCGGTGGGGGTGGCCATTGCCGGGATGGGGATTCGAGAGAGATAGAAAACGGGAAAGAAGAGCGGGGAGGCGTCTATGTGGCAGGAGGAGGGAAAGACGAGGGAGAATCCAACTTTAGTGGATAGTGCGGGGAAGAGGCGTGCTGGGATAACCACGTGTCAGATGCCGGGTGAAAAACCCGGCTTTAATATATGTATATAGATTTGTAATAATTCTGACACTTGAACTTCAATCTTTGATGTACTATTTGGTTTGCAACCGTCTCATATATCGATTAAACCTTTTGTTTGTGCATTTCAATAATTTTACTTATCTTTTTTATTCTATATAATTTAATTTACTTTCTTGTGCATATGTTTGATTGTGTAATCTAAGAATTCAAAGGCCTTATATTTCAAAAATCGGACATTTCACCTGATAAAATTACTTCATCAGTGTGGAGAGAGAGAATGCAATAAACTCTCTATTCATGACGCTCTGTGGTTCTCTTAAATAGAGGAGAAACTTGTTCGACAAATTACATAGCGTCGACAAAAAGAAAGAAGAATACTTAAAAGGATAGAAGATAAAAGATAACTAATATCTCAACACTCTCCCTCAAGCTGGAGCGTAGATATCTATCAATCTTGGTTTGGAAAAACATCTTTCGAATGTCCCTCGAGCCGGAGCCTTGGTGAACGCGTCTGATGTCTATTTGCCTCAGCTAATATGAGAGGTAGAAATGAAATCCTTCTGGATTGTGTCTCGAGTGTAGCGACAATCTACCTCGATATGCTTAGTCCTCTCATGGAAGGCTGGGTTGTTGGCAATGAAAAGAGCATCCTAGTTGTTGCATTGGAGGTGCATGGGAAGAGGCACCTCAACAGCTCGATCAATCAAAACAGATCTGACTCACGTCATCTTTGTACTCCCCTGTGCCGTAGCTCTATACTCTGATTCTGCACTAGATGTGGAGACCATTGTCTGCTTCTTGCTCTTTCATGATATCAAGGAATACCCTCTGAACACTACAAAGCCAGAGGTAGACTTCCTGTCCTTGGGACATCTCGCATAATCTGCATCTGGGCAAGCTATAATGGCAAGGAATGTGCATCTACTATATACAAGACCCGTGTCATGTGAGATCTTTGGATACCTCAAAATCGTATATGGATTGCATCCATATGCGCATGTCTAGGTTGCTCCATGAACTGAATCACTTGGCTCACTACAAAGGATCTATCTGGCCTAGAGATAGTCACGTATAGGAGCTTCCCAATGAGCTTCATGTACCTCTTTTTTTCTACCTCCTCGGTGTCTCCATCATACAGCTTCATGGTTTGGTCCATGAGAGTGGTGGCAGGCCTGCAATTCGCCGTGCTCGTCTTAGAGAGAAGATCCCTAACGTACTTCCTCTGGGTCATTACAAGACCTCATAGGTTCCTGGCAAACTCCAGTCCAAGGAAGTAACGTAGACTTCCAATGTTCTTGGTCACAAACTGCTGACAAAGGATAACCTTAGCTGCTAGAATGTCGTGCACATCATCTCATTTAATAATGATATCATCCACATATACTAGTATGATAACACGAAGTCCTTAACTAACACCTTGGGACCTTTATTATTAAACTAAAATTGAGTCCCCTACTTGTTACAATTCAAAGATCAGTACCCAAATTGGGAATCATCATAAAGTTGAGTCCTTTCTTTTAATCTATTCTTTTATTTTTTTTCTTTTTTAAATGGACCGTCTCCCGGAGGTGGAAATTTATATCTTGATGCCTAAAAATGAAAGAGTAAATTATATATAAAAGTCCCTAATAGGGCTATACAATGTATTAAGAATATTCACATTATAACTTCACGCATTTATTTAATATTTAATATATATAACTCAATGTTATATACACTAATATATTTTTAGTTAGATATGTGTGTATATGATAATTTATGAAATATATGATTTATGTTATAAGTTTAAATAAAAGTATGTATAAATACAAATTATAAAAGATCTAATTAAAATACGCGCAATAGAATTTTTACAAAGTGTTTGTTGCATTTAGTTTTGGTTTATCATCACTATATAAATCTATTATTGTATTTTTGTATTAACGTATATTTATTTATTATGTATTTTACACATAATTTTATATTCATAGAAGCACATAAAATATATAGAATCATTTACATTTATCACAAGTTATCTATATGTAGCCATAAGATATAATTTGGTGTATTTTTTATCCACACTTTGGATACAAATCCTTAGATTTGTAGTATTTTTAATTACTCACCATCCCTAAAAATGTGCAAAGTTACGAAGAAAACATTTTAAAATACGCAAAAACACTAAAAAAATCATATAAACTTAAAATACAAAAAAAGAGAAGTGGATTGAAAACCATGGGATACCATTTTAAGAAAAAATATAATTTATCCATACCTTTGTGCCAAAAAAGCTAATTTTGAAGTACTCTATTTATCTTAGTGTTTTTATTTTATAACATCTTTTCTCTTTTGATTTTTTTACTTTATTTTTTTTAAAACATAGCAAAAAATATTTCTAAAGTCCAAAATCCCTAAAAACATATTTTCTTTATTTCATTTTATCCTATTTTCTTTTTTTAACCTAAATATTCAATTTCCTTATATATATCTATTATTATTATTATTCTATTCCACTTTATATTATTATTATTATAGTTTAATTAAATTTAAAAAAAATTGGAAAATTTAAAAAAACAATCACGTCTAACAACCCAAAAGCTGCAAACACATACGCATTTAGACATATACATAAGTGACACATATAGTGCATAGATTCATCGACCTAGAGGGTGAGCTTCATCCTTCTGTTCGGTGTAGGTACACTTTCCTAGTAAAAGTAAGTGTTGAAATAGATTTTGTTTAAACTGTCTTGTGTGAGTGCCAAAAAGCCAGATAAGGATGGCTTATAAAATGCATCATCGTACGTTTTAAAAAAGGTAGCTAAATGAAGATGTACCTTTTCAATTTAGCCATTGTATTCTTATTACATAAATAATTTTTCTTTAAAAATTGACAGTGGTTCATAAAAATTAATTACTTGTCCTCTAAATTCCAGCATAATATTTTTATACAAATCGTCAATTACAAAATGTAGAAATTAATAAAATGTAAGATTAAATTCTCAAAATATAAAGAGAATATATTCTAACATACCATTACTTAACCAAATATTAGAATAGATTATTGCATGCTTATGGTTATTAACATAAACGTTAAATTGTAACTTACAAAATTAACAGCTACACAACTTCTAAATAAAACCCACTTACCACCCACTACCAAAATAAAAGTCTCATACAAAATATTAGAACATCATCTCCACATTTAACTCATCATGTAACAATCAACTACCAATAAATTTTCCAGCACATCACAACATACCTACTAACAACATATACACTATCCAAAAACAAATAAACAAACAACTTATCCGTTCAAAAAAGAATTATAAAGAATTACCCCTCTCTCATATTGCCCTTTCATTACAATTTACCATGTGATTGAGGATTTGAGAGATTGAAATAGATAAATGCATACTAAGGAGTTGTTCATTAGAGGAATAAGAGAAATGGAGGATGAGTAATGGGTTATTTTTGTTCGGTTGGAGGGGAATGGTAAGAGTGAATAATGAGGGATAAATGGTAGTTATTTACTATTGTCTATTCGACAATAGAGAAAAGATAAGGAGGGATCTTGTGGTTATGTTAGATAAGATTATTGGATAAATGTTAGTTATTTGTATTTTTGGGAGATAATGAGGGGTAATTTTATCTCTCATCTTTTTGTTCCTTAAATGAACACCCCTAAATGTATGTTTCAATTATGACAAGGAGTTTCTTAAAATTTAGTTAATAAATGACTTTCAAACACAATTCTATTTCTGTCCTGTTGAAAGCTTGCCAAGAGTTGTAGGCAGGGGGATAAAAAGAATAAGGAGAATAATAAAAATAAATTGGAAAATGACAAAGGCACCCTTGACTATGTTGGTTTGGAGTAACTCCCTGTGAATAGTAGTTGTTTAGATGATTATGGGCATTGAAGAGGGTTGAAATGATAAATGTGACGTGATGTAACATTGATTATATATTATACTAGCTTTTTAATGATTATAATATATTTTTATGTTAATTTTTAGGATTTTTTTGAATAATTACTAATTTAATATTAATTAATTAAATATGCATGAAATTTTAATATTTAAAATTTTAGGTATAAATTGACACCTCATGTGTCGATTTGGGAAGAAAGTCCAAAACGACACCTCGAGTGCCGAGTTGGGAGGGGACAATTACTCCAACATCTAAATATTTTGCATATGTATCATATTCAAAAAACTAATTATATAAATAATCCTCTCTTATATATCATCAAAGAGACGAATTATATCGTAATGTTTCTTGATGCATTGGTTTTCATAAATCTCAATGGAAATTGATTATTACTTTTACAATCACAATGACTTAAGAATATATATTATTCTATGGATATATACATATATCTATATTTATTTTTGATGTATATAATGATAAAAAATGAGCTTCAATTTATTTGTAAGTATGGATATTTTCATTCTTTAAAACACAGAAATGGATAAAATTATATAATTTTTTAGGATATAGATATCTATTATAGTCAATTAACTAACATGTGTAAATTTTATAAACATACTTCATTGTATGCATAGACGAATATTATTCAGAAAACGGGAAGCAATGCATGTATTTATATTTCTATTCACAAAAATAATTGAAACAACAAATTCATTTCTGCATCTTTAGCCGTAAAAAAACTTACATGTTCACATCTGCAAAATAGAATTATATACACTACAAAAAATTTAGCTATAGTGACGATTCTTTCAAAATCCATCACTAAATTAGCTGTTTTTAAATATATAATGATGATATTATTCATTGCAAAATGATTTTTCATACTCGAAATTAACGATGAATATCATATATCTCGTTGTATCATTAGCAACGGTACACACAACGATGCTTATCCATTGTTATTTTTCAAAATTCTAATTAATCGTTGCTAAATTTTGAACTAAAAAAAGCGACGATTAGTTAATATTTTGAAAAATAACAACAGATAAACGTCTCTATCTAGACCGTTGCTAATGATATAACGACATATATGATATTCACTGCTAATTTTTAGTATGAAAACTCATTTCATAATGAATAACATCGTCATTATATATTTAACAACAACAACCAATTTAGTGACGAATTTTGAAAAAAGCATCACTATAGCTCAATTTTGTTGTAGTGATATACATGTCTAAATAAAAACAAAGTGATGAAGGACAAATACAGATTATCCAATCACATCACTATGATAGCAGTTAACACATAAATAAAAATAAAATTAATACTTAGATCTATATCCACATATACAAATAATGAAACAATATTTGCATTTATATTCGTATTTGTAAAATTAATTGAATCTTGATTTTTTCCCATATTCATATTCATCAAAATAAAATTAATTATTCATATACTAAAAACAAACAACTTAGAACTAATACTTAGATATGTATCTATAGGAAAAAATTAAAATTGTACCTGTATCTATACGTGTCTATAAAAATGAAATCTTATATTATTACCTGTAGTTCATTTGTCAAAATAAAATTACATATTTACTTTCATCAAAATAAAAATAGACATCCATATTCTCTTAGAACGTAATCGACATGGGACAAATACATATCATACAGTTGCATTGCTATGATTGGAGGAGCGAACATTCGCAAACGAACCTATAACCAATACTTATATCCACATCCGTATAAAAAATAAAAATAAAAATGGTATATAGATTTATATATATATATATATGCAAAAATAATTGAAATATATATTCTTTTTTCTATCCGTATCGATTAAAAATAAAAATTATATGTCCATATATGTAAAAATTAGTTGCGGATACAATAACCAAATAATCAATTTTTCATTAAAATTACAAAAATCAATGCATCAAAAAATATCATGATATAATATATGGCTCTTTGACAGTCTACAAGAGGGGATTATTTATATAATTAAATTTTTGGAAAGAAAACATATGCAAAATATTTGGTCGTTAGTATAATTGTCCCCTCTCAAATCGTCATTTGAGGTGTCGTTTTGACACCTCAGATGCCGACTATACCACAAAATTTTAAATAGCAAATTTTCATAATTTTTAAATTAATTAAGATTAAATTAATAATTATTTTTTAAAAAAATCATTTTTATTTGAATGTAGTTAAAAATATTATAATAAAGAAATATAATGAATAAATCTAATTCCACTCCAAGAATGCAAGAGCATTAAATATACCAAGATGTAACCAACCTATTAATCTCAAATTTCCACCCTCCGTCCAATCTACCTTCAGCCCATCCTTGTAAAGCAGGGCGAATGACACCATCCTCTAACCAAAACATGGATAAGAGCCCGCAGTCCCCAACCCCTTCCTCCCATCTCTTCACACCTCAGGACATCGAGACCCTCGACGACTTCCAGTCTACGCGCCACTCCAAATGGCTGGACTCCGACCCCCTCCCCCTCCTCCGCAAGTTCCCTTTCCCCACCTGCACCTCCACCCCCCCTTCCTCGACGAGTTCTCCCACCTCCTCTTCCCCTCCCTCTCCTCTCCCTTCCCTCCGTCCTCTCTGCCCTCTCCTTCCTCCTCTCTCACCCCCACCGCCCCCTCCCCTCCTCCTCTTCGCCCTCATCGCCTCCACATCCATCTCCATCTCCCTCTCCTCCTCCCCCCGCGACCTCCTACTCCTCCTCGACCTCCTCCTCTCCCTCACCAACCGTCCAACCAGGGTCGGTCCTGGTGGTTGTTTGGAAGTGCAACGGCCCATGGTCCATGAACTTTAAGGGGCCCATTTTCCTGCATGTTGAAAAATTCAAAAAATAAGTCATTTAGATCTCCATCTACCTCAACATTTCTATTGCTAGATTTCCAATATGGAAAAGGTGTTTGCTCTTCCCATGAAATCCTCTACTCAATGATCATATTTTACCTTTTCAAGCCATTCTTAATTTAATTCATCAGTCCATCTCTTTCTCGATATCTTTATTGTTATGTTCTCTCGATCTCTCTCTCATGAAAAATTTTGAATGGAAACGGTACTGCTCAGTGAAGGCGCCTGCTCAGTTCTCTTGATCTCTCTCTCCCGAAAAATTTGAAAGGGAGGAACGACACTGGTCAAGTGTAGGCGCCCGCCATGGCTAAGGGGGTTTGCGAACTGGAGGGAGGGGGGAATTCTTTGGGTGCTTTGCACTCTATATGATCCGGTAATTCTTTTGTCATTATTATGCTATCATATTTTTTTAAATCTTCTATTCTTTACTTGTTTCACAGTTCGCAGTTCTTTTAAGTTTATGGGAATGCATCTTTCCATAGAGATTTATTGTTAACCAATAATGGGACACACGTGCATTGTACATTGAAGGACAAATTTCATAGCATCGGACGGATTGTTAATTGAGATTCAACACAGCCAATTACATGCTAATTAATTAAGATCGACATATACTTGTGTGATTATCAGCAATGGATGAAAGATGTATGATTTTATGTTTAATCTGTCTCATATATTTTTTCTAGATGCTGCTAAAATCAAGATATATTGCATTGGGAAATGAACAAATATGGCTCTTGTTTTCGTGGTGAAATACATATAGATACAAGATAATGAAGCATATGCTACATTGAACTATATATATCCTCTCTGTATTCATAAAAAGAAGAGCGAGTTCAAATATCTACGCAGTTGTTGCATTTCCTTATAGCATAATGACTTTAGCCATTATTTTCCTTCTTCGAAAGAGATAATGAAAACAATAGCAAGGACCGCTGTGAGTGTTGTAATTGTACATTGAAAATTAATTGAAAGGAGAAAGTTGTTTGAATAGTAAATCATTCGTTTAAGAATGTTTTTGTCTAGTAAGGTATTTATCTGGTAGTAATAACGTGAATCTCATGATAATATCATGACCGTCCATGAGGGTAGTTTATGAGTGCAATGGTTCATGGCTCATGTAATCAGCCTTTTATTTTTAAAAAAATATTATATGTCCGAATGAGGTCTTCTAGAATCAAATTTTTAATAAAACAACTCACCGAAAAACGAGCAATCGAATTTTTGATGAAACAATTTATTCGAAAACGAGCTCTTAGGGCCCGTTTGGTAGGAGAATAAGCAGGAATAAGGATGTGGAATAAGGGGAATAAGGGTCTATTCTCCGTTCGGCTAGAGGATAAGAATAAGGAGAATAAGGTGAAATAAAGGTAGGTAAGGTGTGATAAAGATATGAATAAGAGTGAAATATGATGAAATAATGGGAAATAGTCGTACCACGGGGAAGCGTGTTGGAGACTTATTCCCCTTATTCCATTCCTCCTTATACCCCAAACAAACATGGCCTAGAGAATCGATTTTTTGATGAAACAACTTGTAAAAAAATAAACTTTTATAGAATCGAAATTTCAGTTAACAATTCACTAAAGTAATGGAATTATACAAGTGCACATTATTGATCGAAATTTCCAAAGGCCTATTTTTTTTCTTTCGACTAGGTCGCACGAAATATCAGCTACAGCAATAGCCCCAGCTCCGCCCCCGATCGCCAATTGCGTGCCATCGCCTGTGAGTGCCTCCGCGAGCTGGTGCTCGCGCACCCCTTCCTCCTCTCCAACATCTGCGGCCAATGCCGCCCGTGAAGGATCAGTGGGCTCGATCCTCAATAGCTCCATCCCGTACGGGATGCCGTTGTTGATGTGAAAGAGGTGAGGAAGGTGGTGGCTTTTCTCATGGAGCGGCCGCATCTGTTCACACCTGTCGCAACGATGGAATTGGTCGCCTCACTGATGGGGATTGTCAAGGCGACTGAACTGCGTGGGTCGGTGGCGGTGCTGCTGAAGGTGCAGTTCTTCGGCCTGCTTTACTCGTATGATCCCGTGCTATGCATGTTGTTCTGATGACGTATTCGAATTTCTCAGACGCATTCGATGGGGATGAATAGCGTGTAGTCCGGCGACTCGCACCGATGGCCTGTTAGACGCTGCAGCCTTTGGTTTTCCAGCTGCTTGTGCTTCATTGGCTGCTGGGTGTTGTGGCATTGAGGCCGCCTGATAGGGGCGGGTTACTCGTGCCTGTGGCCCCGAGGCTATACCCGGTGTGTACGACCCGCTTGCCCTGAAGGCAGTGAAGCTGGATGTTCTTGCCTATGTTGCCTCTTGCATAGATGCACCGAACGGAGGGGAGAGGTCGGGGGAGCCAAACAATGGGATGTCTATAGTTAAGCTCATGCAAGATGTCTTTGTGTGCACTTCGGCATTTAAGTGGTTACCTGCCAATAGCAGCGAAACTGCGGTGGCATTCCACATGCTTCATAAGTTTTTGGTTGGTGTTGCACCACATCCGGGCTCGAAAGCATTTGATATCAGTGAACTAGTGGCATCCACCACATTTCAATCTCTGCAGGTGACCGACCCTTACTAGCAAGAAAGCATGCCTGTGTTTTGCGACCGAGTAATGCCTTGGTACTAATGCTACTTACCATCACAATTGAATGACAGATTATGCTGGTGGACTTAGCATTGCAATATCGTGGACTGGTTCCAGTTGTTGCAACTTTTTTGGATCGTTTAACGGAGTGTAGTACCCACACTGTGGTGGGAGCACGACTTCTCCAAAAGATGGATGAGTGTATGCTGCCCAAGCCTACTCCTGCCTACTGGCTCTCTCGATATTTCCCTATCTTCGAGAGGAATGGGAAGAATGATACAATACCTCCTTGTGGTTTGCTGGAGTTGCTTACTAGATATATTGCTTTCTTAGTCAAAAACCATGGCCCGGACACAAGCTTGAGATCATGGTTGCACGGGAGTAGGATTCTGAGCATATGCAGGACAACGCTTAGGCACCACCACAGTTCCAGGGTGTTTTTGCCCCTTTCTCAGCTCCTTATATTCACATGCCAATTTTTCCCGGACTTGGAAGTTCGGGATAACACAAGGTAATAATACACATGGAAATAAATGCATTCGTAGTGTTTAGTGTCGACTCTATACACCTGTTGTGTTATAATGTAGTTATCTTAGAATTATTGCTCTTTGTGTCATTACCAGGATTTGCTTACGGATGCTCTTGTGTGTTCCTGGCAAGAAACTAAGGCACATCCAGGATTTTGGTAACTAGGTTCTTGGGGCGTCACCTGCTCCACACCCCAATTCCTTGTTTCAGGTACAATCTCCATGACCTCAGAATGTTAAGACAGATTATCTTCATATATACATCTTGAGAGGGTGACTGCACTGTTGGTCAAGCAGTCATGGTCTTTCTCTATTGCACCAATTTTGGGCATCAACTGTAGCAAACTTGCCTCCTTTGAAGGCATTAAAGATGCTAATGTGCTCGATGATAAGACAAAAATGCCCGAAGCTACTAATGGTAGTTTTAATAGAATCAAATCCCAAGAGGATCCCCTGCGTGTTAGCAGTTAGAGAGCGGGAGGCTGATGTAGAACTGCGGCAACCCTGGAATCAGTAACACACAATGGCCCCCCAGGGAAGCTGATTCTGTAGATTTACTTGCCACATCTGCCAAATCTTTCTTATATGTTTGGATATGTAAATCTTGGATTTGTACTTTTTAATGTTAGTACAGTGTACAATGCTGGAAAACTTCGCAACGTATGAAGCGTGCGTTGAACCAGTGCATGGTGTGTTCAGTCTTAATGTATTATTCATTCATTTTACCAATTTCTATAGTATTTACCATGATATGCCATGTGAACGAGGACCTGACAACTGCATGTAATGAAGCAAGTTACTGAACTGAAATCTAAATTTGAAAAAATTGGATATTGAGGAAGAGGAAAAATTCCCGAATCCCCACCCCCAAGCCTCTTATCATATTAATTTGGTGGTTGGTGGTCAGTATGAGCTGCTTTTTCATTGGTTTCAGTATTATGTCAACTTAAGATGAAGTATGAAAACGAATGAGGGCCTTTAGGATCTTCAATGTGCTCTTCAATATGGACCTTACAAGTGATGGCAAGAAAATTCCGGCTTGGGTTGCGGACCTATCAATTGGCAGACCATGACAGATGACATCTTTTAAGGTGCTAGTTTACATTCGTGTTGTCCTTGTGATCGAAAAAAAACCGTTGTCATTGAGAATTCTCTAAATTCCCCAAACAAGCGTCATCCATGAACTGTTTGGGAAAACTTCTCTCTTTGGTGGCAAAAGCGACAAGTATGATTGCATCCAAGATCACCTTGTATAGTTATTTCTCGCCAGTCAAGCAACTTTCTGTGGAAGCATCCAGGTTGAAAACTGAAGTAGGCAAGAAGATTAATCAATAGGATACATTTGGAGGATGTTACCATCCTGTCAGAAGCAGAAATGTCGGTCAGAACATAAGGAGAAAAGTGCAACCTTCAGGAAGATGCTCCATCCTCCTGAAAACAAAGTTACTGCAGTACTGTGGCATGCCTCGTTTGCGAAGTTGAAGTCCTGTGACAAGCAAGGATAGAACACCCTGCATTCTCCCATTCTTACAACTGCAAAAACCTGCATCACAAAGCGTCAATTATGTCTGGTAAGCAATTTCATATTACTTTTAGAATTTATTTGCAGGAAAAGTAGTTGGATGATTGCTTGAGAAACGTAGTATCCAGATTCTCCATAAGAACTCAGATTGAATGCAAAGTCTTTTTCCTCGTTGAGTGGATGTGTCAGATCATTCATCGATGAATAATAGAATGTTGCGGTTGAGGGTATTGATCGCCAACTGGGATACTCAGTTGCAGATGGGAATTCATGATTGAAAGCATTGGTGTTTATGGCAAGAAATGTTTAGTAGGGAATTGAATTCAGGTTCCTCCCTAAGTTCATGCAGCAAAAAGACACTGGAGTTGGAGTAGCCACGTGTGCGCTCATTCTCGATCCGTCTCGACAATAAAAGAGTCAATTTGGATTTTTGATATTTTTTCTACAGAACATTTTATGTTTTTCTATTAATTAACCTGTCTGATTTTTTTGTCAATCTAGATGTATGGATTTCTTGGATTTTTGGTTTTCCCATGTCCGTGGTCAGATGTGAAATGGATTGTAAGAAGTGGAATGTTCTCAAGGGCTTGTTCTGTAGGGGAATATGGAATAAGGGTGAGAGATAAAGGTGGAATAAGACATTGTTCGGTTGGAAGGATATGAATAAGGGAAAATAAGAAGGAATAATGGTAGTTAGGTGCTATCTTCCATTTGGTTGGCGTATGGGGGATAAGGAATAAGGTTTGTAAGTTTGTTAAATATGTTGGTTGGCAAATAATCGGAGTAAGCTTAATGCATTATTAACTGTATGATAGAAGTACATTGCACACATTTTATCGAAAAATTCCTCCTTTTTTTTAAAATTTAAGACTCCATAAGTTCATACATATAAGCAAGGTAATTGTACAAGGTGGAGTATAAATTTTACATCATGACATGCTTACCACACATTGGTGTGTCGACAACGTCATGTGGCGATGTTGATTTGTCGGTCAGGTACACAAAAAGTCGGTCCTTCTCGCGAACTTCCTGCTTCTTCACATGGTATTCCACCAACTTCTCCATATGGTATTTACGATCCGAGCCTGCTGGGTCAGGTTTCAGGTCGAGTTCGTAGGTCGAGCTCGTGGGTTGGGTCGGACCGGCCTAGCTCAACCCAGTGCTCATCCCTGTCTATGTCATTGTAATATCCAAGATTCCAAATATACTGAAATTGCCTAGTTAATTTGTAGGCACATACCAAAAGGAACATGCACCCAAATTTATTCCAACTTCAAAAGGCATATATTTTCCCACTCTTTATCCTCTCTCGCGTGGCAATATACTGGGATGCGCAAATATTAAGCGCTGAGCACGGTCGTGCATCCCCACCTCCATGCCCTCGGATCATCCCACCCGTTGGATTTGATGGCCAAGCAAAAATTTTACATGGGTCCCACCTGGTTCATCCTCTAGAACCCCTTGCGGCCCAAAACCTCCGCGAAGTGGCGTATATAGCACTGGGAACCCACACCATATGATGCTCTTTACAAACCTAGGAAGGAATATGGCGGAATAAGTCCTTTCTTTGTAAAGCTTAGAAAGAAGGTGGAAGTGGAATGGAAGGGGGGAATAAAAACTTATTCAGAAAAGTCTTTAATTAGTGCTTTGTCTCTTAATGTTTTTTTATTTGTTCGATGTTCGTGCTATGACATTTGGCTTTTGTTTTTGTTCTTTCGGTTATTGCTGATTATCGTAGTCAATTGAAATGTTGCATATTACGACCCTGCAATTATCTATTAATTTTTATTTCTTCGATTTGGATCTCGGTGGATTACGTTTAATCATGAAAGAAATTATGACCATGCAGACATTCATACCGACCCTCAATGGCATGGAAAATTATTGCTGAAGTTCAGACATTTATCGCCCCTTGATTGTATCTGATGTTAAAAATAATTCTGTGAATCTTCTCTAAGATTATTATGAGCATACTAATCACCAACAAAATTAGTAAATGGCATGGAGTTAATTTTCATGCTAGAAATGGTCTGTAGACATAAAACCTGTTATTTTTAAAGTCTGAAGGATTGATCTGCAGGGAAGGAGCTATACCTGCTCGTCTATGCTGATTGAAGTGGGACTTCGGGAAGAACACCACAAGAAGTATAGTAATAAGTGATCAAACAAAAGTCTGATTCTCTCACTGGTTCTAAAATGTGAAGTTCAATCAATGCATCAAAGCGGTTCCTATTAGAGTGATAGATGAGCCTACTTGATAGGGTGTCATCTCTATCAATCAGCCGGATAGGATTCACAAGCTACATGACGCCTCTCTAACAAATCATTGGAACATGATGTGCAGGTAGGTCCTCCTCAGTCCTGCACAACTGATATAACCATAACCTGTCATGGAAAAATAAAGGAAGGAATGCCATGAAATGCGAAAGGGGTACGTGCCCAACACTTTGTTTTGATCATTACTCATCCTCCCTCATGATCTATGGTTAAATGCAGACAAATCTAATCATGCGTTGTCTCTACCAGAGAAGATAGACCATCTGTGCGTGGGATCCACCTTCCATTGCTCGCACCCAGAAGATTCCTTCACTGCTGCTTACACTGTCGCATAGTTTTTTTTAATAAGATTTGCATGTAGATGGGACTTATGATCTGCTGGCAATAATCATCCCTGTTATTATTTGGATGGAACAAAAGATACGTCAGTTTTGTTACAGGTATCCAAAGGACAAGATCAAGCACGTGTCCAAGTCCAGTGGGATTCGCTATATTATTCTACGTGTCACAGTGTAGATCCTGATTCCCAAATTAGCAAAGATCATCTTATTTGCTTTCATCTAACGCCTCTTCAGTATTTTCTTGATCTCTGAGTAGTTGTACGCTTTTTACTGTCGAGAACAAATCGTATGACTTCCATGGGAATCATGGAAGGGAATTAAATTCATGTCAAAAGGTGGTTGGTTGGCAGTGCTTATTGATGACACCTAATCAAACACGAGAGTTTGTTGTGTTGATTAATGTCAGGGGCCGGAATCTATTCAAGCCTTGGAACCGTTCTTCTTTGACAAGAGCTGTGTGGAAATATGATATAGTTTAAGTCCGTAATTATTTCATTAAAAAATGGTACTTTCCATAGATGAAAGCTCTGTCTGTCTCCCTTGATCTCTATGTGATATTAATGAGACTTCCTCCAGGCTTCTTGAATGCTTTCGGGCATTTAAGGATCAAATCCAATAGCCATGGCCATTGCCAGAGATGCTGCGAACACTTGGACAAGCTGATGATGGACACTGGACATGTTTCAGATGCACAGCCCAACTCTGAACAAACATCAAGTGCATCAATCTTCGCAACATATATGAACAAGGTAGGAATTTTTTTGTTTGTATGGTATGCCAAATTTTGAACTCGTTCATGCTCAGCTGATGACAATTGTGCAGATCGAGGACCGTGGAGCTGGTTTAAATAGAGCTGCGGTTTCCCGCCTATGCGCACGGTGAGCAAGCGAGTAAGTTGGATTCCATTACGAAGAGCTGACAATGATCTGCCATATTTTTGAACTCACTGTAGAATTATATACTCTATACACAACCAGTACATGCCTAAGCTGAAGTTAAATCACATCACAAATTTTATGAAAAAAATTTGGAAGGAAAACGGAGCTTCGAATCAAGAAAGATACATGAAGCATTTCCATGCAGGGTCAACATAGCCTTGGAATCGCCTTATTACGGATCTGCGAAGGGTTGTCGAGGAGTATCTTGTACTCGGGAGCCTGCCCCCTGATCAGCCTCCGGATATTGTCCATCCCGACCACCTTTCCCGGTGTTCTTCTTATACTGAAGAGCATGCCTTCTTTCTCGTTGGAGAGGCTCGATGGCGATGTCGATGCCATGCTACCTTCCCCCGGTCCCCTGCAGCTTTGTGAGATCCTCGAGCTATTGGCAGACGTGGGTGATTCGAAGGCATTGCTTAAGGCGAGCTCTGATTGCTGGGAGATGAGGGCCTGCACTGCCTCCCTCGGGGGGATCCAGGGGTTCTTGGCCAGGTCCTTGCAGGCCTCCAGCGTGAGCTTCTCGAAGTTCAGGCACCGGCACAACCTTGATCGGTCATCGAGCGATAGCTTCGGATGAGACTGTGGAAGCCATTCAGAAAGCAAAAGAGTTCAGCTGTCTTTAATTCCAATGTGAAAAAATTAGCATCATGAGAATGTAATTATTGATTCCTTCTGATCAAACTATGTTATTGCAATGCATAATTATAGAGATGGGATGCAGTCTTTCATCAGCAGCAAAGCAATGCAACATGACAAGTGTGAGATGAAATTTCTTAATAAAGTGTTGACACCAAAAAGAGAACCGGAAAAGGGACAGCCTTTACTCCTGAAAAAGAGGATCTATACAAACAGAAAATGAGCTGTACAAGTTTTTAGATTTTCCTGAACAATCAGACCAAAAATACATCTGTAATGATCAGAATGCATCATAGATGTGATAAATTATATCAGAAGGCAATTAATCAGAGCAATGTGATAAGTGTGAAACAAGAGGAAAAGAACAACCAAAAGACATACCAAATCGAACACGAAAAATTCAGTAAAAATCTTCGAGTATATTGTCATAAGAACACTTCCATGAACAGCAAATAACATATTGGCCAGAGCAATCACCTCAAGATAGATCTCCAGAGCTCTGTAGACACCATCATAGCACTGCCGAGCGGGATCCGGCAGGATCTCGGCCAATTCAACGAACTTCTCCACCGTCAAACCGGGGTCGGGCGAGACTTCTCTCAAGTACTTATCGACCAACCTTGCTACCTTCCTCACCCTCTGCAATGGCACACCTCCCTCCCCTCCACTGATGAACACCCCCACCAGCCTCACCACGAGGTTCACATCATACACAGCTCCCTCCCCGCACACCAGCAGCTCGTCCAGGCTCGCCTCGTCGAGCACCGATCCCATCAGCATCTCCAGCTTCCCCCTGCACTCCCTGCTCAATCCCAACCCGCCCACCACCCTCCTCACCCAGAAGAGCATCCTGCAGGAGAACACCCTGCCACCAAACCATGCAACACCGTGTACTGCAGTGTCAGCAAGGCCGCCGTGCGTGATACCCACTTCTTCTTCTCCCCTCCTATGCACTCCAGTCCTCAGGTAATGCAGAAGAAACCTCGTGAGAACAAGGCTCTTGTTGTCCTCTCCATACGAGCCCAACCCCTTCATGATGTGCTCTATGATCACAGGGTGGAGGACGGTCAGGTCCTCGAACCACCACTCCTTTGTCAGGAAATTCTTGGTGGAGGAAGACGACAACCTGAAGGCAGAGGAGGTTTCTGGTGATGACGCAGAGGAGGAGGAGGAGGCAATTGGTGTCGATGCATCATGTGGTGCATCTGAGGTTCCACCTATCTTCGAGAGGACTGGAGATATGAGCCTCTTGAGGAGACCACAGGCCTCCGCGGAGCTCAGGAACCCCCCACAGCTCCCGAGGGACGAGACGATGTCCTTCCACTTCCAATAGAAGAGACCATCTAGATATCTCTCCGTCTGCGATAGGAGATTGCCCGTCACGTGCTCGTCGGTCATCTCGAGGAACACGGCGCAGCATCGGAGCACCGGTACATTCAATGGGTCCATGGCAATGCTCCCCTGGTTGTAGCAGAACCTTGCAATGAGCTCGAACCCACCTGGGCCTCCAGGGAAGTCGGTGAATTTGAGTGCGGTGCAACCCGTTTGGGATCTCTTCTTCCTCTCCTTCTTGGCCCTTACCATCCTCCTTAATTTTCCAGAGAATGCGCAGAGGTTCTTCTGCAGAAACCATGGTGTTAGCATATATGGTGATGACCCATCTGGATCAAACTGGAAGAGGGGTCAAGGATTTGAAATTCGTGGAACCTGGTGGAGGAAGAAGGTGTGCTGGCCATTGATGTGGACCTTGAGATCCCAGTGTTCTCCCTTCATCTGTTCTTGAGAAGAGGCAGGAGGAGGAAGAAGAAGCAGTAGTTAACAAGTAGAAGAGTGGGGGGAGAGTAGTAACAGGGAGAGGGCAAGTGGTGGTGGAGTGGGAGGTAAGTGCGGCCTACAGAGCAGGAGAGAGCTCCCACCACACACACACCATTAAATCTTTTATATAATGTTACCATACTCACACCTCATTAAATATTCTATGTAATGTTTCAAGCTTCTACTTTATCATTTTATACATGGAGATATTTTGCATTCAGACCCTTTCTTAAGAGTTTTTTAACCAGGGAAAAGTATGCAATAATCAAGCGAAATTCTGAATGGTGTATGTACATGTGTTGAAGTGTAGTTGAGTTCCAAGGTTAAGCTACCTTGTTCGCGTGAGGGATGGTAAGTGTAGTGAAGGTTCATCTAGATAGCCATGTAGGGTACTCTGGCTCAGTAGTGAAGTGTATCTCTATATGACCAGGAAAGATCACAAATTGAGTCATAGAAGTAAACTTTTGCGAAAATCAAAGGCGAAACTTTACGATTAGCTTAGCTGAGGATCAACCTTTCATTGGATTTAGCACGTAAGTATAACATCACAAGTATACTTTTGCGTTAAATATCATCAGTTTGTTAAAAAACGTTGAGATTACTACTTGACAACTCAAGTTTAATCATTTGGAAAAATCCAGCTAGAGCCAGATCAACCTAAAAATGTTAGGATCATCTTTCGAAAATTCTTGTTGAAGGCATTTTTTCTCACGATAGCAATTTGAGTCTACTCTAGGTTAAACTGAGGATGAATCCGACTTGTGAACATAAGAGCAAAACAATGAGGGTACATTTGACAAACAAGGATGGAAGTAGGGGTATGCATTTGGGGCACCCAATAAAATTTTCAGGTCCTTATCATGTAGCATAGGACCCTTTTTTGGTTTTGCCTTGGGGTCCTCTATGGGTAGTAGTCTTGGAGCTTTCTTGTGTGTGTGCATACATATCGGCTTGGCCCACCATGGAGACTAATGCATAACACAACAAACTGTCCTTTGTTTCTCCTTCCAGAAGGTAAAAAAACTAGACTTAGATCCTCGAAAATCAGGGTGCAGACCGTACGTTCGGTAGACCGTCGTCCTTCACCGGGGGTTACACGATATTCGCTTAACCGATCGCATCACTATCGCAATCCGCTTGTCGTAAAACAAGGGGCATCTAAGTAGTTCCAATGCCACTTTTATCATGTCCAAAATGTGTATGCACATCTTGGAAGTCCTCATGGGGGTTTAGAGGCATACATCCTTTATCTTCTTCTCAAGTGGATTGGGTTCTTCCAAGTTTGATATGTGGTTTTTTGATGTGGAGATGTTATCCATAAATACCCATAAATAAAGTACCCACAAGTAAAGTTGAAAGAGGAGGAAATGAGAAGAAGGTAGTCCACCTGTGAAGTGTGGTGGAGAGAGTTGGGAGTGGAAGGAGGAGAGTCAGTGCCACCACACATGGCTTTGTTTGTGAGTGGAAAGGACAAAAATAAAATAGAAGGCTGTGGAGAGGCCCAAAGAACCTCAATTATTGTGGACAAGATGAGCAACAACCTTTGCATCTTCAAAACCATCCATGGTGGAGTTTAGATGTGGAGTTCAAGAGGGGAGATCATGTTCGTTTTCGTCCTAGCTCATCGACAGCCGACGTTTGGAATCCCCCTACCGCAACTAGTATAACTTCGCGAGATCTGCTCCTTCTGTTGATCGCATACTTACAATGACGCTTCACGATGTGATTCGTATCACTGGTTTTGCTCGAACTTTGTGAATGTCTATTTACCTGGTGGGATCCTCCTGTTGTGAGCGGGTTCATAGCAGCGGTGGTCGTGAAGAACACAACTGTCCGTAGAAAATCACTCTAAGCGAAAAACCACCAAGTACTACTGCTGGATAATCGACAAACGACTATGAACGTCGCAACAATCCCCTGTTGTCAGTCACAGTATGGTATCCCCTCAATCTTGTCATGGATGCCTCTTAAATCGGTTAAAGAAGTGATTATTCTAAGCTACAACAAAATTGACCTAGCTGTGGTTAAATGCATAATAATGAGTAGCATCCATTATTGCAATCACATCTGATTCTTAAAATAGACAAATGGGTATCATATTTATTATAATATCTTCTTTAGCAAGTGTTCATATAACAATGGTTACCTATTGATTTTTTTAATGAATTTCATTGGGAATTAGAAGAATAAAAACTATATTTTTAACGAATAATATTCATTGTCGTAAATTTAACATAAGAGAAAATATGCCAACGAATATCCATATTACTTATTTCCACATGGTAAATTTTTGTTGTGGTCCTAGAAATATAATTATCTCAAGCATATTGAGTTGTCCGGATGGAGATGAAGCAGAAAAGAGGAAAAAAGTTTGATATGATGTACAAAAGAAAACAATGTCGTATTCGATCTTTAAGATTTATTTCAATGTGGTTCGGGGTCTCATTGTTACTCTTTGAAAGGTAATATTATTAGATTTTTTTTACAGTTATACTCCTCTTAGATTATACAATATTATATATTAGTTATGTCATCTCTTTTTTGTAATATCAATTGTGTCCGTAAATTCTTAAATTCATAGATCTGCCCTTTCATTAAGGTAAAACGAGTATATAATTGATATTACAAATGGGCAGAATTGTAGCAACTGCAGGTAATGCTCAATGCACACTACAACAAAACGAGTATGTAGTGATGCCTTTTTGAAATCGACAGATATCGATGTAGATATAGATATTACCGTATCTTTATCTATTTTTGAATATGAATACATATATTGACGGATATTAAAAATCATCTTACTATATCATTAAAAAACGGATACAGATGTAAAACATATACTGATCGCATACGAATAATGTTAGAAATGCTCTATAGGACCGACTTAAATATATACGAATTGGATGGAAAACACATGATATAAATTTACTAAATGTATTTGTATTATAAAAATTATACAAATGTGGTAAAAGAAGGTATATAATTATGTTATATACGATTAAAAATAAATCTATGACCATATTTATATACGAAAATATATATACGAATATGGATATGGATGTTTGTGGATATCAAAACGACATCCATATCCGTATCCTTTTAAAACGGATACGAATACTGATGTCAAAATTTGTATAACATGGATAAGGTGATGGATCAGATGCACCGCATACAATTTATTGAACTTTTTATGAGAAATGCTTCTCACATACAACCACAATCTTATCCATCCTACGTGACATGAGGCATCAACAATATCGCTTTTTTGGTGGTTGATATATCAAAAGTCGTTGAATCTATGCAAATTGGATTCAACTATAAGTGCCAACTTACGACAACCATCATTAAATAAAGATGTCAATAGTGGATTCAACTAGATATTTTCTTTGGAAAGCAATCCAAAACAAATAAATCTGTGCACATAGATTTATATAAGTTCACCGTATATGAGCTACGTCCTATGCCTGAGCTTGGCCTACCAAAGAACTGTCACTATATGTAACATCTCGGACTTAGGTCCTCGGTCTGTTATTGAAGAAAACTAGCCCTGACAACTTGTTCGATTCAAGCAAATATAGATCCATTGACAACCACCCAAAATGCTTAAGCTCAAGTTGTCAAGTAGTAATCCCCATAACTTATAAAGCACACCCACACTCCGTGAGTTTTAGATGTGGCACTATGTTTTGAGGTATGAGTGTTACACTATCTGGACTGCTTCTGATGTAGTCCAAACCATGTATAAGCACAATATTTACAAGTAATTATCTTATACATAAGAGGAAAGCCTTTCACGAACAACGCTCAAAGGTACATAACCTATTTTAATGGTCTTAGAATTGTTGTAATCGACCTGTTCTACATGAAAGGTATATGAGTCTCTGTTTCTAACAAAATTCGAATGACATATTGGAAGGATATATAGATGAATACACACGGTGATATTTTTCAAAAAAGAAAAAAAATGTGGGAGATATAGGCCCCGGTACATATAGAATTACATGCACCAGGGTGCATACTCCCCATCCTCATGTAAATATATTGGGACTGGTCGTTAGACAATGATTACGTGCTATGCAATGGAGTATGCGTGGGAATATGTAGGCTTATTTGATATTGCATTTTCTAATTTTGAATAGATAGGCAATGCTATTAATGTTCTATTACGTAAAAATGTCAGGATTTCTAAAGTTCAAAGTACAATTACTGCAATCTCGTAGATTACTTTAAAATTTGATAACTAACTATTGTAAACGTGGCTTTTATATAGGCACATATCCCCTTAATATAGTTCTTAAGGCTAAATGAGTTTATGTGGCTACGCGGATCGAATATGAAATATATTTTCTACAAGTTATTTATCAAATCTATCATGAATACAGACTAAAAATACAATGTATGCAACCTAATATGTGGATATTCAGATCGAATATGCAACATAGATTGCATAACACATTGCGTAAAGGAAAAAGATTTGATCTTCCTATAGTATAAGCATATGTATTCTGTTCATTCAAATGCATTTTTGAGCACTGCAAGTTAGTTTTTTTAAATGAGAATATGACAAAATACAAAAATTGACAACCATCTTTCTTTTTTCACTTACAGTCATTAGATCATTGAAATTCAAATGTCAAGTACTACTAATACAAGAGTAGCTTAAAGGGGTACATATAAGTATCCGAAATACGATCAAATCCTTAATCTGGTGGTTTGGATTGGATCAAAATTAATATTTAGTGGATTGGAAGAGTTCTAATCCATTAAGATTGGATTGGATATAAATTAACTAAGATCCGATCCAATTTGATGCATATGAGTCCCTAGCTAAGGGGGTTTATCGAGTTGAACGAGTCAAGTTAGTCTTGACTCATACTAAAAAGTCGACAACTGAACTCAGACTCAAGATCAATTAGCCTTGACTCCAGGAAAATCGATTCAAACTTGAACGCATTGAGTTCGAGTAAGTTTACGAATCTCTTCATGAGCCTTCTGTAAGTTGATTTCTACGTTTCTTATTCATGAACTCTCTTTAACAAACCGACTTGAACTCATTGGGTATCTCAATAATAATAACGTTGAGGTTTTTGTGATAATATGTACAACGAACTTGTTCTTTTCCACTCTTGTCTATATATATCATCATTATTTATCGTGTTATTCAATTTCATATTTCCATATTCATAATGATTCCTATTTTTTGTGTCACATTATTCATATATATATATATATATATATGTATGCATGTATGATTTCTTTTAAATAGGACTTGGTCCTTCCTGAGTTTAGAAAGGCCAGTTCCTTTTTTGTAGAAAACATGATAGTTTTAATAGAATACATATACAGATTGTATTACAATGTGCAGTTTTAGTGTTTGTATTATAATATGCAGTTTTCTATGCGACTTTGTATTTATAATGTGCAGTTATAATACAAACTATATACGCATTCTGCTAAAGTGCTGGTGTTTTCTACAAAAAGATGGTGACATTCCTTAAGTCAGGAATGATGCATCCTATTTGAAAGGCCCCCTCTCTCTCTGTGTATATATACTACGAGATTCAACTATGAGAGAGAAGACAGAATCTAGTGGTACAGAATCACTCCTCTCATTCTCTCTCACGCGCGCGCGCGCGCACACACACACACACACGCACGCACGCACGCACACGCGCACGCACGCGCACGCACGCGCACACACGCGCACACCCGCGCGCTCGCGCGTGCTCGCGCACGCACGCACACACGCACACAATGCAACATGTTTCAAAATTAACGTCAAATAAATTTATTTGCAATCCATTTAGACATTCTTTAATATACACATTATGATCATTTGAATATCTTGAGGACCAATACCTTGTACATGATTATGTGTCTTATCTATCAATAACAACCAAACAAAATTTTAAGATCCATATAAAAATTTTCCTAAAGGATTGTTTGTCTAATCAATGCATTTTAAGATTCACATGATAAAGATCGCACAATACTAGCTGGAAAAATATAAGAAAAAACATTGAAAAAGGACAAGAAAATCAAGCAATTCCCTAAAATTTTGAGGAGAGATGGCGAGGGATGAGAGGAGCTTAGTGTGGCTGGCTTCATGACAGTGGTGTAGGATGAGGAAAGAGAGGTGTAATAGCCCTCCAAAGGGAGGAGGACGCCGTCAAGTTCACGAGGTAAGGCAAAGGGAGGAGAAGATGTTGATCGCAACATGTCATTAGTGGCACATGGAGGATCTAAGAAACAATTGTGCATAGGTAAAGGGAGGAGGGAGAAGCTATGGTGGAAAGATGATGAAGACCACACATGTAGGGTTTGAGAGAGCCATAGTGCATCTATCATGTCGTATGAAAGGGTTTCGGGATGTGCCAACATTTTCATCCATTGACGGAAAATGAATAATGATGAAAGATTGAGGCTCATGCAGAGTGCAAGTTCTTAATAAATAAATCAATGATTTAAATTGAGTTATCAACAAGTTGAGAACTACTTAACTCAAACTCGAATTGATAAATACAAGGAATCCATAATCAAGCTTGAATTCGAACTTAGATTTTTGAGCCCAACTCACAAGTTGTTATCTCGGCGAGTCCGAGTTGTTTGAACTAAGTAGATGAATGTTGCACTACTATTCTCTAGATTCCAATTCAGCCAGCTCAACCTTCTAATGAATGTTCATTTTTATGTATGTATATTATTTCGATATGCAAACATTCGCTCCAATGCTGAAGACATCCTTGTCAATCTAAGTCATAATAACAATCAACTTCAAAAATAATAAAAGTATAACTGTCAATGATAGAGATTATGCATCCAAGCGATGAAGAATACATTTAACTTCTACATGCACATGATAAAATGATGTATTTTTGCACTTCCTACCAAATTCAAGGCAAAAGCCAAGAAAATCATCCAAATTGAACTCCATTCCAACCATTGAAGTTTCCAACCTTAGATGTCAACAATCAACAGTGTAGAAAAATATCCCAAGAGCTTACAAATGAGTTGGATGTGTTACATCCAAGTTCCAATAGCTAATGTCCTCGCATCTTCCAATCAAATCTCCTCGTATAGCATAACAATAAGACATGAATGAATAAAGAGCAACAACTTCATTATAGAATTTGTCATCAAAATACAGTCTAATGCAAATAAAGCATTCCTTAATGTAATCTCTATTGAAACAAACAAGAGCAAAATGGCTTACCTTTTCACACTAACGAGAAAAAGAAGGGGTTACATAGAAATTGATGAGACATGGGCAATAATCTGCGCCGTCAATCCCTTTTGGATGACAAATCCAATTCTTCGGAACACAATATTCATAGATCTAGGAATCGTAACATTGCTATGCATAATTTTTTGGACCCTATTGAGGAGCTCAACAACTTTACTTGCCAAGAACCCAAATGTATCAAAATCAAGGGGGATGAATACATGTTGATTGTGCATACAAACCTTCTCATGCTTAGCCACTTTAGCTGATGCTGCTTTTTGTGCAACGTATCCCGCAATAAAATCACTCCTTATAGAACCCACCAATGGAGAAACTCCAGTCAAATCAACACATACATGTTTCCCTCCAGCTCGTCCAAATATTAAAATATCTGCTGGTCTAAGTGTCGATCTCCCCTCATGTGGATCCCTCAGAAAATTCACAGGTGCTTCTTTCTTTGAAGCAACCCCTGCATTGCCTGAGAACATCATAAAGGACATCCCTTATAAAATCATACCTATATTTAAAACCTGGCAGTTCGCGACAATGAACGGTAGCCTTTTGTTTATCCATATCGTGATAGTCACTCATTAGTCAACCATCCTTGATAACAACTGCTAGCCGCATATCTACCACCACTTTACAGTAGATCTTGAAAAATCCCCATGTAACTATATTAAAGTGAAATAACTATAAAATGTCATATACTGAGTATTACTAATAACATTCACAACAACAATATTTATAATTGTAATATTCTACTATCAAACAAGTAATAGAATAAAAGTTGTGATATTTAAACATAAAAAATACAGTATACAAATTTAGTATTGTAAACCATCACATAATTATTTTACATAGTACAAACATAGATGTTTTAGTCCATGTTTGAAAAAGGTGATAGTAGCGAACAAATATAAAAAAGACAAATTATTGATGGCATAGAATTAGAAAAATAATAAAAATTGCAATAAATAGGAGCATCATCCAACATCCATAAAAAGAAAAAACATCATAGTTATTTATTCGTCACTGATTTCATTTATAGAAATAAAGGAAAACATTTGTTTCTAAGTACTCAATGATTATCATTAACTTGCATTAAATTTACAAAGTAAGTAATCCATGAAGAGACTCATGGTTAAATTAGATTGACAAATTGAGAGTGATCATATTACAACATGTCATATAATTCAAAATCATACGAGATCGCATGGCGAGTGACTTTTACCCAACATCCATGCAACTATCATGACGTGGAAAGAAATCTTCTTGTACTTTTCGTTGAGAATATGGTAAGAATTGAGTACTCAAATCTTCAAAAACTCATTCCAAAAACTTTGATTTAACGAATGACAATGTATTTACATACACTACCACTACTGGCTCTTCGAAACAAAGCTACCATTAGCAATTTCTTGATCTAATAAGTCAAGGAGAAAAAAATCCTTTTCAAAATTCCAAATGATCTCAATATCTTAAAAGTTTGATGAGACTTAACATAAAACATGACTTATATGGTAAATCTTCACTAAAAGAAACTCCATATTAAATTCAAAAACTTTCAATCAACATCTTGAGAGAGACTTTGCAAAAAAAGATATATGAACATGGGACCATAAAAAAGTACCTCCAAGAACTTTTACATTGATCAAACCTGATCCAGGGGTGCAAAAAACCTAGGCTATTAAAACTATGATCAAGCAGATGGCGCTATAAGAAGATACATGAAGATAATGAACAAATATGCGATAAAGATTATGAGGAGATGGAAACGACGAGTTTGAATTTTTTATTTATTTGGTAAGAGAGTTGCATGTAACTTCATGCATGTACATTGCATAAAACTCCATCTCAATCACAATTCAATTGGCTTATTAGATATCTAATCAATTGATTCTCGTTCAATCTATTGATGCTTATGATCATTTGACTATTACCATGATCAATGATCACTCGACTAATATCTACTTTTGTACAACCAAACTTATCTGTCCATTTGGCTCATAGAAAGAGTGGGAAGATGGGGATATATCGAGCACACATCCTCGGCCAATATGACTTGGAGACAAGTGAATTAATGAGGTTGACCTGGCTACCATAGATGCTCGTAAAGTCTCTTACGAGGACTTAGGGAGGAAAACATTCCTCTCGATTTCACGAATTTCTATTAGTATCGTTATTTCACCAGTGTTGATAAACACAATAATGGTTATAAGTTGTCTTTGTCATCAAAAGTCCCACTAATCGAACAAAAAATAAGGATTCATGCAAATTTTGATGAAAATGATAACATACAATCATCTTAGATTAACATGTGTATAGCAACAAATGTGTTATTTGCAATTAATTTCAAGTATAAAAAGTATTTTTCACTGGATAATATTCATGGTTATATACTTAACAATGGATTACATAATGAAATAGTTCAAAATATGTCTCACCGTCGATCATTTTGATACATTGATATATAAAAAAGGATTGTCATAAGAAGGCAACTACTTACACTAATTTATTACTATAATAATAATAAATCAAGTGAATACCCATTTTACCTCTCGACTTAAATGACAAGGCAATAACCATATTTACTATTTCACTTCATTGTCAATGTAACACAAGTCTAGGAAGTAGTTGAGTGAAATTTAAATAACGTGAGAAATATGACATAATAATCCAAATGGTGAAGTGCCAAGACTTTAACTTACTAGATGATACAACAATAACATCAACAAAGCCTTTTCCTACATTAGGTAGTGTCGGCTACATGGATTCTTTGTCTCCATTCAGATCTATCTTGGGTCTTCTCGGGCTTAGATCCAAAAAACTAAGATCCCTTTGTATAGATGATATGCATAAAAAATCTACTATTAATCTAAGGTTGTGCCATGATTGTGAGATATTGAAGAATCCAAAAAGGACTGAACTCCTATCCTAATAATAATTGAGTTGTAATTTATATAGAGTTCTTATTGGAATAAGACTACGAGTTTGTACTTTGGTTATATCTTAAAGGGCTGGGGACATTGCCTCCATACCATCACAAAAGAAATAAACAATATAATGAACAGAGATAGAGGGGGGGGGGGGTAGTTATTTTTTAAGTGAATATTATTCTGTAGGTGTCATGAGAGGTGACCGAACATTATCATATCATGTTATCTTATTTTTCATGTGTTTCCATAGTGATGATTTATTATGTATTTGGGGTTCTAACCCACAAATACTATCAGAGTAAGGTTTAACGTCGACGAGAGGACATCACACAATACATGCACATTCTTCCAATTCCATGAAAAAAGATGGTTACAGTGAATTGTTGAGATATGGAGCATCTAAATATGCTCAAAATTTATAAAATAAAATGTTTTTATTTTTAATATTTTCTCTATTTTTGAGATTTTTACAGTTTTTTTGCGAAATTTTAAGTATTTTTAATATATTAAAATATACGAAATAGTGAGTTAAATAAAAGAGTTGATTTATTTTAGGTATAAAAAATAGTTAATAAGTTCAAAATTTCTCAAAACTATTTTTAATATATATTAGATAATATTAGTAAAAATATAGAATAGAAAAATATTTTTGGGATTTTATATGATTTTATTTTCTGATTTTTATAGTATTGTTATGGTTTAGTGATTTTTAAGGATTTTTTGTGATTTTGATATGAAGATAATATATAAATATAATGTATATACTTTTTTTTGGAAAATATAAAGGTACTTTTATAATTTTTTAGATTTTAATATGCAAACAGGAAATAAAAAACTCCTTTTGATCTTTAGAAAATAGGAAAACATAATAAAAACCTAAATGTGAGCGTGAAAGAACAAGTCAAGGGGAATCTACTGTAATTTTCCCATCATTTTAATTTTGGTGGAGATTTTTAATAAAAATAAAAATACATAAGAAAAATACCCCTGATATTAGTATATTCGCAAATGAAATAAACTATTGGTGCTTGTGTGCAATATTCCCCCAAAGTTTAATACTTAATTTATAAATTTAAAGACAAAATACTTAAGGTTGGTGGGGCTTATATGAAAAATACACAATGCCTCACGTGGCACAACATATGAGGTGCAAGGATCTAGATGTAAATAACAAGAATCACATGGGGTCCACTTCAAATATTACACAAACATTTAAACTAGGGTTAATATTTACAGTACTTAAGATTAAATACAAAAAATTTGACAGGGGATACTTGATATTTACCCAAAAATGGCACTAATCGAGCGACGGTGGAATCTCCACGTGGCTTCACTAACAAGATCCGACGACATGAGGTGCATAATGGTTCGACATATCTTCGACACTCACAATCAGATATGGAGACATCCCTTGATCGGACGGCTCTAACGATGGTTGGAAGAATAGGGAAGAACACTTCCTTGTTCTTCCTATTATCTTCGATTTCTCCCGCATCCGAGGCCCTTCTTCAACTTCGACAAGACCAACACGTTGCTGGAGCTTCACCACGTCTGCAGATGGCCATAAATGGCTCTAGGTCCCAACGATGGGGGACCTAGAAGGGGCTTTGACTTCAGCTGACTTAGAGCACCAAATATACTTCGATCTCTTGCTCTGGAGGGTGATCAAGCCCTCATACCTACATAGAAAGACTCACGGGATCAAGGCAAGCATCCTCGAACCAATATTGAAGCTGGAAGCACAAAGGATGAGCAGGGCAGATGAGCTTCGTTGGATGACAGAGGCATGAGCTTAATGGGCTTTGATCCTTGCAGAATCAAAAGGGGAACATAAGGCTTTGGTGAAGAACACGACAAGGATGGAAGAAGAGGTGAAATGGCAAGTCGGAAGCACGTAAATCGTGGTTATTTTGGGTTGGAGCTCAAACCTCCAACAAACTAAGATTCGAAATTAAACTAAGTTAATCTCTAAATACAGTAATTAAAAGCTATGCTACAATGTGGAATTAAATTGCCATATGAAAATTTAACTATCAGCTAGACCTGATTTGGGCTAAGGAGTAGATAAACGTTTGATTGGAGGAGCTCAGGCAAGTCCCTGGATCACCACCTCCACCGCCTTATGCACGTTGACAAGGAGAGGAAAACCTTGCTATCACCAAGATCTTTGACTATAAGAATCTTATTGGATTTACATAGGTGAGAGAGGGATCAAAACCAAAAACGGGAGAGATGGGTAATATTTGTAGGCAAAATGAGGGGCAAAAGTAGGCGAGAGATGGCGTGCAAGGCAGAGGTGGTTGGTGGATGCTAGCAGGCTAGCAAAACGGAGGAAGGTGAGGGCTGCATGAAGGTGGAAGTCTCGTGGAGGAAGGAGGTATGGAGGAAGGGGAAGAAATGGGAGAAGTCATGGGTTTACATGATTCTAACAAAAGTCAGCTGGAGGATGTACAATTAACCGCTTGGTCAACAAATGGGGCCCTTGGTTGGTCAACGTGGACCAACCAGAAAAATCAGGAGACTAAACACCTTATTAAATCAATTAAAATTAATAAAAGAGTTTATTAATTAAAAGTCAAAACATGAAAATATTTATTATTTTATGTACTATTTTTAGGGCATTATATATATTTATTTTTGTAATCACGCGCTAATATTTACATGTATATAAATAGGTATAAACACATGTATTTGATGTATTTTATTTTTATGTTGTATTTTGGATTTTATTTTTATATATACATATTATATATTTTTTATTTATTTAAATACATATTGCATATTTTTAGTTTATTTTTCTAATATTTATTTGCCTAAATAAACATGTATTTGCATATTATATGAATAGTATACCTATATATTTTAATACTTGAATTATTTCAAAGTAGTTTTAATTATTTTCTTTTTGGTTTATGTTTTTAATGAGTTGCAAATAATATTTACAAGTATTTAAAAATATAGGAAAGCTAAAAAGATAAATAATGAATAAATTGCATAAAATATGTAGGTCCACAGTATAATAGGGATCCAAAAGTCAACTTTTGCATCTTAACTCTATTTTTAATGAAATCACTTCATTAGATAGATAATTAAATTTTATGAATAATAAAGGTAGGTTTGATTAATTTTGATTGTGTATGGAGGAGATACAATTATGCAAAGTTTTGTTTGCGACTTTTTCTTCTGTATGTCCCAGTCACACTGTGCATTATTTTTATGTGCAAATAATTTTTTATTTTTCTGTGTATTTTTATGTACAAGTATCATGGTGAGGATTTTTTATTTGAGATGTGTATAATATAAATAAAAATAGGACACAAATGGCTATTCATTAGTGAATTAAATTACGGTTTTTGTGGTATTTTCTGACAATTGGAGTGCCTTATATCCCCCAACTTTATTCCTTATCAACCAAATCAATATTGGCTTGGTCTCGGGATTTAGGGTCATTCAATGTCTTCGACATTTCATTTCATTTTCTTTTCTTTCCTTTATTCTTTTATTTTGGAATAAAATACGTAATATTATTTACATGTGAATTATTGAGTGTTGTTTTGTCCAAATTAATGTTATTTACATGCATTTAACTAGGAATTAAGGTCAAAATGAAATAATAAAGGTGATGCAATGGATATTTATCAATATCCAATACAATCAAAGGGTTGGGTGATTTGTATTAAAGCAAAGTCACAATACACCATGTAGATCTGATGGCAAACATGATAGGTATTGCATACAATGAGGATATTAAACATGGCATACATGCTTGAGGGAAAGGTCCTGATAGATAATGAGGCACCCAATTTTCCCAAGATGAAAGACGAGCAACTTAGTATCGTCATCTTTGCTTCAAAAAAAGTGCAACAATGAGAAGAGAGTACATTTTGTTTTGCTAGAGGATGATGGAACAATCTTTAGTCATGAGAGACATGTGATGCCATGCTAGAAGACACAACACAGTGGTGTGTACATGCCAGCGAGGAGGCACATTGGGAGCACCCACCATCGGGTGCAATACTCAGAGGTGATGAGTTCCTCTAAAGGAGGCTTGTATATGATATAGATACACATGTGAAGATTCAAGACAACATGGAGATCATGATGGAATTCAACTCAAGTAGAGGATTGTCAGGATTGAGAGCCATTGGGATTTAAAATCCTAAATGAATTTGACTCTAAATTCTAACAACAATTGAGTTGTATCTTATATAGAGTCCTTGTGAGAATAAGACCATAGATTTGTAGTTGGGCTGTATACTGAGGGGGTGGGTCATTGACTCCATAATAGCTCAAGAAAGGCAACCATGTAAGATATAAATGGAGAGAGAGAGAGAGAGAAGAGAAGGAAGAGTGAGAGAGAGAGAGAGAGAGGAGAGAGTGAGAGTTGAACTCATCGTTCTTCTTAGCGAATTTTCTTCTTGTAAAAGTCGTAAGAGATGACAAACCACAACCATATCATGTTATCTTATTCTTCACGCACTTCTGCAGTTGTGGTTGATTGTGCATTCAGGGTTCACTCCCAACTACTAGTATCTATGAAGGTTTGGCATCGATAAGAGGATGTGTCGTAATATATGTGCAATCTTCAAAAGCTATGAAAACCCAATTTTTTACAGTGAACAATTGAGATCAGGAGCATCCAGAGTTCGATCACGGAGATTCTGGGTTTTTCCATGCTTTCCAACAAGTTGGATGGTTCATATCAAGAGGATTCTGCTCTGATTATTCAGATATTGCAAAGTGAATAGATTGCATAATTTCTAAAGTGATCGGTGGAGATCCAATCCAATCAAGATGTTGGATGACTCATGGTAGAGGAAAGTCACACTACATCTTACACATTAATTTGATGTCAAATATATATGCACGGTGATGCATGGAATGAGTATGCTGAATAGGGTGTACATGCTTGATGGATGTATCGTGAGAGGTGATGGTTCCTAGGAAAGAGGAGAGCGAGCTGTTATCATTATTTGTGCCGCAAAAATGAGCATCAAGATAAAGGATGGAGGACAATATCATAATTACTAATCATGAGAGATGTGCGACATCATGTCAGAAGACACACTCAAGATAACTGGATATTGTGATGGAATTCAACTCAAGGAGCGAGATCATTAGGATTGGGAGTCTTTAGGATAACATGAGCAATTAAGCCATGACAATATATGCCTCAGGTTGTTGTCCTCCAAATGCAAAGCTACTTAGCTAAAGAGATTAAAAAGGTTAACACAATCCTCTGATCATATGTATCATCCACATGCCAATATTCAATTACAGCAGTCATATCATACTAAGCGCACAGAGGTAAACTCACAATTCTCTCGCAGGGAACGGGTTGTTTGTTGTAGCAATTCAGGTGCAGTAATGCAGAGAGCCATCCGATGAGGATGGACGGTCCTCATAAAAGGCCGGGATACTCGACCCCCTACGAGGGCCGTCCGATCTCCATCGGACGACCCTCTGCATTACTGCATGCAGTACTGCAACAGAGGATCTCTCTCTCGTGTTCTTCCATCACACATCAAACAGAAGACTAATGTAAAAAGAGAGGAGTATAAATATGTGTAAACACCAGTAACAAGAGGACGAACTGAGAAGTAATATTACAGTATGTCAGACAGCTGATCGAATTCCATCTGTCGTACACTGTACACTACCGAACACTCGTGATCTTGGGCATCGCAATATATTATCTGATATCTGCTGCAGGTAGTGAGCAGGCCTAGGGTTTAAAGTGTATTATTTTAGGACAGGATAAGTCAGAATAAACTGCCGGCCTCCCGTGAAAGATTTTGCATCGGATGTGGATGAGATCAAAGAACCACAAACTCCAATAAAATATTGGCCTTTCTGCTATGTGCTGGTCTTCACTTCAACGTGGAAGCTATGCTGATCAGTACCTCCAAAATCGAAGGCTGATTACGTTGCCTGCACTTCCAGTTGGTGCCATCATCTGAAGTTTAGTAGTGTTGGGGGTCCAACAAAGGTTCTCGACAGTTCCATTGAGGGTCTACATGTTGAGTACCAGTAGATTAATTATCTCACTATTCACGGAACTTCCATCGCCTAATCACGTTCTTGTATCAGAATTTTATCTTATAATTTGTTTTATCAGAAGCTATAGCACAACAGTTTAAGCAACGAGGAATCATATCTTTTTCTATCAGTGATCAGTATCCAGTAGTACACTCATTACAGAATCGGTGTCCCCTTTGGAATCTCTTCTTCTATAAAAGTAATCAGCATATCCCCTCTCTTTGTATCCGCAGATAAACCCGCACTAACAAAATTGAGCTATACTGATGATTTTTTGAAAATCCGTCATTAAAATAGCCGTTTAAATATATAACACAATATTATTCGTTGCGAAATGATTTTTCGTACTCGAAATTAACGATGAAGATCATATATACCGTTATATAATTAGCAACGACCTACATAACGGCGCTTATTCGTTGCTATTTTTCAAACTTTTAATTATTGCTAAATTTTGAACTAAAAAATAACGATGATTAATTGGTATTTTGAAAAATAGCAATGTATAAGCATCGTTATATGGACTGTTGCTAATGATATAACGACAGATATGATATTGATAATTTTGAGTACGACAACTCATTTCACAAAAATAATATCGTCGTTATATTTAACAACGACTAATTTACTGACGGATTTTGAAAAAAAGTGTCACTATAGCTCAATTTTGTTGTAGTGTCGGATTCTATGCTTGTTCTTGTCATTTGTGAAGGAATTATTTAGATGTTTTGAACCGTAACCACATAGAGCCCACTTAAATGGTCTATTGGTTGTGCTCACACTCTAACAAATAGTCCGATTAATTTGTATATTAATGGATTTTAAAAATCATTAATGATGACCCTTAGTGTCCGATAATTATTGAGATATTTTATTTATTTTAACTCTATTAATAAAAGGCGGTTATTGAACCATCGATAAAAAGTTAACACTGTCGAGGTATGTTTGGATATATATTGACGTTTATTTAATCATCAACAAAGCTTAAGAAAACATTGATATTGATATAGATTTTTTTCTCAAGAAGTCAAATGATAATCAACTATAGTTAGTTTATGGTTGATGGTTCATTAACTATCGATGAATTCTATCATAAATAACATGTCCTCCACTCCCTCTCTTCCATTTTTTCGATCTCATTTCATTTGTTTTCCTCTCCCTCCTTTCTCCTCTCCTTTCCTCGAAGCACCTCCCACTCCACTCTTGATGCTCTTTCCCTTCCATTTCTCTCATCGATGCTCCTCCATCTCGATTCAAAGGCACTTGCCCTCCCTACATTCTTCTCCTCAATTATGGCTCCTCCGATGTCAATTTTTGATCGTAATGGCTATTGTTTTCTTGTTGTTAATGGGGTTTCTTGTACTTATTTGTGGATTTCTGTTGGTGGATCGATGTGATGGTGGAAGAAGACAAGGAAGATGGCGTGACTGGCTAGTGTGCTGTGGAAGGGTTTTGAGATTTGATAGTTGTAAGTGGTTATCATGGTGGGAAGGGTTTTGAGAACTTTGTGTGGGTTTCACAATTGTCGCACAATAGGGCGAGGATGAGTAGATGGTTGTAGTGAGGGGTACGTGGGTGAGGGATGGAGGGAGGGTGGTTGTGGAGGAGGGGCATGGATGCACTGACTCACATTGGTTTGATCGTTCGTCCAACTTTTAGTTCCTCCCCCTCCCTGCTTTTTCAGTTACTCCATTTGAGGAGGTGCACACACTTATAGTGTACTACCGCTTTCTTGGTTATCTTCTGCCACCATTTTACATTGGTTCATGCATTGAGAGGTCCTCCGCTATAGTGCCCACACTCTGCCCTACATCGACTCCAGCGCGCCCATCTATGGATGTACCTTCGCCTTCTTCTGGACACCTGAAAGTTGACATGCATACATTGTATGTGGGAGGACAAACTTTGGATTTTCAACCTGTTGGGAGGTAAATCATATTCATAATTTATTTCAATCTCTTTTATAACTCTAAGCGTGAATAGTTTAAAATTTTTGTAGGGATTTTCGAAATAGCAATAGGGTTGCTAAGGACATTATATATATGATCAAGACTCATGCGGCAAATACCGAATTCCAATGGTGTCGTATTCCCATCAATGAGCAAGAGAGATTTTTCAACATATTCCTGGTAATATTTGTAAACTTAAAAAGATTTAACAATTTTTTATAACTCTAACTAACACGATCCTTTAAATTTTTTTTGAGTAGGTACAGGTTTGCCTTTGGATTAGGAAAATTTTTACCGTGGTGCATTTACCCTTACATAGGAGAGGAGGATGAGTGATACATTCTTTAAGGCTAGGAGGCACTCACATAGAAAGATAAATTGCGATGAGATGAATTGTGAGGAGGTGAAGAGATATCCCATGGATTAATGCACTGTGGACAAGTAATAAAAGATAGATTAGAAAAATCCTAAAAAATGTCTATATTTGCCACTATTTTATAACCATATTTTTTTGCAATTGGACATGTTTTTTTGATGCTTTGAGTCCCGATTCTGAGTTCGGGAGAAGATTGAGGACGAGTGTAGAATGAATCACCAAAAGCAACAAATTAGATCGACCAATGACTCAAATAGACATTGCCACGTCCATCAGAGCACATCATCATACACGGAGCATCTCCACGACGCTATAGACCTCTTTGAGTGCTCATCGGATCGGTGGATCACCTCCAGCACCCGATTGAAGCTCGCCCCGGAGCTGTTCTTCCACCATCCTCGTCCACCGTCAGATTGGCCTTCATTCACCATATTATATCCCAGCCGCCGACCGTCGCAACTTTTTAGCCATCAGATTTGACGCTTCCTGACGCATCCGACCGCACGTAGGGGAACATACCCTGAACCGTCAGATCTGTCACACCAGTGATTAAGACCGTACACCAGAGTCGTCTCCAGAGCCCGCCACGTGCCCTCATGTGTTCAACACGCGCCTTGTGAAGGGTATTTTGCATTATATATCCTGCACTTTTTCTGCTTTACTCGATAGTTTTATAAATAAAGTTGTAGTGTAGAACTTTTACACCCGGACCCTTGCTATTTTCTACATTTACATATTAGTCCTGTTTGACTGAACCCACGTGTTGTCTCACGTGCATAGCTATTGTAATTACGTTCTATACCCCTGTGCTTTTCACTATTATGTTTTGAGTAGATGTTTTGGATATTTGCAGTTATACCCCTGTATGTGTCATTATTCAACATGTGCGTTTTTAATAGGATAATTGCAGGATTGGCCTTCAGCTTTTTATGTGTATAACTGTTTGACCGCAAACTTTTGAATAATTGCATCTAGGTTCCTGTGTGCTGTATGCTTTGTTTTTAATCAAATAATTACTAAATTAACTCCAAAAATTCCATAAAAATTATAGTTAACTCCTGACAACTCGTAATATTTATGGTAATTTTGGGACTTAATTTAGTTTTATTTGATATTTTTTAAAAATCTAAAACCCTAAAAAAGTGTTTGTCTATTTTCTAAAATACATAAAAATTTGAAAAAAATGTCCAAAAAATTTTATAAAAAATTGTGTATATGTGTGTATTTTTGTATGATTTGTACTCAGTAGCATTTTTTTTGAAAATCCTTTCTAAAAACCCTAAAAATCACAAAAGACTCAAAAACTTATAAAAACATAAAAAATTCTAAAAAAATAAAAAATTCAGTTACTGTAGTTAGAGATTTTTATTTTCTTTTTCATAAAAATAATCACCGGGAGTTTAAGGTATTATTACTAATTTAAACTTGCCTTTAAGTCCCAAATGAACATCGTCTCACTGTTGTGCTCTTATTCGATTTTTATAAAATCATATAAAAATCAGAAAATATCATACAATCACCAAAAATATTTGCATACTTAAAAAACATAATTATATTTTTATTCTCAATTTTTTTTTATTTTCTATCTTAATAAAAATTCCAAAGGCTTGATTGTGCTTTGATTTGCTTATTTACTTGATTTCATTTTTTTTCTTGATTCAAAAATTTCAAAATTTTACAAAAATTAAAATAGACAAAAGTATGAATTTTATTTCCTAATTTCGATTACTTCGACATTTCCGTGCTCCTTGATTTCGATCCTGGTCGCTGTACTAGGTTAAATAAATAGCGGAGGCCGCTAACATTGATTTTTGTGGTTGTTTTGTTTGTGTGGTCTTAATTTTTCTTGTTGACTACGCCTAGTGATTCGGGTCGCAATGGCCTTTGATATTACTTAAGCCGAGTTGCCTGACCTGTCATCAACCATCAAACAGAGCTTCACTGGTAATGTTTAAAACGTTCATATTTTTATTTATGCAATTTGAGATATACATAGTTACTTCTTATGTTAATTTTCTTTATAGGTTGTAAAGTTAGAAAAAGAGCCAGCCATTAAGGAGTGGTGGCCCAAGACCCACATGCATGGAAAAGACGATGGGTCCGAATAGTCTACTCCTACGGTGGGAGAAGGGATGGTTAATACTTTTTAAATAACACACATCCATAGCTATGTATAAACCATATATCAAATGTAATATTTTTCCCCAAATTATGTTTTAGGAGCGATATTTTATCTTCAGTACAGAGAAATGGGATGGTACTCCTAAGGTTGAACAATATGCATTTGATAGAGTTGTGTGGAATTGGAATCTTCCGTTGTATTTAGTAATGGATATTGAAAATAGGTATTGGAGGAGAGAGATCGTGGTTTTGTCTTTAAGAAGCAGACACTTGGTGGTTTTCCTCCTTACGTGGAGGAGCCTCGACCATCTTATTCTGTTAAGGACAACCATCCTATTCACAACATGCTCCTTCTTATTAAGCTCCACCAGATATGCAACATCCATGGTTATAAATATGACGACGAGGCTGCATGAAGATTTCAATACTTCTATGTCAGAATATAAATCTACTATATTCAAATCAAAATGACTGTCTGGATGGAGGTCCACCAAATATGCAAAATCAAAACAGAGACTCCTACAGCCTCCATCGAGATGGTGTCGATTTAAAAAATCCTATTATCGTTAAAAAATGACTGTCTGGATGGAGGTCATAGGAGTCTCTGTTTCTGACGAAATTCGAATGGCATATAGGAGGGATATAGGGATGAATATGTATGATGATGTTTTTCAAAAAAAATAAAAAAATTTGTGAAAATGAGGTGGGGGTAGCCATGTTGGCTGCCCCTAGGGGTAACCACATATAACCCTATATTTATATAGGGCTTTTCTAGAGAGCCCTGTGCCCATTTGGTTTGTGGTGAGCACCAAACGTGAGCTCGCCACATGTATGTGTTGGTTCTATTTGGAAGGGGACGATTTTGACAATAATAATGTGCATGAAATCATTTCCTTAAAAATAGGTGGTCGGTTTTAGTAAGATAAAAAATACACATTTAAATTATTGCCGGCATATAGTCTATTTATGGAATGATCATTCCACTATGGATTAGAAAAGATAAATTATTAATTACGTCAATTACTAATGTCCATACAATAATTACCGATTACAAATATGCATATTACTGAACGCATTATGATTGTTACTGAATTTATAGTTATTTTACATCTGTAATATTACATTGTACAGAGATCACTAATTTATTCATGTTACTCAAGTAATACATATTCAGTTCTTAAATAACTATTGTTGTGAGATCAGTAATTAAGTATGTGAATTATTAATGTCCATACAATAAGTAATGATTACAAATGTCCATTTTACTGAAGTCATTTTGATTGTTACTGATGTTATAGTTACTTAATATTTTGAGTCTTACTGAAGCACCTCTTATTTACTTATATAACATTTTTAATTACTTATAATGTATCGAGTGTTACTGATAGCAATATATAAGTTACTGGTTATGTGGTTTTTTATACTTATTCTAACGTACTTATTCCATTACCTTCTTTTACCTACGATTTATTACATATTACTGATGCTTTTATATATCTTACTTGTTTTATCCTTTGTTTTGAATTACTATCGAATCACACCTTCTTTATCACACCTTCTTTACTTATGTAGCCCATTTAATTACTTGTAATACGTCAAGTGTTACTGAAAGCCAAACATAAATTACTTAATTATTGTTATATGGTGAACATCCAAATTTCAACTGTCTTCTAGTCCATTTAGATGATGTTGTTTTGCTCTCGCTCCTCGGCATAACACCAGCTTCTTCAAGACACCAAATTGATGCATTCTTCTGCAAGAAATAATAAGTTAATTGTCCATTTAAAAATATTAAAATATCAAGAAATTGGAAAAGAATACACATTACTTACAAATTTTTAGTAACGTTTTAGGAAGATACTTGCTTCAGTACTATTTTATATCCGTGAATAGTAAGAATTGTAAAAAGAAAAGTAACCCAACAATATACTCGCTTCAGTAAGAATCATTCAATGACAAGTAACTTGTAATGAATTGTTAGTAACATTTGTTATATGAAAAGTAACTTGTAATGAATTATATTTATAATAGTAATTCAATGTGAAGCATAAGTAATTTGATGAGCTACTTAAGTTACTTACTGAATAGAGATCGGTAAGATAAACTTCAGAATTCATATAAGTAAGAATTCATTATTTCGAAAGTAAGTAGATTCATTTTTGCTCAAAAAATCAGTAACTTTTATTTCTATATCAGTAACTAATAGCAAAGGACAAGTAAATATTTAAATTACTCAAGTAATTAGTAGAATTTTCATCAGTAATAATGACTATAAGGGCAGTAACTCAGTATATCTTCAAAGTAACACACGAAAAAGTAACAATTCTGTTAGCATTAGTAACATAAAATATCGTATAAGTAAATTAAGTAAATACATCAGTAACTCAGTATATCTTCAAAGTAACATATTAAAAGCAACAATTATGTTAGCAATAGTAACATAAAATATCTTATAAGTAAATTAAGTAAATACATCAGTAACTCAGTATAATTTCAAATTAACGCATGAAAAATAATAACTTTGTTTACTGTAATTTTTTATTATATGAAAACAAAATACATTCGATAAAAAATCAATTATTACTACAGATCATGTATCAAAATGAATAAAAGTTGACACTGAACACCATTTTTTTCATATTTCAATCATACTTCTCGAAAAAAATATTGCTTACGATAAAAAATATGAAATTTCATAAGCGATCAAATCATGAAATCATGAAACGATGAAATAGAACAAAAATATCATTAAAACAACGAAATTATAATAGAAATAAGCGATCAAATCATGAAACGAATCACATACCTCTCTTCTTGCGTTGAAACGAAAAAAGTACCTTGCGTTGGAATGAATCGATAGTTTTAGAAATCATATACATGTGCCTTGCACTTTTTAAAACGTAAGGCTATTTTTAAAAAAGTTTTAATTTCCGATTTTATTTTATTTCCATATTAAATTAGTTCCTATTTTTTGGGATTGAATCTTGTATATGGACGGATACAATTGGGTGCTCAAAAAAACCCAAATGGGTACAGGGTTCTCTGGATAAAAATCCTATATATATATATATATATATATATATGGGTAAAATGGGGCTGCCCCCAGGGAGTAGCCAACTTGGCTACTCCCACCCCTATTTTTCCCTCATTTTTTTTATTTTTTTGGAAAATAAAAATTTCTATATTCATCATTATATCCCTCTCACATTCTATTAAAATTTCGTCAGAAACAGAGACTCCTAAGCCCTCCATTCAGACGTCATTTTTTTAACGGTCGCAAGATTTTTTAAATCGACCATGTTTGGATGGAGGCCGTAGGAGTCTCTGTTTCTGACGAAATTTTAATAAAATGTGAGAGGGATATAATGATGAATATATAAATTTTTATTTTCCAAAAAAATAAAAAAATGAGGGAAAAGTAGGGGTGGGAGTAGCCAAGTTGGCTACTCCCTGGGGGCAGCCCCATTTACCTCTCTCTCTCTCTCTATATATATATGGGTAAAATGGGGCTGCTGATGAATACCCATTCATCACTCTTTATTCTTATATTTTAGCTACAAAAACCTTTGCAAATGCATGTATATTCATGTAAACACAAATAATTATCAAAAGCATGCATTGTATAAAGTTTAATAATTAGCATGTTTTTGTGCAAAAATAAAAGAATAAAGAGTAAAAAGAAAAAGAGGGAAATATTTAGAATAAATATTGAGCAACCTAACCCAAGGGAGAGCTCAGCATGGGCCTGACCGCATAAAAACCAAAGTAGAGGGAGATAGGGGCTCATGGGTGTAAATATTTATGTAAATAAAATAAAAGTATCTTCCTCACAAAAATAGACTCAAAATGGCTTGTAAATACTTATATATATTTATAAATATAAAAATCAAAATAAAAATAGAAAAATTAAAAAGAAAACAAAAACACCACTCATGTACATAGTCACCATGTATATAGCCCATTCATCTTATATTTATGTAGCCTTAAATAAATAAAATTAATTTCTAAAAATTTTGTAAATATTCTATATGATATGATGTAAATAAATAAAATAAAAACAATTAAAACAAAAACAAAAACAAAATAAAAAGAACAAAATTAAAAATCAAAACCTACATTGTATATATACCATGTATACATATGTACATATCTCTTTATTTCCCCTTGTATCTATATAATAAAAATAAAATAAAAATATCAAATTATTCCAAATTTTATTATATAAATGAATAAAATATAAAATTGGAATAAAATATACAAAAATAAACAATTAAAAATCAAAAATCAAAAATACATATTGTATATACCTATATAAAATAATAATATTTTTTAAATACCTAAAATATAGTTCAAAAAAATAATTAAAAATCACTAAAAAATAGAAAAAATAAAATAAATATTTTTCATGTTTTAAGTTTTTATTAATTCGATCATTTTCTATCTCAAAATAAATAATCAAATAAATGGAATTTGGCGGATTCTGATTGGTCCACGGGGTTTGTTGACCCCGGTCAACTCTCCCCCGCGGACCCCCTCCTTGCGGATCCGAGTGCCTGACCCGAATTCTCTATTTATTTCCCACTCGATCCGTCAACCATTTCACCTAACCCCGGGCTCCGACTGATCAGCTCACATCCGAGACCCTCGCCCGGGGTGGGTTCTAGGGATCCGAGCTCCATTTTTCACTGCCCGACCCTTTCTTCTCGGATCCCTGTGCATATAAAAGTTCTCCTACGACGACCTTTTCCCGCATCTTTGGATCTCCCCCTCGACGCATGTGACCTCCTCTGGAGTGCCTGAGTGACAGCCGAGTGCTTTGGAGTAGCAGCGAGGCCCGGGAAGCCGGGAGCCACTGATCCGGTGGTTTTCACCGCCGTGCGCCGCCGCGAGCGCGCTCAGCCTCGGGGAGACGACGCCCCCTTGCAGGTAATGACCCCGGAGCTCGTTGAGCTTCAGCCTAGTCGACAGCATCCGCCAAGTAACCTTCTTAGGCCGTAGAGTAGCGTAGATTAGGATTTCTCTGATTTCAGTAGTGTAGCTCCGCCACCTCCGCCCTTCGTCTCCGTCTACTCATTCACCCATCCGACACCGCCACCACCTTCGCTAGACTTCTCCGCACATTCTTCGTTCATCCACCCAACCCTGACTCGCCCCGGAGCAGGGACTTCGGTCCTCCTCCTCCGCCGCTCGCTGGAGGACCTTCGCCCCGACGCACCTTCCACCTATTTCACCTCTGACCGGGTCGAGGCAATTTGCCCTCGACCCGAGATTACGTTTGTGCCCTTGTGCAGGTAGACTGACCCCATCTGGGAGGTCAAATCAGTTGGGCACCTGAGCTCCGAGCCCTCTAGTCGCCGGAGCATCGCTGACGCTTCCATCCTCATCAGAGGCACCCACGAGTTGCGGATCACCGAGACGAAGCCTTTGCACATCTTAGCAGCAGCTGAGGAGACGCACAGTGCGAGCTTTAGGCCGACGAATATCGCCGGCGACCTGTTCTTGGTGCATCCTCCCCAACCGTCCATCCAGCCTCGCCGCTCCAGATGTGATCTCGACCCTTGGTTTGAGGAGCAGCAGCACCCGTTCGATCACCAGAGGCAGGATCTGAATCGTCGGATCAGCGAGGGTTAGCCACACCACCTCACAGACGTCCGATTTGCTACGTGGCGCTTCCCCGACCGTCCGATCAGAGTGGAGGCCTTCTGTTTACCCACGTCGTACCATAGCCGTTGGATCCTCCACGTGGGAGAGCCTCCACCGTCCGATCAGAGCTGAGGTTTCTCTACTCGTGCGTCGCGCCATTTCCCCCGTTCGATCTGCCACGTGGCGCACATCCAGCTCCTCGGATAATAAATAAGGGGTAAATATCTCTTAGGCCCCTCTAGTTTTTGCATTTACTTTCTAGTCCTGTAAATATTTTAAAGCGTTTATTTCAGTAGGGTAATTTGCATAGTGGACCTTGACTTTTATTGTATGTGCTTTTATGCCCCTGTGTATGGTGTGACACGTGCATCGACACGTGATCTTCTGGGCTTTTTACATTATATACCCTGTAGTTCTGAGTGTTAATGAATGAATGAAAGTTTTTGAGTATTTGCATTTATACCCCTGTGCGTGAAACATTTGAGCATGTGCGGATATTTTTGGGTTAATTGCATATTACCCCCTGGACTTTTGGTACCTGTTACCAAATAGTCCTCGGAAGTAATTTTCGTCACATTTGGGTCCCTGAGTGCCTCAGGCGCGTGCGACACACGTGTTTACCTGGGTTATTTGCACCAGACCCCCCAGGACTTCGGGTATTTGCACATAGGTCCATGTGCACAGTGCCCCCTCTTTATTTTTGAATAAAATAGCAAATTACCTCCAAATCCAACGAAAATTGGACACATGGCTCCTGCCATAGTGTAAAATTTTCGAGGATTTTTGGAGACATTTTTGAGTTGATATGATATTTTTAAAAAAATTCAAAAACCTCTATTTTCTTCACTGTCTCACTTTAAAAATCACAAAAAAATATTAAATCATATCTAAAAATTCCAAAAAAATTGTCTACTGTTTGTTTATGTTTGCTTGATTTTCTAGCCAATTTTCGCTATTTTTCATTGCTTAAAACACCTCAAAATTGAAAAACACTCAAAATATTATAAAAATTCTAATAAATAAATTAAATATCCAAAAATAATAATCTAGGTGCCTAAATTTTCCTTGTTTCTCTTTACAGGAAAATTACCTCCCTGCTAATTTGGGGCTTCTAGATATTTTATCTAGGTCCTTTTAGCTCGGCTGGACAGTTCCTACAGTTTCAGTCACTGTTGATTTTTAGAAAACTAAATAAACATCAGAAAAATCTCAAAAATTCACTAAAAATAGTAAAAATTATAAAACACACAAAAATATTTTTTCTGGTATTTTTGGTTGATTGTTAGTGCATTTAATAAATTGTTGAAGTGTGTTGTTTAGTTGCTTTTCTTATTTTCTTAAAATATTAGAAATCCAAAAAAATATAAAAACCCTTAAAAACCACCAAAAATATCTTCTCTTCTCTGATTGACTACTTCGTAGGCCGTAAGGTCAATCCGTGCTCCTTGAGTTCGACCCTGGTCTCTATACCAGGTTAATAAAATAGACAGGACCCCTATCATGTTTATTTGATTTCACTTGATTATTGGTGGTCTGATTTATTTTTCTTGATTGACTGAATTATTTCTCTCGATCCGGGTCGCAACGACCCTTGAGTGATTTTATATTTTATCCCGGATTGATTGAGTGAATTTTTCGATCCATCAGAATGGCACCGTTGCCGGGGAGCACGGCTTAGTAGTCGGTTTTCGAGTTTTTCCGCGGTTTTTCTTTTCGCGGCTTTTTGTATAGATTTCTGTAGATATATTTTTCTGACATTTTCTTACAATAATTTGGTCTGACATTCTTGTTTGTTTTCTTGCGAGGGCCCGAGGACCGAGGCAGCTTACTTCGGAAGCCGAGCAACCGCGGGAACCGGAGGCGGCTCTCTTCTTTACAGAGCCGCAGAAGAGCGCGAGGAGCGAGCAGGAGTGCGGGAGCCGCGGGATAGCCGCGGGAGTAGCATAGTTTAGATTAGGTTTTATTTTCACAACATTTGAACTATTGTAATAATACAGGTACATTCAGAGACAGTTGAACTTCCGGGATCTGTTTCGCCGAGCACCGGTGTGCTCAGGGGACCCTTTAGATTTTTCACGGCTTTTTCGCAGTTTTAGCTTTTTAGCTGCCTTTTACGATTTCACGCGGATTTTCGAGCCCCTAGCCGTAGGATTTTCTGCTTGATTATGACGTTATTCATAGGATCCAAACGCCCTAATATAATTGCTTGTTCCTATAGTACGGTAATTGGACCTATAATAAAAAAAATTAATAAAATTGCCGTCCCATCACCTCCGAGCCTACGCGCCGCGAGCCCGCCCCGTCAAGCGCTACTCCTGAACTCGACCTGTCGAGAAGAGGAGGGGTGGGTCTAGACCGGACTCTCTGGATTGGAGGTTGGTGGTCGGCTATCCGTTCTTTCGAGTAGCACTGCTGTTTAGGGACTCGGTTTTCCGCCTGCACCATTTAGGTAGTTTATTTCCTATCTTTCAATTCTGCGCGGATCGTCTTGCATGTAGACTGCTGGAGTCAGGTACGCATTTCTATCTCTGCATGCATCATTGATTTCTTGCGCATCGGCTTTTTCGTCTTCTCCCCCCTATTTTGGACTATATAATCAGGAGAACCGAAGAATTCGTTAGGTATTTTTGCTTGCATTAAAAATATCTAAAAAACAAAAACAATAAAATCGGGACTGCTAATCATACTTGACCTAAAAGACACTTCACTGAAAAATCTGTCTTGGGGAGAGTAACCCCCTCCTTGTTTGGTTTGGATGAGCGAGAGAGTGGCCCGCACATTAGAATAGAGCCTCCGATCTTTCTTGACTGATAACCGGCTTTCAGTACGGGACAATCGGTTGAGAAATATCTGGATACCTATTTACCTCATGTAATCGCTCTGATAGACTGAATGATCACCTAAAATAAAATCGACAAGATAATTGACCGATCCCTTTAGGTCTTCAGCTTTGTGTGCGTAGGTGAATTGGGGGTTTGCTTGTTCATCTTGTGTGATTGCCAGATCCCTTCGATCTTTTCCACCTTCCTCCATCTATTTCCCACCCTCCCTCCCTTCAGTCTCCCCCTTCTTCTCCTTTACCCCTGGATGATGGATCCTCCTTACTTTGAGCCGACTCGTACGGCTTCTTCTCCATTCTCTGATCATCACTCCAGTCCACCTTCTAGGGAGGTGATAGACACGGAAATCGAGAGAGCCTAAATTGGTGTCTCACACAAGGCGGAGACAACCGTCGCTGTGGCGGCTCTCAATGAAATCCGTATTTAATCAACAATTAACCCACACTAAAGATCAACAAATTAGAACTAATGTGGAGCTAAAATTTATTTTTAACTCTGCACAAATGGTGTATAGTGACAAGTATGCAGAGAGTTCGAACACAGGGAGCAAGCAGGGCAATTCACAAGAGTGTGCACAAGTGTGTGTATATGTGATGTGTCTACACTAAGCAAGCAAGGATATTTTTGTGGGTTTTTAATTTTTATTTTTATTTTTATTTTTATTTATTATTTTTTTTGTTTTGTATTTTGATTTTTAATTTTCTGATTTTTATAATTTCTTTTTGTATTTTATATTTTTATATTTCTTTTTCAATATTGGAGAGTAAAGACAATATAATAGAAGGCAAGCTAAAATATTTATAAAACTAAGTAAAAATTACCAAAAATTCAGAAGAAAGTTGTTTTTAGTCTTTTTAGGGTTTTTTACTGTTTTTGTGATTTTTGGAAAATTTTCAAGGTGTTTTTGGTATTTTTTAAATACTGAAATAAAGCAAAACAGTGCAAATAAGGCTGGCTGTGAATAAAATGAGATTTAAAAATAGCAACCAGTAGCTCAAAATTTTCACACTATTTTTCAAATAAGAAGGACAAAATAAGGAACAAATAGAAACTGAGTTTTTGATTTTTGGAGTTTTCTACTATTTTATATATTTTTTTGAAGTTTTTGAGTGTTTTTAAATTTTTAGTGTTTTTCTTTTGAACTTTTTAATGATTTTTGGACTGACACTAAAATAGGATAAAATAGACACTAGGTGATTTTTTTTTTGGAATTTTTGGAGGTGTTTTAATATTTTTTTGGTATTTTCTAAGCTAGACAGTCACAAATAGCAAGTTTTTGATTTTTAATAAATATGAAAATAAATTAAAATCAAAAACTAAAGTGATAGCGTGGAAGAACAGGTGTCCAGGAGCTTAAGTCTATTTTTGTAGAATTTTTGGACTTAAAATGATAGGTCAAATAATTAGAGCAAACATCCAAACGTCAAACAGTACTGGCAGGGGTATATGTGCAATATTTAAAACCACCAGGGGCATACACGCAATTTTTCCACAAAAGGTTACACTGAAACTTGCATTTTAAGGATTAAAGAGGAATAACAAAACCCGCAAGGGTATCTGAGCAATTTACCCACCAGGGTCCGTGACTCGCACGCGCCTGGAAGGGGTATTTTTGCAATATTACAAAGTTCCAAGGGGTTCAATGCAGTTTCTCCAAAATATTACAACTTAAAGCAAACATTCATGGACTTAAGCGAAATAAATAAACCCCAGGGGGGTCCCTGCAAAATACCCAGCCCCCTCACGCGCACGGACACGTGAGGTGACGCGGATTGGACCTAGGTGCAAATAAGAAAACTACGGGATTCTAGTTGCAATTATTACAGAAATATTTAAACTACAGCTTAAAGTTTATGGACTGAAATGAAATACAAAATTTGGCGAGGGGAAAGTGCAAAATACCCACGCCTTATCTCCTCGTGCGCGATCGAACGGCGGAGGGCCGCTCACTTATCCACGTGGCGCGCGCACAACGCACGATGACGGTTCGGCGCTGGTCGGCTGAGATTAGATCGCTCGAGGACGATCTGACGGTTGAGGCGTGACACGATCCAACGGCAGAGATCAGAACTGGGGTCGTTGCTCAATCGAACGGTGGAGGAGCGAGGTGGAAGAACAGGGAAGAACGCTGGCGAGGCGAACTTCCCCGAGCTCGATCTCGCGTCTCCGGCGGTGAATGGGCTCCAAAACTGAGCAGTGGACTCCTGGGAGGTCGAGGAAGATGCTGGGGGTCTCAGGTACGTCGGAGGCGCTTTGGAATGCTGGCACGGAGGCGGCGGAGCTCGAGGCTCCAGGTAGCTCCGACGAACCTCGCAAAATGGCCCCCAGTGACTTTGACTGCGCGTTGACCTGCAAAAAGAGGTGAAAGGGTCCAGGGCAAACTGCCTGGACCCCGCGGAGGCGAAATGGAGGTCGGAGGTGGTCTGTGGACGGCGAAGAGATGTCGGCCGGAGGTGCGCTCCGGCGATGAGCGATGGGAGGTCGATTTGATCGATGGAATTCGGATTTTTTTAGGGATTTTTGATACTGACGCTAAGGGGAATAAATGACATAAAACGAAAGGGAAAGAAGGGACGCCTCGAAGGTGGACTACCTGAGGAAGAAGAACCTCGACGCCGGTGGTCGGCGGAGGTGGTGGAGCCGCTACAGAGCCCCCTCGACTCGCCTGAAGGTGTGGATGCGGAGCTGTCACCTCCGGCTTCACGAAGAGCTCGACAGGGAGGAGGATTAATGGCTAAGGAGGGTTCAAAATTGGGCTTGAAGGTGGCGGGGTGTTTAAGTAGAAGATGATGGCGTCTCCTTCAAGCCAGACTCACGCGCGAATGATGGAGATATGGCTGGATCCGGATACATGGCGTGGGAGAGTGATGATCGGGGATGAAGTCCCAAGAAGAGATCGAGGCGTGAGGACGAACGGATCGAGCTCGAAAATTGGGGGAAATCGGGGAGAAATCAACGTGTCAGAAATGGCAGGCCTCGGTCAGAGAGTTGACCGAGGTCAACTCTAGACCGCACCTGGTTGGTCCACGTTGACCAACCAGGAAATTCAGAGTAGAAATTATTTGAAAAATCAAAATAAAATAGTAAATGAATTTATTGATTTTAGGTTATAAAATTAAAAATGTTTATTATTTAATGAAGAATTTTTCTGTGATTTTTATTTATTTTTATGAGACGTATTTTTACAAGTTTGCATTTATGCCCTTTATATTGTATATATTTAAGTATTTTATTTTTATTTTGTGTCTTTTAATTTATTTATTTTTGCTTATTATTTTATAAAAACATAAAGTACTTTTATGTACATAAATATATTTTTATTTTATTTTTCTGATATGTTTTGTATATTTAATAGAATACAAGTATTATTTGTATAGGTATATGTATAGGCAGTATACCTATGCATCCTTTATACAAGTATTTTTATTTTGTGATTTCTTTGCATTTTTATTCTGGTTTTAATGTACATATATATTATAAGTAATATATACATAATTATAAAAATATAAACATGCAAGAATAATGAATAAAGAATAAATTGAATATTTTAATCTATACAAGTATACAATGAGGGTCCAAAAGTCAACTTTCAAACCGTAGCTCCGCCAAATGCGAAACCACCACCATTGGATAGATTATTTTATTCTATATACAATTAAAGGTGAGTAGGCTGCATTTGGAGTTTTTATTTGTGAGATACAGGTCTGGGAAGTTGGCATTCTGGATTTTTATTCAGACCATAACTTTTTATCTGTACATTATTTTTCTGTGAAATCAATTTTGTATTTTTCTTTATTTTATTATCTACAACTTTCATGTACAAAGTTTCTTTATTTGATGTATAAAAAGTGGAACCAAAAATAGGTCCCAAAAAGAATAAAGAATGAATAAAATGTATAGGTATTTTATCTGTGTTCCTGACCTTATCTCCCCCTACTTTATTCCTTGTCGACCTATTCATCAAGATGCCTAGGTCTCGGGGTTTCGGGTCATAAAATATTTACAATATTTTATTCTTTTTCTTTTCTATATTTATTCTATAATTTTGGCCTTAATTACAGTAATTTATACACTGTTTAGATGCACATGCATGAATGCTAAGATGATGATTTTAATGTTATTTACAGGCATTTGCTAGGTTTTTTGGTGCCAAAATGATAGAATAAAGATGATGAAATGTGGATTCATCAGGAGGTCGGATCTCCGACCAACCTCCCGCTCCCTCCCTCCCTTTCATCTCATCCCCCTAGGCATGCTACACGAGACGTCCGAGGATACCAGATAGAGCAGATGCGAGACCCGGACGATCCTGTTGCTGAGTTGAGAGCGCACTCTGTTGGTGATCAGAGAGAGCAGTGGAGAGCAGCAGACATATCCTATTCCAGAAGGATGGAGGAGCATATAGCACAGGGAGCTGAGTCAGCTTCTACATTACGTCCATTCGTCTTGGAGTTGGATTACATTCAGCGACTGCCGACATTTTCAGGAAAGGCGCACGAGGAGCCTTATCTTCACCTGTCAGCATTCGAGGAGTTTTGTAGAGCACAGAGATATTCAGATGTCACTGCAGAGGAGCTGATGACGAGGACCTTCCCATTCACACTTCAGGACGGAGCCATGAGATCGCCGATTGGGGAGGACATTCGATACGTGGGGAGATCTACGCCGAGAGTTTCTACAGAGATACTTCCCTCCACGTAGAGCAGATTTCATGCGGTCTTTGATCACCGATTTCTCAGTAGACCCCCAGGAGCCATTGCATGAGGCATGGCCGAGGTTTCTTGACCTCTTGAGGAGATTTCCTGAGCACGGACTTCCACTGACAGACCTGATATAGATCTCCATGCGGGGGATGACCGCAGGGCAGATAGCACTGGTGATTACCACATGTGGCGGTTCACACCGCAGTTCCGACATTTACTTACTGGACACCATCTCGAGTTTACTTTCACAGAGATCTTCTTCACGAGATGCCGTAGTCGGGACAACACATGTGGACGATGCTATACCAGTGAGGTGTGTTACTTTACATGATGAGTCAGCTTCTACACACCAGCCCGAGGACTTGGAGCAGACAACACCACTGACAGAGGAGATGTCTGCGATAGCAGAGGTTCGGACCCAAAGTTTTCTCGAGTTCCCGTTGTTGTTACAGCTGGAGTTCGAGGCAGCCCCAGAGTTTCCAGTCGACGAGTCTTGGATATCAGATCTTCTGATATACCAGGAACCGGAAGAGCCCCCGCTATTACAGCCATTGTCTCAGACACTTCAGATTCCAGTCCCGGAGGACTCAGCATCCTTTCTGCAGAGATACTTCTTGGATACAAACAGCTACCAGGACTCAGCCCAGCAGCCACAGCTCGATGAGGGACACCATTTTGAGAGTACAGACACAGAGAGTCCCGTCTTCGAGCCTTTTGTCCTCCACTTTTGTTGAGAGAAATACACTTCCTGAGGACCAGCTGACAGCCAGCATAGCCGCAGAGCGAGGATCAGCCACAGACACTTTGCCAGCTTCCGCGGTGCTGACTAGTACCTTCTCCTGCTTCCAGATTGCCGAGAGCTACACTTCCGATGATGATGCAGCCTGGTGCACCGAGTGGATACTTGATAGAAGTGCAGATATCCATCTAGATCCTGATCCTCTTCTTGTCACTCCTGATCTCGCATCTCTCCCCGAGGGTTATCTGCGGGAGGATGCCGCAAACGATGAGTACTCGGTTTCACCTGCTGAGTGTGTTTCCGATCTTGCGGAGCACGAAACTGAGTCTTTAGATCATTCTGATTCTGAGTCTTCTCACCTCGACGACCCTCGCGAGGATGAGCCCATTCTGGAGATATTCGATGATTTGCCTGATCTGATTCTATTTCATTCATCGGATATCAGTTTGCTTAGAGAGTCTCCTGATCTTGATTGTCCACACCTGTTTGAGACACTGATTGACGTGGAGGATTCTATTACTGATCCATCCTTCTCCACGTTTGATTTCTTCGGCTCCACACTCTCACTCCAATCTGACCTAGAGCCGCTGATTTATTTTGTGCTACCGGATCCCGATCACTTATTTCCACATCACTGGCCGGTAGCAGACACCCGCTTGATTGCACACCTGGGTGTCTTTGTTTACACTGTTGAGTTCGTCGCAGTTCCCATACCGAGAGTGCGACGACAGTACGACATTCGACTTACTGATGATGTCCTGAACCTTGATACTGCATTATCCTAGCCTTTGCGCCCAGCTAGGGGCGTAAAATCTAGCGCTTGTTGAGAGGCACCTCAACATTGTACTCTTTTGTATATACGTGTTTTGTCTTAGTTTGATCTTTCTGTCTTTCGTTATTGTTTTCACCCCAGGTCTCGCCTAGGATTATCTGTGCTATACTTAGGATATTCCTCATCCTAAGTATGGGGGGATGGAAATACCGGGTTGTTCATTCGTTCTGTTTCATCACTTCTGTTGTGTTGCCTATACTTAAGGTGCTTCACCTTAAGTACAGGGGGAGTGATGCCCCTCCACCTTGCATATATGTGTCGATTTTCTTCCTGTCTTGCTACCCCTGTTTTGCTGCCTATACTTAGGGATATTTCACCCTAAGTATGGGGGGTAGACCCTGTATATTCTTCACTCGGATTTCCCTTTGTGTACAACCTGCTATACTTAGGATTCTTTGATCCTAAGTATAGGGGGAAACCACCGAGTTCTCCTCATTCTATTCATTCATTCATTCATCTTTATATTCGGCCATTCATTTTCACTTCCCTTTTACTAAGCACGAGTTATGTCTTCTTCATCGCTCTTGATCACTCTGAGGACATCGTTCGAACTAAGTATAGGGGGGGTGCGTATATATTTCATATGTACTTTAGCCATAACTCGTACTTTGTGTGAGTGTGTTAATAAATAAAATGGCTAAAAACCCCAAAAATCACAAAAATTAAAAATTTTTCCTGTAAATAATCATTCTTTTATTTGCACATACATAGATAGTGTACAAAGATTATTTTTGTAAAAATATTTTCAAAGATCTTTTGTGTAAAGTTTGTGTAAATATTTTCTTATCAAAATTATGTATATAGTACAAAATTTTTCCAAAATGTTTTGAAAATCAAAAGTTTGCAAAAATCTTGTGTAAATGTTTGTAAATACTTTTGCAAAACGTGCACTTCATCCATCCATTCATGATTTCAAAACATTTTTCAAAAATTTTGCATGATTGTAAATATTTGTAAATAGCATCTTTGTGTATATATGTATATAGTTTTTCCCTGGATGATAGTTGACATTTAAACTAAGCCTGGAATTAAATTGAGAAATGGAGCTTGATTAAGATCTTAATCCACCTAATTCTAAGAGGAACCTTATAGGGCTTAGGGTTAAGGCTTTTCAGGTCCATAAGGACTTAATTCTTTGAGTCCACTAGGCTATGAGCATATGTCATCTTGATGAACCTAAGTAGAGCACTTAACAACACACGCATGACTCTTAGAGACAATGGCTTGACTTGCACTAGCACCTTACACATAGCTCTCCACGGATGAGGTGGTGAGGAGGCAGTTTCCTTTGGCTTGGGGTAGCATATGAGGGTAGTACTTCTAGGCGGAACCTCTCTTCTTCTTCTAGCGAAGGAAGTGCGTCTCAACTTGGTCTAGTGGTGATGAAGGCTAAAGACAGAAGTCGTGGGTTGCAATAAAGCTTCAAAAGAGGGATAGTCTACTGGCTCAAGAGGAAATTTCTTGTATATATGCTGCACCATGTAGATATGTTGTATAGAGACACTTGAAAAAATGCAAAATGCAAAAAGAACTCCAAAAAAGTGGTGGGTCGGATTGAAAATTTAATAACCCCACCGGAGTGTATATAGTCAAATAAAGCAAAAGCTTATGTTATCCATGTTACATCTCATGAAGCTTGCAGTGGGAGACTTAGCTACACTGGCTAAGCTTCCAAAAGTCTACACTTCTTCCCCCTCTTCTTGAGCCGGTTGCACTTGAACTTAGAAGGGAATACCCCGCTTCTCGAGGAAAGAGTTGCTAGACCGAGGCATTAGAGTTACCAGGTTGAGGGAGGTTGTTTCTTTGTTACTTCTGAGGTGGGGAGCTACATATCACTTACACTGCATGGAAAGATTCATAGTCATTAGAGTTTGTGTATGTAGACTTGTTCTGATCTGGTTTATTGAGGAGTCTTGTCCATAGATTGGTGGAACTTAAAGGCTGTTGAGTTTTAAGCTTAAGTCTAAATAAGGTTCCGACACATTAATAATCCAAAGATCTGATCGAGCTCCATAACTCAATTTAATGAAGGAAAGTTTAATATTCAACCTTGATCCATGTATATTCCCCTCTTTTTCTTTTTCTTTCTTTCTTTTTCACTTCTTTTTCAAATAAGTGTTTGCTAAGGGACTAGCAAAGTTAAGTATAGGGGGTGATGAATACCCATTCATCACTCTTTATTCTTATATTTTAGCTACAAAAACCTTTTCAAATGCATGTATATTCATGTAAATACAAATAATTATCAAAAGCATGCATTGTATAAAGTTTAATAATTAGCATGTTTTTGTGCAAAAATAAAAGAATAAAGAGTAAAAAGAAAAAGAGGGAAATATTTAGAATAAATATTGAGCAACCTAACCCAAGGGAGGGCTCAGCATGGGCCTGACCGCAGAAAAACCAAAGTAGAGGGAGATAGGGGCTCATGGGTGTAAATATTTATGCAAATAAAATAAAAGTATTTTCCTCACAAAAATAGACTCAAAATGGCTTGTAAATACTTATATATATTTATAAATATAAAAATCAAAATAAAAATAGAAAAATTAAAAAGAAAACAAAAACATCACTCATGTACATAGTCACCATGTATATAGTAGCCCATTCATCTTATATTTATGTAGCCTTATAAATAAATAAAATTAATTTCTAAAAATTTTGTAAATATTCTATATGATATGATGTAAATAAATAAAATAAAAACAATTAAAACAAAAACAAAATAAAAAGAACAAAATTAAAAATCAAAACCTACATTGTATATATACCATGTATACATATGTACATGTCTCTTTATTTCCCCTTGTATCTAAATAATAAAAATAAAATAAAAATATCAAATTATTCCAAATTTTATTATATAAATAAATAAAATATAAAATTGGAAAAAAATATACAAAAATAAACAATTAAAAATCAAAAATAAAAAATACATATTGTATATACCTATATAAAATAATAATATTTTGTAAATACCTAAAATATATTTCAAAAAAATAATTAAAAATCACTAAAAAATAGAAAAAATAAAAAAAAATATTTTTCATGTTTTAAGTTTTTATTAATTCGATCATTTTCTATCTCAAAATAAATAATCAAATAAATGGAATTTGGCGGATTCTGATTGGTCCACGGGGGTTTGTTGACCCCGGTCAACTCTCCCCCGCGGACCCCCTCCTTGCGGATCAGAGTGCCTAACCCGAATTCTCGATTTTTTTCCCACTCGATCCGTCAACCATTTCACCTAACCCCAGGCTCCGATTGATCAGCTCACATCCGAGACCCTCGCCCGGGGTGGGTTCTAGGGATCCGAGCTCCATTTTTCACTGCCCGACCCTTTCTTCTCGGATCCCTGAGCATATAAAAGTTCTCCTCCGGCGACCTTTTCCCGCATATTGGATCCCCCCCTCGACGCCTGTGACCTCCTCTGGAGTGCCTGAGTGACAGCCGAGTGCTTTGGAGTAGCAGCGAGGCCCGGGAAGCAGGGAGCCACTGATCCGGTGGTTTTCACCGCCGTGCGCTGCCGCGAGCGCGCTCAGCCTCGGGGAGACGACGCCCCCTTGCAGGCAATGACCCCGGAGCTCGCTGAGCTTCAGCCTAGTCGACAGCATCCGCCAGGTAACCTTCTTAGGCCGTAGAGTAGCGTAGATTAGGATTTCTCCGATTTCAGTAGTGTAGCTCCGCCACCTCCGCCCTTCGTCTCCGTCTACTCATTCACCCATCCGACACCGCCACCACCTTTGCCAGACTTCTCCGCACAATCTTCGTTCATCCACCCAACCCTGACTCGCCCCGGAGCAGGGACTTCGGTCCTCCTCCTCCGCCGCTCGCCGGAGGACCTTCGCCCCGATGCACCTTCCACCTATTTCACCTCTGACCGGGTCGAGGCAATTTTCCCTCGACCCGAGATTACGTTTGTTCCCTTGTGCAGGTAGACTGACCCCATCTGGGAGGTCAAATCAGTTGGGCACCTGAGCTCCGAGCCCTCTAGTCGCCGGAGCATCGCTGACGCTTCCATCCTCATCGGAGGCACCCACGAGCTGCGGATCACTGAGGCGAAGCCTTTGCACATCTTAGTAGCAGCTGAGGAGACGCACAGTGCGAGCTTTAGGCCGGCGAATATCGCCGGCGACCTGTTCTTGGTGCATCCTCCCCAACCGTCCATCCAGCCTCGTCGCTCCAGATGTGATCTCGACCCTTGGTTTGAGGAGCAGCAGCACCCGTTCGATCACCAGAGGCAGGATCTGAACCGTCGGATCAGCGAGGGTTAGCCTCACCACCTCACAGACGTCCGATTTGCTACGTGGCGCTTCCCCGACCGTCCGATCAGAGTGGAGGCCTTCTGTTTACCCACGTCACACCACAACCGTTGGATCCTCCACATGGGAGAGCCTCCACCGTCCGATCAGAGCTGAGGTTTCTCTACTCGTGTGTCGCGCCATTTCCCCGTTCGATCTGCCACGTGGCGCACATCCAGCTCCTCGGATAATAAATAAGGGGTAAATATCTCTTAGGACCCTCTAGTTTTTGCATTTACTTTCTAGTCCTGTAAATATTTTAAAGCGTTTATTTCAGTAGGGTAATTTGCATAGTGGACCTTGACTTTTATTGTATGTGCTTTTATGCCCCTGTGTATGGTGTGACACGTGCATCGACACGTGATCTTCTGGGCTTTTTACATTATATACCCTGTAGTTCTGAGTGTTAATGAATGAATGAAAGTTTTTGAGTATTTGCATTTATACCCCTGTGCGTGAAACATTTGAGCATGTGCGGATATTTTTGGGTTAATTGCAGATTACCCCCTGGACTTTTGGTACCTGTTACCAAATAGTCCTCGGAAGTAATTTTCGTCACATTTGGTTCCCTGAGTGCCTCAGGCGCGTGCGACGCACGTGTTTACCTGGGTTATTTGCACCAGACCCCCAGGACTTCGGCTATTTGCACATAGGTCCTTGTGCACAATGCCCCCTCTTTATTTTTGAATAAAATAGCAAATTACTTCCAAATCCAACGAAAATTGGACACATGGCTCCTGCCATAGTGTAAAATTTTCGAGGATTTTTGGAGACATTTCTGAGTTGATTTGATATTTTTAAAAATTCAAGAACCTCTATTTTCTTCACTGTCTCACTTTAAAAATCACAAAAAAATATTAAATCATATCTAAAAATTCCAAAAAAATTGTCTACTGTTTGTTTATGTTTGCTTGATTTTCTAGCCAATTTTGGCTATTTTTCATTGCTTAAAACACCTAAAATTGAAAAACACTCAAAATATTATAAAAATTCTAATAAATAAATTAAATATCCAAAAATAATAATCTAGGTGCCTAAATTTTCCTTGTTTTATTCTCTTTATAGGAAAATTACCTCCTAGCTAATTTGGGGCTTCTAGATATTTTATCTAGGTACTTTTAGCTTGGCTATACAATACCTACAGTTTCAATCACTATTTGATTTTCAAAAAATTAAATAAATATCAGAAAAATCTCAAAAATTCACTAAAAACAGTAAAAATTATTAAACACACAAAAATATTTTTTTTTGGAATTTTTGGTTGATTGTTAGTGCATTTAATAAATTGTTGAAGTGTGTTGTTTAGTTGCTTTTCTTATTTTCTTAAAATATTAAAAATCCAAGAAAATATAAAAACCCTTAAAAACCACCAAAAATATCTTCTCTTCTCTGATTGACTACTTCGTAGGCCGTAAGGCCAATCCGTGCTCCTTGAGTTTGACCTTGGTCGCTATACCAGGTTAATAAAATAGCCAGGACCCCTATCATGTTTATTTGATTTCATCTGATTATTGGTGGTCTGATTTATTTTTCTTGATTGACTGAATTATTTATCTCGATCCGGGTCGCAACGACCCTTGAGTGATTTTATATTTTATCCCGGATTGATTGAGTGAATTTTTCGGTTCATCAGCTGCCCCCAGGGAGTAGTCAACTTGGCTACTCCCACCCCTATTTTTCCCTCATTTTTTATTTTTTTGGAAAAAAATTTGTATATTCATCACTATATCCCTCTAACATTCTATTAAAATTTTGTCAGAAATAGAGACTCTTAGGCCCTCCATCAAGACGTCATTTTTTTAACGATTGCATGATTTTTTAAATCGATCATGTTTGGATGGAGATCGTAGGAGTCTCTGTTTCTGACGAAATTTTAATAGAATGTTAGAGGGATATAATGATGAATTTACAATTTTTTATTTTCTAAAGAAATAAAAATTGAGGGAAAAATAGGGGTGGGAGTAGCCAAGTTGGCTACTCCCTGGGGGCAGCCCCATTAACCTCTCTCTCTCTCTCTCTCTCTCTATATATATATATATATATATATATATATAGGATGGGGAGCTTGCACCAAGGTGCATGTAATTTTACATGCACCAAGGTGTATGTAATTTTACATGCACCGGGGCTTATATCTTTCACATTTTTTATTTTTTTTGAAAAATACCATCATGTATATTCATCTATATATTTCTCCAATATGCCATTCGAATTTCGTCATAAACAGAGACTCCTATGACCTCCATCTAGAACAGGTCAATTACAACAACAAAATTACGTGTTCTAGATGGAGGTCATAGGAGTCTCTGTTTATAACGAAATTCGAATGGCATATTGGAGGGATATATAGATGAATATACATGGTGGTATTTTTCTAAAAAGTAAAAAATGTGAAAGATATAAACCCCGATGCATATAAAATTATATGCACCTTGGTGCAAGCTCCCCATCCTCATATATATATATATATATATATATATATAGAGAGAGAGAGAGAGAGAGAGAGAGAGGGAGAGGGCAGGGAGCCTCCACCTAGTGGTGTAGGAAACTCCCTGCACCCACCCCATTTTCGCATTATTTTTTCTACTTTTTTGTATTAAAAGTTGGGGGGATTTATTTAATATATTGAGGGGAATAAGCGTTTCAAATTTCGTGTAAAATAAACATTCCTAAAATGTTTATCTAAAAGGGGTCGATTTCAGCAATTCTGAGACCGTTAAAATTTGGTAGTCTTGATGGAGATGATAGAAGTGTCGAATTAAATTGAATTTGGAATGACAATATGGTGATACATGGTGATCTAAATTCCCCAAGGTTTCATTTCAAAAAAATAAAAAAATAATGAAAAATTAGGCCGGGTGTAGGGAATTTTCTGCACCCGCTGACGTAGGGTCCTTTTTCCCATACAACACATCAACAACAACAACAAAGCCTTTTCCCACAATTAAGTAGGGTCAGCTACATGGATTCTTCGCCTCCATTCAGATCTATCTTGGGCCAATCCCGGGCACGTCCCAACGGAATCTGTTTGTTTGCTTAAATCCATGTTGAAAAGATCCGACTGTCATGAGGCAACTTCTTAAATAGTATTTTCTTAGAAAAAAGTACTATTTAGGAAGTTGTCTCCGACTGTTTTACGTTGGTTGTCGGCTACCTAACGCAACCCTCCTCATTTACCCGGGTTTGGGACCGGCCATGGCTGAGTTATCCTATGAGAGCAAAAAATGTGAGAGCATGAGAGCATGCATTGTGGACCACATGATCCTATTTTCTCTCTCCTGGTTGAATCATGTGGTTCAGAGTGCATGCTCTCATGCTCTCACGGGTTTTGCTCTCATAATATCACTCCTCTCTCTCTCTCTCTATATATATATGAGCTTCTGTTGGTAGATCTGCATAGAAAACTTGGAAGACTAGCATTGTGTGGAGAAGTAATGAAATTTATGGGAGTCCTGGAGGTGAGTAAATGAGGTGATATAATAGGAGAGAGAGAGAGATTGATTCATTGATTGATTGCCGTACAAATGATTGGAGGCTGTGGGGGATGATCTCCTGTCACCTCAGTTTCCTGTCTATAGATATAGAAGATTTCAGTGGAGTGGAATGGAATGTTTCTCCGTAATCCCTACTGTTCCCTATGATAATTAGAAAACATAACAGGAGTTGCGTGCGTACGGCAGATGCCAATGGTCTCTCTCTATAGAAAAGAATGATAACCCATTCCTCTGTAAACTGTAGTAAAAATATTTCAGACTGAACTGAATTGTTTTTTATATGGAAGCAAGAGGATTGTTGGAGTAACTTTGGATGCAGGGTTACCCTAAGTTGGATTTCATAACAGGTTTTGGACAGATCTGATAACAAAGTTGGATTTCCTAATGGAAACTTAGGGTTCGTTTGGTTGCAGGGTTGGGCAGGGTTGGGTTGGCCCAACCCGAGGTACCCCTCCTTCCAAACATTTCAATCCTCCTCACAATTTACTATTTACAGGGGTACCCCAACCCAACCCAATCCTGCCCAACCTGCAACCAAACGAACCCTAACGCATCTGTTATGTAATCCAGCCTTTCCCGCTAGTAGATTCCCTAAATTTGAGACTGGGGCCTGATGAATACCCATTCATCACTCTTTATCCTTATATTTTAGCTACAAAAACCTTTGCAAATGCATGTATATTCATGTAAATACAAATAATTATCAAAAGCATGCATTGTATAAAGTTTAATAATTAGCATGTTTTTGTGTAAAAATAAAAAATAAAGAGTAAAAAGAAAAAGAGGGAAATATTTAGAATAAATATTGAGCAACCTAACCCAAGGGAGGGCTCAACATGGGCCTGACCGCATAAAAACCAAAGTAGAGGGAGATAGGAGCTCATGTGTGTAAATATTTATGTAAATAAAATAAAAGTATTTTCCTCACAAAAATAGACTCAAATTGGTTTGCAGATAATTGTATATATTTATAAACATAAAATCAAGATAAAAATATAAAAATTAAAAAGAAAACAAAAAAACATCACTCATGTGGATAGTCATCTTGTATATAGTCCACTCATCCCTATTTATTTAGCTTTATAAATAAATAAAATTAATTTCCAAAACTTTTGTCAATATTCCATCTTTTATGTTGTAAATAAATTAAATAAAAACAATTAAAACAAAAACAAAATAAAAAGAACAAAATTAAAAACACAAAAATATATTGTAAATATACCATGTATATCCATGTACATATTTATTTCACCCCTGTATATATACAGTAAAAATAAAATAAAATACCCTTTTATTCCTAATATTATACTATAAATAAATAAAATATAAAATGGGAATAAAATTGTACAGAAATAATAAATTAAAAATCAAAAATTAAAAACCTAAATATTGTATATATACCTATATATGAACCTACTATGTACATACCTTATTTTTATTTCGAAAAATTAATTAAAAATCACTAAAAAATAGAAGAAAATAAAATAAAAATATTTCATGTTTTAAGTTTTCACTAATTCGGCCATTAACTACCTTAAATTTCATTTCCAAAATCTAGCCACGTGGCCGCTTCCCATTGGCCCTAGGGATTGTTGACCGCCCGGTCAACTGCCCCCCCAGGACCACTTCCCACGGGCTTAGGCGCCCGACCCGACTTTCCCTTTTTTTAGCGCCTAAATCCGATACCCTATTACCTAAACCCCGGGTCCGATTCCTCCTTGATACATCCGAGACCCTCGCCGGAGCCTCCACCTCGGGATCCGCGCACCAGAATGCCCTACCCGCGCCTTTCTTCCCGGACCCTCACCCATACTTAAGCCGAGCTCCGCCACCTCCATTTCCCATCTTTGGCTATTCGCTTCCACCCCCAGTGAGCTCCAGCGTGAGAGCGAGAGTGACAGCTTGCCTCCCGTGTTGTTGAAGCGAGGAGAGGTTGCGGATTCCACTGATCCGGCGCGTATCACCGCCGTGCTCCGCCACCAGCAGGAGCCCGAGCCTCGGAGGGAGACGCTCCTTGAGGCGACGACCCAGAATACCGTCAGCTCACCCCCAGTCTCATCAACCACCCAGGTAGCTCCGTTTTCCTTCCCTTTTCTTTAATTTTCATTTACCCCCCCCTTTCGCTCCGCCGCCGTTCGCCGTCGATTCCGTCCACATCCGACATCCATTCGATCATCGGGCTTCGCCATAGCCATCGCCTTCCTTCCGCGCACCTTCTCCATATCTCCACCCAACCCAACTCGCACAGGAGCTGGGATTCGAGCTCCACCGTTCCCCTTCGCCGGAGCTCGCCCATCTCGACCCTCCGATCACCGTCACCCCGCCTAACCGGGTCGAGGCAGTTTGCCCTCGACCCGCGAGTCTCCTGGTTGTTTTTGCAGGTACATCCAAGCCCATCTGAGGGCTTGGACCATCAGGTCCAGGAGCTTCATCTCCGCCGACCTCGCCGGAGCTCCCCAGAGCTCGGCTGGGTCATCGGAGACCACCAGCAGCTGCGGAACGTCATCGCGGAGCTTCTCCGATCTTCAGGCGCAGCAGGGGAGGTCAGGAGCGTGCACCTTGGGCCGGCGAACTCCGCCGGCCAACTGTTCTTCCGGTATCCTCCCCGACCGTCCGATCATCCTCGACCTCTAGTTTTCATCTGGGCCGTTCATTCCCGGAGGAGCAGCAACCGTCAGATCTTGGAGAGGTGATCAGGACCGCCCGATACGCAAGGGTTAGCCACAGAGAGCCTCCACCGTCCGATGCACCACGTGGCGTAGCCCCAGCCGTCCGATCGCTGCTAGGGCCCGAGCGTTGGAGTGCCACCCGCTCCAGACCGTCCGATCACGCACGTGGCGTCCATCCTGCGGCCCGCATTAATAAAGGGTAAATTACCCTTAGGCCCCCTCTTTTATTTTATTTAGTAATTAGTCTTGTAAATACGTAGTGTAGTTGTTTAAGTTTTTGGATATTTGCATAGAGACCCTCGTGCTTGGTTTTATTTGCTGATATGCCCCTGTGTATGGTGTGACACGTGCATCGACACGTGATCTTCTGGGCTTTTTGCATTATATAACCTGTAGTTCTGAATGTTAATGAATGAATGAAAGTTTTTGAGTATTTGCATTTATACCCCTGTACGTGAAACAATTGAGCATGTGCGAATATTTTTGGGTTATTTGCAGATAAGCCCCTGGGCTTTTGGTACCTGTTACCAAATAGCCTTCGGAACTTATTTTCTTCACATTTGGGTCCCTGAGTGCCTCAGGCGCGTGCGACACACGTGTTTACCTGGGTTATTTGCACCAGACCCCTTTGAACTTCGGGTATTTGCACTTTGGTCCCTGTGCACAGTACCCTCTTTCCATTTTTGAATAAAATAGCAAATCATCTCCAAATCCAACAAAAATTGGATACATGGCTCCTGCCATAGTGTAAAATTTTCGAGGATTTATGGAGACATTTTTGTTTTGTTTTGATATTTTTAAAAATTCAAAAACAAGTGTTTTCTTTACTGTTCAGCTTTGAAAATCACAAAAAATATTAAAACCTATCTAAAAATTACAAAAAATTACTTACTGTTTATTTTGGCTTGCTTGATTTTCTAGCCAATTTTGGCTATTTTTCATTATCTAAAACACCTAAAAATTGTAAAACACTCAAAAACTCATAAAAATTCTAATAAATAATTTAAAAATCCAAAAATCATAAATCCAGTGCCCTAATTTTCCTTACACTTTCTAGTTTATAAGAAAATTACCCACAGGATGGGAGCCTCTCTTTATATTTTAGATTGGCATTTTTCTCCTGATTGGACAGCACCCTTTATTTCTGTCATTGTTTCATTTTTAGAAAATAAAATAAAAATCAGAAAAATCCCGAAAATTCACCAAAAACACTAAAAATTATAAAACACATAAAAATATTTTTGTCAGAATTTTTGGTTGATTTTTAGTGCATTAGATAAATTGTTGAAGTGTGTTGTTTTCTTGTTTATATTATTTTCTTAATTCTAAAAAATCCAAAAAAAATATAAAAAGACTTAAAACCCACCAAAAATACCTTTTCTTCTCTTCTCGACTACTTCGTAGGCCGCAAGGTCAATCCGTGCTCCTTGTGTTCGACCTTGGTCGCTATACCAGGTTAATAAAATAGTCAGGACCCATATCATGTTTATTTGATTTCATTTGATTATTGGTGGTCTGATTTATTTTTCTTGATTGACCGATTTATTGCTCGAGCGACTGAGGTCGCAACGACCCTGTTTATATTTCTTTCGTCTACCCTTAGTTGTTCGAGTGATTTTTCGGTCGCATCAGGACCAATTAATCCAAAATAATTCTAGCACTCTGGAGAACTTGGTGGAGGATGGTGGACAACGGAGTAGGGCACTGCCCAATCCATTTCCTGTTCCTTTCAGATCAAATGCACCACACGACGACAACGAGGAGGGAGCCAAGCTTCAAGCGGGCGGCCTGGAGCGGATAGCGGGAGATCCAGATCAGAGAGTCTGTAAGGGAAGACATCGGAGGGGGAGGAAGTTCAAAGGCAGCACAGGAGGAGCTCCATATAGAGGCCACAAAAGTGCAAGAGAAAAACATATGGCCATGCGACTCCGTGTCAGATCGCAAAGGTAACAAAGGCCATGAGTACAGACACCTTTAGACGCAAGCCGATGAGTAGTAGGGAGGCGCTTCAGCACTAGTTGGTGAAGGTCTTGTTATTGCATGGAGATATGGTCGTTCATATGCGGTGCCATCTTTCTTTGGATATAGAAAGCCATGCATATCAGCCTTTCCATTTGTTATTGCATGCATATATGGCCTTTCATATGCGGTGCCATCTTTCCTTGGATATAGAAAGCCATGCATCAACATGTCGCCGTCGTTTGATATTTGCATTGAGATGCGATATAAATCGATTCACATGACAATAAAGGAATATTATGAATACATTTTTTATGATATGGATATGAACATACATATTTTTTAGGATATGGATATGAAAACGATTAGTTATTTTTTTTGTTGATATGAATCTATTATATTGATTCTATATGTACATTGAATCTAGAAATATATTATTGTGTGTATAAGACATGTACTTGAATATGCTACATATAACATACTTAATATATATATATATATATATATATATATATATATATATGAAGAAAAATGTATACCTTTGATTTGTGATTTTCATTATCTCTATCCATATCCCCATACTTGCATCTGATTTGATAAAAAAATAAAACTAATTTTGTTATTTGTATCCATACCTCCAAAATAAAAGTATGTATACATATATGCTTAAAAATGGATATGATAGGGGCTAACACGTATAATTCAGCCTGTAACTAATACTTAGATTAGATCTGTATCCATAACAAAAAAATAAACAGATTTGTATTTCTTCTATTTCGATATATAGGAAAATATAATCTTTATTTTGATGAATATATATATGAATTCAATTATTTTTGTGGATACAAATATAAATAAGGATGTCGTTTCAAATTCTTTTGCACACAGAAGTACATAGATATGCATATACATATCCACACAAAAAAGTTAAATATATCCTAAAAAATAGAATTATAAATGTATCTCTATCTAGATTCACAAAAAAATGAAACCCGTTTTTCTTATCCTTATTTGTTTGCATCAAAATAAATATATATCCATGCAATGATAAATCTAAATTTGAAGCGTTAAGTTGCACTCATCCTAATAATTACATTAACAACTAATTAATTTTTCATTAAGATTATAAAAAATCAATACATCAAGCAAGAAAATACAATGAAATATACTTCTCTTTAGTAGTTTAGAATAACACTTTTTTAAAAAGGGTGTAGATGCAAAATGTTTTGGTTTGGGTTGTCTCCCCAATTGAGAACATCAGGAGCCCATGTACCTAAAATTGTGAATAATTAATTTTTTATACCTATTTATTTAATGAGTATTAAAATGATATTTATTTTTTTTAAAAAAACCTTTTACATTGCCTAGATAATCTGCTCCATAAATAATGATAGAAACAAAAGTAGGGAGTGGCTAATGTGGGCTTTTTCACATGCCCAAAAGGAGGGTCACATCCCAAGGAGACTATTTGGAGTGGGTGCATGAGAGGGGACCCCCCAACGGGCTTCGCCTTTGTGCTCCTCAACCACACGTGGTGGGCCCCACACGTGAATCCAATCAGATTAACATGCAAATCAATGCCCTCCCTAGTTGTCATGAACCCTACTTTGCATGTGCCCATCCACTTCCCAATAAACCAGCATGCGTATTGATGACGACGACGACAATGATAATGATAATGATGATGATCTGACTCCACATCCATGAAATTTCGATGAAATTTTACCGAATTTTCTATTTCAACACTCCACCGAAACCGAAATCGAAATCTGGATATGGATTTTTCCTTCACAAATCTTGGCTAGAATTGGCAAAATTTCTAAATTTTCTCGTTTTTTTTCACAATCTCGAAACGAAATCGAAATTGAGATTTAAAACCTTGTGGACCCAAAGGAAAATTAAGATAGACCCTGATTAAAGACCATCTTGGAATGAGCCTTCTCATCTGACCCCCTCATGAATCAATCGAGTAAAATGCATTTCTCCTCTTATATCGGTGATAAAAATGAACATGGATGTGCACCTCAATTTCCCAAGTTAGATGGTATATTTTTGTCTTTGTTGTGTTCGTATAGGAGGATCGATCATATGGAGGAAGTCTGAACAATGAGACTGATTAACCTCCATGTTCTGATTAGACTAAAAAGAATTCATGATGTTATCGTATGTGGGAGATATCGCTCAGTGATGAATACCCATTCATCACTCTTTATTCTTCTATTTTAGCTACAAAAACCTTTGCAAATACATGTAAATATGTGTAAATACAAATAATTACCAAAAGCATGCATTGTGTAAAAAGATATAATTAGCATGTTTTGTGCAAAAATAAAAGAATAAAGAGTAAAAAGAAAAAGAGGGAAATATTTAGAATAAATATTGAGCAACCTAACCCAAGGGAGGGCTCAGCATGGGCCTGACCGCATAAAAGCCAAAGTAGAGGGAGATAGGAGCTCATGTGTATATATTGTTGTAAATAAATAAAATTATATTTTCCTCACCCAAAAATATGCTTGTACATATTTTGTATATATTTAGGAACTATTAAAAACAAAACAAAAATTTAAAAATCAAAAATTCAAAAATGCCCTTTCACCATGTACATAAACCATGCTCCCTTATTTATTTAACCTTATAAATAAATAAAATTATTTTCTAAACTTTTTGTAAATATTCCATGTTACATATTGTAAATACATAAAATAACAAGAAACAAAACAAAAATCAAATAAAAATTACAAAATTAAAAATACAAAAATACATTGTATACATACCATGTATATAAATGTATATAACTATTTATTCCACCCATGTATATAAGTGATAAAAATAAAATAAAAATACCCTTTTATTCCTCATTTTATTCTATAAATAAATAAAATATAAAATGGGAATAAAATTGTACAAAAATAATAATTAAAAATCAAAAACCCAAAACCTATATATTGTACATATACCTATGTATAGACCTATTACGTAAATACCTTATTTTTATTTCCAAAAATTAATTAAAAATCACAAAAAAATAGAAAAAAATAAATTAAAAATATTTCATGTTTTAAGTTTTTGAAAATTCGGTCATTTAATGGCCCAAAAAAATCAAATAAAAATGCAATAATTGGCGGCTCCTGATTGGTCCACGGGGGTTTGTTGACCCCAGTCAACTCCCCCTGTGGACCACTTCACACGGGTCGTGACGCCCGACTCGATTTCCCCGATTTATTGCGTCACGACCCGGTATCCAAACCCGTAAACCCCGCGCTCCAATCATTCCCCGTGCATCCGGGAATCTCGCCCGACATCTTGCCTAGGGGTCCGTGCTCAATCGAGCCGGACCCGAGCCCTTCTTCCCGGACCTGCACCCATATATAGCCTGAGCTCCGCCGCATTCATTTCCCATCTTTGGCTCGCCACTTTCATTCCCGTGACCTCCAGAGCAATCACCGAGGTGACAGCTCGCGTTTGCCCCTGTTGCAGTGAGGAGAGGGTGTCCCGACCATCGATCCGGCAGCTTCGCGCCGCCGTGCTCCGCCGCTTGCAGGAGCTCGAGCCTCAGGCCTTGACACCCTTCGAGGCGACGACCGGGAGCTAGCTAAGCTCCAGCCCAGTCTTCCGCTCCACCCAGGTAACCTTAGAACCTTCTTGATTAGCCTAATTTTGAGTTACCCCCAATTAGCATCTCCGACATATTCCGTTGATTCCGGCTACATCGAGCATCGTTTTGATCATCGGAACCCACGCTTACCTTCGCCATCCCTCGACGCACCTTCTACGCCCATTCGTTCAACCCAGCTCGCCCCGGAGCTGGGATTCGGGCTCCACCATCCTCCGCTCGCCGGAGCTCATCCGCCCCGACGCATCGATCACCCTCACGCCGCTTCATCGGGTCGAGGCACTTTGCCCTCGACCCGCGAAGCTTTTGGTTCACTTTGCAGGCCAAGAGGAGGGCATCTGAGCCCCCCTCACTTTCAGACCAGGAGCTCGTCGCCGCCGACCTCGCCGGAGCCCCTCCAGGGCTCGGCTGGGTCATCTGAAGCCATCACTAGCTGCGGGACTCCATTGCGGACCTTATCCGATCATCCGAGGCAGCTGAGGAGGTCTACATCACGCGCACAAGGCCGGCGAAGCTCGTCGGCCGAGTGTTCTTCCAGTATCCTCCTTCACCGTCAGATCAGCCCCTCCGCTCCAGTTCGCATCTCAGCCGTCCATTCATCAAGGAGCAGCTACCGTCGATCATCGTGAGGGGGCTGATCCGGACCGTTGGCACAGAGGAGAGAGGCCCCAGCACCTGAGCCGTTTGATCACCCACGTGGCCCCCTCTGCACCGTCGATTAGCCCAAGTGCGGAAGAGAAGAAGAGCGCCCACCGTCCGAGACCGTTGGATCATCCACGTGGCGCGAATCCAGCCATCGACGTTAAATAAGGGGTAATTTACTTAGGACCCCCTCGTAGTTTGTGTTTTTAATCCTAGTACTGTAAATATTTTAGTCGTTTTATTTACGTAGGGTAAATTGCACCTCGGACCTTGTGCTTGTCTTTATTTGCATTGATACCCCTGTGTATGTGAGCCCACGTGCTTCGTCACGTGTTTAGTTGGGTTATTTGCATCTCTTATCCTGTAGTTCTGGATGGTTATTGAATGAATATATACTTTGTGGTATTTGCATTTCTACCCCTGTGAGCATTTTATTTGAACATGTGCGGATTTTAGTGGGTTATTTGCGCCCAAGCCCCTGGACTTTTTGGTACGAGTTACCAAAAGGTCCAAGAACTTGGTTTTTATTACCAGAAGGTCCCTGAGTGCCCCAGGCACGCGCCACGCGCGTGACTTGCTGGGAAAATTGCACCGAGACCCCCAGAGCTTTGGGTATTTGCACTTTGGTCCCTGTGCACAGTGCCCCCTTTTGGATTTTGAATAAAATATCAAATCACCTCCAAATCCAACGAAAATTTGACACATGGCTCCTGCCATGGTGTAGGATTTTTGTAGATTTTTGAGGACATTTTTGATCTTGGTTGCTATTTTTAAAAATTCAAAAACATTTATTTTTGGTACTGTTTCACTTGAAAAATCACAAAAAAATATAAAAACACCCCCAAAATATCTATAAAAATTAGTTACTGTTTATCTTGTGTTGCTTGATTTTCTAGCCAATTTTGGCTATTTTTCATTGCTTAAAAACCCTAAAAATTCAAAAACACCTAAAAACTCATAAAAATTTTAATAAATAATCTAAAAACCCAAAAACAATAATTTTTGTGCCTAAATTTTCCTTGTTTTCTCTAGTATACAGAAAAATTACTCCAGGTCCATCTGAGATCCTTAGATATTTTATCTTTGGGTTTTGGACCTGGCTGGACAGTACCTTGTCTTCTTCTTACTGTTTGATTTTTAGTGAATAAAATACACATCTGAAAAACCCCAAAAATTCACCAAAAACACTAAAAAACTTAAAAAACATAAAAACATTTTTTCTTGAATTTTTGCTTGATTTTTGATGCATTAAATAAATTGTGAAGTGTGCTTGTTTTTGTGCTTCTTTCATTTTCTTTATATTAAAAAATCCAAAAAAAAAATTAAAAATCATTAAAAACCACCAAAAAATGTTTCCCCTGTTTTTCTGATTTGTTGACTACTTCGTAGGCCTTTGGCCAACCCGTGCTCCTTGTGTTCGACCCTGGGTGCTATACCAGGTTAATATCATAGCTGGACCGCCGATTTTGTGCTTGATTGATTTTATTCGTTCTAGTGGTCTGATTTTTTCTTGATTGAGTGACTCTGAGTGATAGAGGTCGCAACGACCTATTAGTACCTTTACCTCGTTCGCTCGGGTCGCTCATCAGAATGGCGCCGTTGCCGGGGAGCACGGCTTAGTAGTCACTTTTAGATTTTTCCGCGGTTTTTGATTTTCGCGGCTTTTTGCACAGATTTTTGTATATATATATTTCTCTGATATTTTTGAATAATTTTTGGACTGACCACTTTTCTTTCTTTTTCTTGCGAGGGCCCGACGAGCGAGGGCGGCATTCCTAGGAGCGCCGGAGCACCCGAGCGAAGCGGAGGCGGCTTCTTTCTTCACGAAGCCGCAAGAGAGAGCGAGAGAGGGAGAGCTGAGTGGGTGAGGGTAGTTTAGGACTATTTCATTATTATTGTAATAATACAGGGACTTGGACTGCTTGGACACTCTCGGGTCTGTTTCGCCGAGCACCGGTGTGCTCGGGGGACCCTTTAGGACTTTAGCAGTTTTTCGCGGTTTTTCGCGGCTTTTTCTACTTTTTTTACTGCCTTTCCGGTGTTTACGCGGCTTTTTGATCGAGCCCCTAGCTGTAGGATTTTCTGGTGCTTATGCCGTAATAGTAGGATCCACACACTTAATTGATTATCTGTTCCTATAGATCGTTAATTGGACCTACTAATAATAAATAATAAAAATAACTTAGTCGCTTTCCTGAGAGCTTACGCGCCGCGAGCCTGCCCCACAAGCGCTACTCCTGAACTCGACCTGTCGAGAAGAGGAGGGGTGGGCCAAGACCGGACTCTTTGGATCGAGGGCGAGTGACTGAGTTAGACGGTTCTGCGCTAGAAGTTGCTCATCTAGGACTCGGTTTTTCCCGTTGCATCATTTAGGTAGTTTATTTCCTGTCTTTAAATTCTGCGCGGATCATATTGCATGTAGAGCGCTGGAGTCAGGTACGCCTTCCTTACTTTGCATGCATCATTGATTTCATTGCGCATCGGCTTTTTCGTCTTCTCCACCCTGTTTTCGGACTTAATAATCAGGAGAACCGAAAAATTCGTTAGGCCTTTTGTTTGCTTTGAAAAACATTAAAAAGAAAAACAATAAAATCGGGACTGCTAATCATACTTGATCTTAAAAACCGCTCACCCTAAAAACTTTGTCTTGGGGAGAGCAACCCCCTCATTGTCTGGTTTGGATGCGTGAGAGAGTGACCCGCACCCTAGGTAGAGCCTCCCGGTGTTAGACCCGACCGATTACCGACTTTTCCGTGCGGGCCAGTCGGTTGGGATAGCATCGGATATCCTAACAGGTCACGTAAGCGCTCTGATATTTTGTGTGTTCACCAAAATAAAATAGACAAGATAATTTGACCGAACTTTCACGGTCTTCAGCTCGCGTTGCGTTGGTGAACCGGGGGTTTGTTTTTGATCATAGTCGATTCCAGATCTCATCCGCACTACTCGCCAGATCAAGATGATGGGTAGACGGTCTCTTAGGCAGCCTCTGGCTGCACCGCTTTCGGGCACGTCTACCCGATCATCTAGGTTGGCTCGTGAGAGCCCAGACCAGCTCTCCGAGCCCGAGTACGATTCCGCCCTGTTCCCCCTCGACCCCCTTTCTTTCGGCACTGAGAGACATGAGCCCGAGGAGAGATTAGCCGATTTGACAGCACCTGAGTTGGGCTCATTTGATTTTGCAGACGTCGCTATGGCAGCCAGATCAGACGATCACTCCAGAGGTCCGCAGGGAGACCAGCATGTTGTATTTGACCAGGGAGCGATCAACTCCACCCTGATCGCATCGCTAGAGACAGTTCAGCAGCAGTTACGCGATCAGGGAGCATTCATGATAGAGATGAGGAGAGAGTTGGAGAGGCTCAGAGCAGAGCGAGGTTCAGAGCAGAGCGAGCCTAAGGATATGCCTGATGCAGAGGACGCAGCCGCAGCCGCCGCAGCAGCCGCTGCCGCCGCCGCAGCAGCCGCCGCGGCAGGAGGACCACCACGACCGATGCGGGAGTTGCACAACCCCGGATCGACTTTGATGCATCACTGGGTGGTAGTGCCAGCTATCGTGGGGGACTTCAAGTTCCCCCCGAACACCTTGCAGTTACTGCCCCGTTTCCATGGGCTTGCTACTGAGGAGCCCCATCTTCACCTCCAGGAGTTCTTGATGATCTGCAGCACTGTCCACGATCGCCACGTGGACCAGGATACGATCCGGATGATAGCCTTCCCGTTTTCACTGGTAGATAGAGCAGCCACCTGGCTGAAGCATTTAGGGAAGTTTGTCTACACCTGGGAGCAGCTCCGCACCGAGTACTTGAAAAAGTACTATCCACTCGGGCGGACGAATGCAGCGAGGGCCCTGATCAGTAACTTCTCCATGTTCCCCAACGAGCAGTTCCACGAGGCTTAGGAGAGGTTTCGAGAGCTCCTAGACAGATGCCCGCACCACGACATATCCAAGCCGAACCTAGTTCAGAGCTTTTTCAGCGGGTTGACGCCAGAGCTTCAGGGTCTGGTGAACGCTTCTTGCGGCGGGTCCTACTTTGCCAAGGACCATGAGCAGGTCTGGGCCATCTACGAGGAGATGTCCGAGAACTATATGGTGATGTCTCAGACCAGGCTCTATACTCAGAAGACCCAGCCACATCAGCCAGGACCCGTGCAGTACCAGCGGATAGCACGGGTAGATGCAGGTCCATCCAGTTCGTCCGCAGTCGCAACAGCACAGGCAGAGTCATCCGCTGCGGACATGGGTATCATTAGCGAGAAGTTGGACCGCATGGAGCTGATCGAGAAGAAGCAGTGCCAGAGTATCACGCAGATGGAGCAGATGGCACAGGTTCTGAGCGACATGAAGACCCAGCTCATGTGTCTTCGGGAGACATAGACGGCTTCACAGCCCCGTCTTCTGTCGCGAGGCGATACCGGCGGCAGCAGCAGCTCGTCCCAGCGCTCCAGCTCTTCACAGCAGCCTAGACAGGTTCACCTTGTACAGGCGAAGCCGTACCAGCAGCCGCAGCCCACCTACCAGTCACCACCATCTCCAGAGATGCAGATGGTGGTCTACCAGCCGGATCAGCCTCTGGCAGTACTGCCTCCAGACCCATTCGATGCAGAGCCGTTGATGGATGTCAACGGGATTTGGTATGACCGCCCCCAGCCTGGGATCCGACGAGACCACCCTGGATTCAGGTGGGGGAGTGGTGGTGCCCAGCCCCAGCAGCAGCCGTCAGGACAGGGAGGGCAGTACTCCCAGCAGAGAGACCAGCACCAGCCGCAGCAGCAGCCCCCAGCACATCAGCAGCAGTCATCCTACGGTCCTCGTCCCTATCAGCAGCAGGGACAGTCTTGGAGACGTGAGCAGCAGGCTCACCAGGGATACCAGCAGCAGCCTCCATCCTACCCCTCTTACCCATCACAGCAGTTCCAGCAGCCTCACCCACAGAGAGGCCACCCGTCGGGCTCCCACGAGAGCCCCGCCTTGGATGACATCGCCCGCCTCCTCACGGACCAGTAGGCTACATTCAGACGGGAGATGGACGAGTTCCGCCAGGAGATGCGGGACCTGGTGAGAGGGAAGGCCGCCATACCAGCACAGATCGAGCCGAATCCGAACAATCTCAAGAGGAAATCTGAGCAGGTAGTACATACTGAGTTAGCCACTCCTAGTGACCCATTTGATGATACATCTTCGGATCTATTTGATGCTGATTTTGTCACACTTAGGAGCGGTAGGACCCCAGCAGGCGGCGGTGCCTCATCTGAGCTTCACCACGAGGACACTCCAGAGGCGCCACATGAGGAGGAGGAGAGCGGTACTGAGGCCGCTCCAGTTGATGACGGTGGTACTGATGCCACCAAGGATGCTGATCCCACCGGCGGTACTGAGGCCGCCGCTTCACCAGTTCGAGGAGGTGGTACTGATGCCACCCATTCAGCCGAGCCAGCCAGCGGTACTGAGGCCGCACGACGTCTACCAGCAGCAGCAGCAGAGCAGCCAGCCCGTGGTGGTACTGAGGCCACCGGTGTTTGTACAGACAGAGATTTTGTTTTTCCTCATGCTCATGTATCTCAGAACTCTGTTATGAATAAAGGAAAAGGTTTACTTTCTTCTGGTCCCACTGTGGTGCATGATGTATGTGTGGATCCGGTGCTTGAACCGCTTAGACCTTTTCCTAGTCCTTCATCTGAGAAGGACCCAGTGATCCCCTTCCATAGAGCCCTTCAGATGGGGAAGGGGAAGAAAACAGAAAATCCCAAAAAGAGAGAGCTTGAGGAGTTCAGCCAGAGCATGATTGATCGATTCCACATCCAGCTGACCCTCCAGGAGGCTTTGCAGCACATCCCCCTGCTCCAGCGTTCGTTGAGAGAGAGGACTACAGTCAGGAGGAGGAGGAGGAACCACATTTCAGAGATACATGTGCTGACGAAAGCCACGTGCTTCGCGATCCAGAACCGACTGCCAGCCAAGAGGCCAGATTCAGGGGCCCCGTATGTCAGATGCCAGATTAGTGAGCAGAGGTTCGATCGTACTCTCCTAGATAGCGGATCGTCGATTAACCTTCTTCCGGCAGCCCTTCTCGACCGCTTCGAGTTGGGCACTCTTCGACAGAGCAGGACAGTCCTTCAGTTCGCTGATCGATCTGTCAAGAGGCCGAAGGGGTTATTGCGAGACGTTATCGTCATGATTCAGGTCCTGAAATTCCCTGTGGACTTCGTAGTGTTGGACATGGAGATCCCTGAATCAGTGGCCGATACCCCCATCATCCTTGGTCGTCCGTTCTTGGCCACAGCCAAGGCGGTGACTGATCATGATAGCGGGAAGGTGTACTTTCGCGTCGAGGGCGAGAGTATACAAATAGAGACGGTCGAGGACTACAGAGCCAGACTCAGAGCCCGCTCAGATGCGAGTACCGATTCAGAGCAGCTGGCAGATGCAGAGCCAGACATCCACCAGGACTGCGATTTTGTGATCACAGATGATGAGGCAGCTTGGGCAGATCTTGAGACACAGACCACCCTCTCACTTTCAGATACAGCTGATGCAGAGACGATAGCAGAGGAGAGTCTGGATAGCACAGACCTGGTTCAGGATACCATAGAGGCAGCAGAGCCGGTCCTCGATCGCGACACGATGTTCAGTGATGGTGGTGCTGAGGCCACCTTGTTGTTCGGTGGTACTGATGCCACCGCGGATGATACAGATCCCTCGGATTCAGAGTCTGATTGGGCCGATTGCTATGATCAGATGCCAGACTTGAGTCCATCTGAGCCTAGAGATGAGGAGGAGGTAGATGCAGAGCCGAGCAGAGACAGTGCAGTTGAGCAGCCTTCTCCCGATCCAGTTTGCGAGAGTACGCTTTCACTTTCCCAGGCAGATTTGGCAGAGTTAGCAGCTTTCACTCAGTTCCTTCCACAGCCAGATTTGCCAGCACCCAACATTCCAGAGCGAAAGCCGCTCCCTACTTCGCTGAAGTATCGATTCCTTGCGGGCGATCCAGAGATGTACCCAGTCATCATCTCAGCCGAGTTGACTGGAGAGCAAGAATCCCGTCTGATGGGGGTTCTTGAAAAGAACCGCAAGGCGATCGGATGGAGCGTAGCGGATCTCCATGGGATTAGTCCAGCAGTGTGCTCCCACCATATCTATCTTGAGGAGGGGGCGAAGCCGTCGCGTGAGTTCCAGCGGCGACTGAACCCCAACCTGAGAGAGGTCGTGATGAAAGAAATATCTAAATGGTGGAGCGCAGATTTTATTTATCCCATTTCCGACTCCAAGTGGGTCAGCCCCTTGCATGTGGTGCCCAAGAAGACGGGCATCACGACTGTGATCAGTGAGTCGGGAGAGGAGATCGCTACACGAGTACCCACCTCTTGGAGGGTCTGTGTTGACTACAGGAGACTCAACCAGGCCACCAAGAAGGACCACTTCCCCCTGCCTTTTATTGACCAGATCATTGAGAGACTGGCAGGGAAGAGCCATTATTGTTTCCTGGATGGGTACTCGGGCTACAACCAGGTGGCCATCGCTCCTGAGGATCAGGAGAAGACCACCTTTACCTGTCCCTTCGGCACATATGCTTTTCGACGCATGCCATTTGGGCTATGCAATGCCCCTGCGACTTTTCAGAGGTACATGCTGTCGATCTTTTCAGACATGGTAGGGGAGTGTTTGGAGGTCTTCATGGACGATTTCTCGGTCTACGGCGACGGATTCGATTCTTGTCTTGACTGCCTAGACCGGGTACTCCAGCGATGTATCGAGTTCCATTTGGTTCTATCTTGGGAGAAGAGTCACTTCATGGTGACTCAAGGGACGGTGCTTGGCCACATCATCTCCAACAGGGGCATGGAGGTTGATCCGGCCAAGGTGGATGTCATTAGAAAACTCACACCGCCGTCCAATCTGAGGCAGCTACGGTCATTCCTGGGGCACGTTGGATTTTATAGGAGATTTATTCAGAATTTCAGCAAGATTGCCCGACCGTTGACTGACCTCTTGACGAAAGACACCGAGTTCCTTGTAGATGACAAGTGTCTCTCGTCTTTTGCGACTCTCCAGTAGCATGTTATAGAGGCTCCTGTTCTCCAGCCGCCTGATTGGTCTCTCCCATTCGAGATCATGACGGATGCCTCCGATTTTGCCGTGGGGGCAGTGCTGGGACAGAGGAGGGATGGAGTTCCATTTGCCATACACTATGCTAGCCGCACATTGGATTCCGCCCAGCGGAATTATACGGTCACAGAGAAGGAGATGCTAGCAGTAGTGTTTGCCCTAGATAAGTTCAGATCATATATCATTGGATCTAGAGTGACTTTGTTTACATATCATACCGCCATCAGGTACCTCATGGCAAAGAAGGATGCCAAGGCCAGATTGACTAGATGGATCCTTCTACTCCAGGAGTTCGATATTGAGATTAAGGATAAGCCTGGAGTCAAGAATGTGGTGGCGGATCATCTCTCCCGATTAGAGCAGCCTGAGGATTCTGAGCAGATTGATCCTATTCGTGATACCTTCCCAGATGAGGCGATCCTTGCTATCGCCTCACTCCCATGGTATGCCGATATTGTGAACTTTCTCGTTGCAGGGAAAGTCCCACAAGATTGGCCCAGGCAGAGGCTTGAGACCTTCCTTGCGAGGGCCAAGTCCTACCACTGGGAGGATCCCACCCTTTACCACGAAGGAGGGGATAGCGTCTGGCGGCGGTGTATTCCTCAGGAGGAACACCATAGCGTCCTCACTTACTGCCACAAGTTTGAGGCAGGAGGACATCATTCTGGGAGGAGGACGACACAGAAAGTGCTCGAATCCGGCTTGTGGTGGCCTACCCTCTTCAAGGACTCTGATGAGTTCGTGAAGAGGTGTACTGACTGTCAAAGGATGGGCACTTGTGGACAGCGTGATATGATGCCGATGAAGCCCATTCACTTCTGTGAGGTTTTTGACGCATGGGGCATCGATTTCATGGGTCCATTCCCTAAGAGTCAGGGGTTTGAGTACATTCTGGTGGCCGTAGATTATGTTAATCGTTGGGTTGAGGCTATCCCCGCCCGAGCCGCTGATGCGAGGACAATTTGCAGATTTTTGAGGAAGCATATCATCACGCGGTTCGGGGTTCCACGAGTTCTTATTTCTGATGAGGGGTCTCATTTCATCAACGACCAGGTGAAGGCCCTTGCTAGCGAGTTCAGTATAGACCATCGTGTTGCCACACCTTACCATCCACAGACGAATGGTCTAGCTGAGGTGTCGAATAGGGAGATTAAGAATATTTTGCAGAAAGTCGTCCGCCCTGACCGAAAGAATTGGTCACAGCTTTTGGACTCGGTCTTGTGGGCATATCGGACGTCTTTCAAGACTCCATTGGGTACATCTCCCTTTCACCTCGTTTATGGCAAGCCATGCCATCTACCTGTTGAGCTGAGGCACAAGTCACTTTGGGCAGTTACAGATATTCTTATGGATCCAGATGGTATTGGAGACCAGAGGAGGGCAGAGTTAGCTGCCCTGGAGGAGCTTAGAGATGCAGCTTTCTCAAGCAGCCTACATTATAAGGAAAAAGTGAAGGAGTGGCATGATTCTCATATCAGCCACAAGCATTTTGAGATTGGACAGAGAGTATGGTTGTTTGATGCGAGGCTTAGATTATTTCCAGGGAAGCTACAGAGCAAATGGAAGGGACCTTTTCTCGTCAGAAAGGTGCACGACAATGGTAGTATTGATATATCCGAGTTGTCTTCTGAGAGCACCTTTCGAGTGAACGGCCAGCGGCTCAAGCCATTTCTAGATCATGAGCCGCGGGACGTCATTGTTGCCCCTATTCATTTTGCGTGAGATGTGGTCTCTTGACTCACATCTTTTGCATCTCACGCCTGATTTTCACTGTTCTTCCGCCTGTATAGATCCAGTTGTCCATATCATTCTATTCTTTAGTCCCACATCCCTTTCCACATCTTATGATTATGCTATACTTAGGGTGTACTTTACCCTAAGTATAGGGGGATGTAGGACCTGCGGGTAGTCTTTTCATTCTTTCTGCCCCTGTTTTGCTGCCTATACTTAGGGATATTTTACCCTAAGTATAGGGGGGGCAGATTCTGAATCTTCTTCACTCGTCTTTCCCTTCATGTACAGCTTGCTATACTTAGGATTAGTTAATCCTAAGTATAGGGGGAAACCACCGAGTTCCTCTCATTCTATTCATTCATTCGTTCCTGTACTTAGCCATTCTTTTTCACTCCCCTTTTACTAAGCACGAGTTATGTCTTCTTCATCGCTCTTGATCACTCTGAGGACATAGTTCGAGCTAAGTATAGGGGGGTGTGTATATATTTCATATATACTTTAGCCATAACTCGTACTTTGTGTGAGTGTGTTAATAAATAAAATGGCTAAAAATCACAAAAATTTAAAAATTTTTCATGTACATAAACCTCCTTTATCCTTGCACATACATAAGCTAGTGTATAAAGTATTCTTGTAAAAATGATTTCAAAAATCTTTGGTGTAAAGCTTGTGTAAATATTTGTGTATCAAAATTATGTATATAGTACAAAATTTTTCCAAAATGTTTTGAAAAATCAAAAGTTTGCAAAAATCTTTTGTAAATGCTTATAAATATTTGTAAATATCTTTTTGCAAAACTTGCACTTCATGCATCATCATCATCCATGATTTCAAAACATTTTCCAAAAATTTTGCATGATTGTAAATATTTGTAAATAGCATCTTGTGTACATATATGTATATAATTTTTCCTGGATGAGAGTTGACATTTAAACTAGGCCTGGAATTAAATTGAGAAATGGAGCTTGAATAAGATCTTAATCCACTTAACTTTAAGAGGAACCTTATAGGACTTAGGGTTAAGGCTTTTCAGGTGCATAAGGACTTAATTCTTTGAGCCCACTAGGCTATGAGCATATGTCATCTTGATGAGCTCAAGTAGAACACTTAACAACACACGCATGACTCTTAGAGACAATGGCTTGACTTGCACCTGCACCTTACACATGGCTCTCCACGGATGAGGTGGTGAGGAGGCAGTTTCCTTTGGCTTGGGGTAGCATATGAGGGTAGTACTTCTAGGCGGAACCTCTCTTCTTCTTCTAGTGAAGGAAGTGCACCTCAACTTGGTCTAGTGGTGATGAAGGCTAAAGACAGAAGCTGTGGGTTGCAATAAAGCTTCAAAAGAGGGATAGTCTACTGGCTCAAGAGGAAATTTCTTGTATATATGCTGCACCATGTAGATATGCTGTACAGAAGTCCTTGAAAAAAAATGCAAAAATGCAAAAGAACTCCAAAAAAGTGGTGGGTCGGATTGAAAATTTAATAACCCCACCGGAGTGTATATAGTCAAATAAAGAAAAGCTTATGGTATCCATGTTACATCTCATGAAGCTTGCAGTGGGAGACTTAGCTACACTGGCTAAGCTTCCAAAACTCTATACTTCTACCCCCTCTTCTTGAGCCGGTTGCACTTGAACTTAGAAGGGAATACCCCGCTTCTCGAGGAAAGAGTTGCTAGACCGAGGCATTAGAGTTACCAGGTTGAGGGAGGTTGTTTCTTTGTTGCTTCTGAGGTGGGGAGCCACATATCACTTACACTGCATGGAAAGACTCATGGTCATTAGAGTTTGTGTATGTAGACTTGTTCTGATCTGGTTTATTGAGGAGTCTTGTCCATAGATTGGTGGAACTTAGAGGCTGTTGAGTTTTAAGCTTAAGTCCAAATAAGGTTCCGGCACATTAATAATGCAAAGATCTGATCGAGCTCCATATTTCAATTTAATGAAGGAAAGTTTAATAATTCAACCTTGATCCATGTACATCCCCTTTTTCTTTTTCTTTTTCTTTCTTTTTCACTTCTTTTTCAAATAAGTGTTTGCTAAGGGACTAGCAAAGTTAAGCATAGGGGGTGATGAATACCCATTCATCACTCTTTATTCTTCTATTTTAGCTACAAAAACCTTTGCAAATACATGTAAATATGTGTAAATACAAATAATTACCAAAAGCATGCATTGTGTAAAAAGATATAATTAGCATGTTTTTGTGCAAAAATAAAAGAATAAAGAGTAAAAAGAAAAAGAGGGAAATATTTAGAATAAATATTGAGCAACCTAACCCAAGGGAGGGCTCAGCATGGGCCTGACCGCATAAAAGCCAAAGTAGAGGGAGATATGAGCTCATGTGTATATATTGTTGTAAATAAATAAAATTATATTTTCCTCACCCAAAAATATGCTTGTACATATTTTGTATATATTTAGGAACTATTAAAAACAAAACAAAAATTTAAAAATCAAAAATTCAAAAATGCCCTTTCACCATGTACATAAACCATGCTCCCTTATTTATTTAACCTTATAAATAAATAAAATTATTTTCTAAACTTTTTGTAAATATTCCATGTTACATATTGTAAATACATAAAATAACAAGAAACAAAACAAAAATCAAATAAAAATTACAAAATTAAAAATACAAAAATACATTGTATACATACCATGTATATAAATGTATATAACTATTTATTCCACCCATGTATATAAGTGATAAAAATAAAATAAAAATACCCTTTTATTCCTCATTTTATTCTATAAATAAATAAAATATAAAATGGGAATAAAATTGTACAAAAATAATAATTAAAAATCAAAAACCCAAAACCTATATATTGTACATATACCTATGTATAGACCTATTATGTAAATACCTTATTTTTATTTCCAAAAATTAATTAAAAATCACAAAAAATAGAAAAAAATAAATTAAAAATATTTCATGTTTTAAGTTTTTGAAAATTCGGTCATTTAATGGCCTAAAAAATCAAATAAAAATGCAATAATTGGCGGCTCCTGATTGGTCCACGGGGGTTTGTTGACCCCGGTCAACTCCCCCCTGTGGACCACTTCACACGGGTCGTGACGCCCGACCCGATTTCCCCGATTTATTGCGTCACGACCCGGTATCCAAACCCGTAAACCCCGCGCTCCAATCATTCCCCGTGCATCCGGGAATCTCGCCCGACATCTTGCCTAGGGGTCCGTGCTCAATCGAGCCGGACCCGAGCCCTTCTTCCCGGACCTGCACCCATATATAGCCTGAGCTCCGCCGCATTCATTTCCCATCTTTGGCTCGCCACTTTCATTCCCGTGACCTCCAGAGCAATCACCGAGGTGACAGCTCGCGTTTGCCCCTGTTGCAGTGAGGAGAGGGTGTCCTGACCATCGATCCGGCAGCTTCGCGCCGCCGTGCTCCGCTGCTTGCAGGAGCTCGAGCCTCAGGCCTTGACGCCCTTCGAGGCGACGACTGGGAGCTAGCTAAGCTCCAGCCCAGTCTTCCGCTCCACCCAGGTAACCTTAGAACCTTCTTGATTAGCCTAATTTTGAGTTACCCCCAATTAGCATCTCCGACATATTCCGTTGATTCCGGCTACATCGAGCATCGTTTTGATCATCGGAACCCACGCTCACCTTCGCCATCCCTCGACGCACCTTCTACGCCCATTCGTTCAACCCAGCTCGCCCCGGAGCTGGGATTCGGGCTCCACCATCCTCCGCTCGCCGGAGCTCATCCGCCCCGACGCATCGATCACCCTCACGCCGCTTCATCGGGTCGAGGCACTTTGCCCTCGACCCGCGAAGCTTTTGGTTCACTTTGCAGGCCAAGAGGAGGGCATCTGAGCCCCCTCACTTTCAGACCAGGAGCTCGTCGCCGCCGACCTCGCCGGAGCCCCTCCAGGGCTCGGCTGGGTCATCTGAAGCCATCACCAGCTGCGGGACTCCATTGCGGACCTTATCCGATCATCCGAGGCAGCTGAGGAGGTCTACATCACGCGCACAAGGACGGCGAAGCTCGCCGGCCGAGTGTTCTTTCAGTATCCTCCTTCACCGTCAGATCAGCCCCTCCGCTCCAGTTCGCATCTCAGCCGTCCATTCATCAAGGAGCAGCTACCGTCGATCATCGTGAGGGGGCTGATCCGGACCGTTGGCACAGAGGAGAGAGGCCCCAGCACCTGAGCCGTTTGATCACCCACGTGGCCCCCTCTGCACCGTCGATTGGCCCAAGTGCGGAAGAGAAGAAGAGCGCCCACCGTCCGAGACCGTTGGATCATCCACGTGGCGCGAATCCAGCCATCGACGTTAAATAAGGGGTAATTTACTTAGGACCCCCTCGTAGTTTGTGTTTTTAATCCTAGTACTGTAAATATTTTAGTCGTTTTATTTACGTAGGGTAAATTGCACCTCGGACCTTGTGCTTGTCTTTATTTGCATTGATACCCCTGTGTATGTGAGCCCACGTGCTTCGTCACGTGTTTAGTTGGGTTATTTGCATCTCTTATCCTGTAGTTCTGGATGGTTATTGAATGAATATATACTTTGTGGTATTTGCATTTCTACCCCTGTGAGCATTTTATTTGAACATGTGCGGATTTTAGTGGGTTATTTGCGCCCAAGCCCCTGGACTTTTTGGTACGAGTTACCAAAAGGTCCAAGAACTTGGTTTTTATTACCAGAAGGTCCCTGAGTGCCCCAGGCACGCGCCACGCGCGTGACTTGCTGGGAAAATTGCACCGAGACCCCCAGAGCTTTGGGAATTTGCACTTTGGTCCCTGTGCACAGTGCCCCCTTTTGGATTTTGAATAAAATATCAAATCACCTCCAAATCCAACGAAAATTTGACACATGGCTCCTGCCATGGTGTAGGATTTTTGTAGATTTTTGAGGACATTTTTGATCTTGGTTGCTATTTTTAAAAATTCAAAAACATTTATTTTTGGCACTGTTTCACTTGAAAAATCACAAAAAAATATAAAAACACCCCCAAAAATTCTATAAAAATTAGTTACTGTTTATCTTGTGTTGCTTGATTTTCTAGCCAATTTTGGCTATTTTTCATTGCTTAAAAACCCTAAAAATTCAAAAACACCTAAAAACTCATAAAAATTATAATAAATAATCTAAAAACCCAAAAACAATAATTTTGGTGCCCAAATTTTCCTTGTTTTCTCTAGTATACAGGAAAATTACCTCCAGGTCCATCTGAGATCCTTAGATATTTTATCTTTGGGTTTTGGACCTGGCTGGACAGTACCTTGTCTTCTTCTTACTGTTTGATTTTTAGTGAATAAAATACACATATGAAAACCCCAAAAATTCACCAAAAACACTAAAAAACTTAAAAAACATAAAAACATTTTTTTCTTGAATTTTTGCTTGATTTTTGATGCATTAAATAAATTGTGAAGTGTGCTTGTTTTTGTGCTTCTTTCATTTTCTTTATATTAAAAAATCCAAAAAAAAATTTAAAAATCATTAAAAACCACCAAAAAATGTTTCCCCTGTTTTTCTGATTTGTTGACTACTTCGTAGGCCTTTGGCCAACCCGTGCTCCTTGTGTTCGACCCTGGGTGCTATACCAGGTTAATATCATAGCTGGACCGCTGATTTTGTGCTTGATTGATTTTATTCGTTCTAGTGGTCTGATTTTTTCTTGATTGAGTGACTCTGAGTGATAGAGGTCGCAACGACCTATTAGTACCTTTACCTCGTTCGCTCGGGTCGCTCATCACTCAGTAGACCATTCTATGAGACTGCAAATGATTCATTGATCGAGTGAACCATTTGTCTAATAGTGAATAGTTTATCATTTCGAAGAGCTTCGAGCAGATGCGATCACTAGATCACATCAAATGAGGTTCTTTGGGTAGTTTGGCTCGATAAGCTTAATTAGTCAATCTTGAACCACAACTTCAACTTGGTAGCTTATAATGAAGTACAAATTGAATGTTGTACAACTCGTTAACTCACTCGCAACACCAAAAATGAAAAGGCACAAAAAATTGTATCTGGCTTATTTCATTCCTAAGGGCATTTTGAGGATGTAAGTGCCCTCAGATTATTTTAGATACTCTTTTCTCATTTTTTATCTCCCGCTCCCATACCACCCTATCTTCTTCTCCTCCTAGTCGTTTGTTGATCTCCTCGGCAATGACGTGCGTGCAGATGTGTGTGTGTGCGCGCACATGCATGCATGGATGCATGGATGCGTGTTTGAGTGTGTGGGAGCATGTGTACACCCTGCATGGGTGGGTGTTTATGTATGCACATGCAAGTGTATTAGGTGTGCGTGCATGTGCATGCAGCTAGGCATGGATGCATGGATGTGTGTTTGAGTGTGTGGGAGCATGTGTACACCGGGGGGGGCATGAACAACCCCAAATTATGAAAGAGAAGATGAATGACTAATTGTTCAATTCAATTTGATAACATGTTAAGAATTGCATTGCCGTAATGAGTCATATGTGAGATATAAAATAAAGAACATGGGAATTAAAAAATGAAAATATAAACGTGGAGATTTACATGAAACTCTAGTCCCCAAGGATAAGGATGAAACCATGAAAGAAAGTCTCAAAGGGTTATTTTTTCTTTTATTATGTTTCTCAAAGAGTATACAGAGAGTGGGGATATTTTATATAGCCCCACCAGCCAATCGGAGATGTGAGAATAAATAATTACATAGATACGTGGTCCTTTTACAGTTCTCTCAACATTCTCCCTCAAGTTAGAACATGGAATGTTTAGCTTGGACAAAGAGGAAAAAACTCTTACATATAATACACGACAATACATACAATCTTGACTCAATGCTTATTCAGTAGGTTGCTCTGACGATGACACTTCTCATGTCATGTTGGCTCAGACAAACTAGATGTATGTAGTACGAATGATGATCTCTAGAGAAGTCCAAATCAATAACCGGCTCATGTGTTCAGTAGTTGCATCAATCAAAGTCACCATCATTGCAATGAGTCTCCATAATGGAGTACTGTGGCTTGCAACATCTCATTGACTAAAGTGCGCTGCATCTCTCTGAAGGGTCAAACAAAGAAATGTAGTAGTAGTATCCATACGCAGATCTCAAAAAGTAGGTCATTATCAGATTCTCTCTCGTAGGAACCTCAAAAGGATCTCATACTGGAGTTCACGATCAATTGAGGGTGGAGCATGTAATCATTCTCTCTAGAGATCTTTGAGGACAAAAACACTCGCTCTAGTAATACAGAGGGTCACAAAGAATGGTGGAGCCTCAAGAACTCAAACATAATATTCTCCCTTTCACCCATACTTATTAAAAAGCATACGGATAGCTAGAAAGGTCATTACTTGCACTAATAGAACAAGAACGAGGAGACAATTGTCATTAAACTGCAAGCAACAACAAACAATAGGTGGTAGAATCAAATGTACAACTCAAAAGATCCCATCAAGCTCACTCCAATGGAGTGATCTCAAGATTGAACAAGGTACTAGATCACCGTCGACAAGCCATTTGTAACTAAATCCTCTCCGTCGAAGGGGGGCAGCTAAGTGCAACTACGAATAGCAACCACAAAAGGACACGGTGCATCATCGAGTAGGGTAGCTACTCGTGGTTGCTCCGTAGCTCCGTTGTAGGGGCTGGGTTGATTCCCGCCCTCCAAACACCCCCTCCCCTCGACGTAGGATCACCCAAGAAAGACCACCCAATGCGAAGTCAAGTCGTAGATTGAACTTCAATAGTTGACACAGTAACACAATTTGATTTATAAGAACTATGAGGTGTTAGTGTTTTCGATAAAAAAATTCTTTGAACTCAAATGTTTAGGACGCTTTGATAGTTCGATTGTGAAAGTCAGTTGTTTTGGAATTCGTGAAACCTTTGCAGCATGTAATATAGAAGCAAAGTTTGAGGATTTCAGTAGCTTGACTTCCTTTCCGACCTTGGCCAACACGTATATACCAAACTGGTACGCGTTCGTGATCAAATCAACTCTTTGGTGGTCTATCTGGAGAGTGTGGATCCTCTGTTGCAGTGTTGTAGCGTTGTAATGCGCTACAGCCGCTCGATCATGCTCGAGCATGATCGAGCGACTGTAGTGCATTACAACACTACAACATTACAGCAGACAACCCAAGCCCCTATCTGGAAGACTAGATGTGAGATCGCATTTCTTGATGCTCATTGCAATATTCCTTTTCTCATATCAAGAACATCTCTTATTTGTAAGACTCGGATTGGAATGAAATCCGATGCGGATACAAGTCGTTTTCAGCATTGTGAAGAGTCTCTGGTGTTGTAACCGTTCACCGCTTATATCAGGTCTTGTGATTGCAAACCCCTATACTCCATCACTGACCCCAGCTGTATCATGCAATAAATTTTCTACAAAGAAGACTATGTTGTGATCGTCGTACGCGATCCCTTCAAATCGATATTGTTTTTGTCGTCAGCTGCATACTCCCTTTTGTTTTAGATTTATTTTTGCTGTTTTTGTGGCTCGTGTCTATGTGGGCCCTTGCTTCTCTCGGTTAATTTGTATGAACAATCAAGATGGCTTTTGTTCCGTATCTTTACTACCGGACTTTTTTTTATATTTTCATGATGAATGAAATAGAACCTTTTATCCAAAAAAACAAAAGGGGTATATAGAATATGTCAAGAAAAAAATATTTTTTACATAACGGATTATGGTGTGTCATAAATCAGGATAATTCATGCCCACTTGGATACCCTCGGGTGCATGCAGTGTGCAGCATGCCATCACCGTACATTATATCCTTGGTCATCTTCCCGGGTTGCATTACAGGTTCTTATCCTGTCCAAAAGCTCGTTCCAATCATGTTCAGTTCATGTTTGTCAATCTGTTTGCTGGAATGGTTGAAGCACCGTTCTGTTGTTGTTGGTTGCATTTTTTATGTCCAGGCTTATTCGATTGACTGGTTTTTTTCCCTCAAATTTTTGTTGTTAATTTGACTTGAATCCTAACCACTTGTTGGGTTGCTGATGTGGCTAATCTGTTTCCTGACTTCTGATTGGCTGAGAGCTGATCTGTTTCATGCCTTCTGATTGGTTGAGAGTTGTTGGGTCAGGATTGCTGACAAGTTGATCTGTGTCCTGCCTTCTGATTAGCTGAGAGTTGTTGGGCCATGATCACTGACATGTCTGATCCGTGTCTTGTCTTCTGATTGACTGATAGCTGTTGGGATGGATTGCTGAATACATATGATATTCTTCTATTGCAGTATAAAAGGGCCCTAGAGCCAACAGATACTGAAATCCTCATTTTGATCATGTTTCTCATCCCATATATGTACCTTCTCAGTACCCTCTGTATTACATTTTTCTCTATATAGTGAAACCGATCGCCGCCATCCAAGGATGTAGCCCATTTATGGCTGAACCTTGTAAATCCTTGTGTTTGCGTCTTGCTTGTTTGATCGTGTTTGTGCATGTTTGCTTCCGCGATTGGCACATTTGTAGAGGTTGACATGGAATATCTCTCACTGCCATGACAGCTTGAATTCTTTCCAGAGGGCTTCGTACAGGTCAGGTTGTGTTTGGTATGTGCAGGGCGCTTCTCTCATTGAAGAAGAGACAAACAGGATCACGCGGGAAAACTAAACCCATATGCCATCTTGTGCTTGTCCAGATCTTCTCGAGCAATGAGGAATTGCAAGAATATATGGTAGTTCCTCTGTATGTTGCTCCATTTTAACAAAATCATAGTTCAATGTGCTCTTGCGCTTGGCTGTTAATTGTTGCCTGATATCCAGGAAGCAACAGATCATTGTGGGTGATGCACAAAATGGATACTCCTCTCTCTCAGCTATTGCTCTAAGGTAGCTGTTCCTGATTGAGTTGTGCCTTCTAAAGGATGGTACAACAACATAACAACAAAGCTTTTTTCCACAATTAAGTAGGGCTGGATGCATGGATTCTTCGCCTCTATTCAGATCTATCTTAGGTCAAATGGGTTGGAGAGAAAGCAAGGAAGATCGAGAAGACATGCTTTAAATTTTGGTATTTATGTACAGATAATGACGGAAATGATGTTAGAGTGGTTGTTCATAAGGATTTAAAGGATTGTATTGTTGAGGTGCAAAGATTCAGGGATCGGATTATTTTGCTAAATTGGTGCTCGAAGAAGAAATTCTGAATATCATCTTAGTTTATACATCACAAATTAGTTTAGATGAAAGGATTAAACATGCTTTTTGGGAGGATTTTGATACGATTATGCAAGGAATCCCACAAAGAAAGATGATTTGCCTAGGTGGAGATCTTACTGGATATGTGGGAAAGGATGTTTAGGGTACGCTAATATTTATGGAGGCTACAACTTCAGGTATAAAAATGAAGAGTGAAAAATCATTCTGGATTTTTTAAAGGCTTATGATCTTTTCACAGCAAACACTCTCTTCAAGAATCGGTTGTGTTGCAAAGACTGCAAAGTAATCCCAGAAGATAATTTGACAACCCAACGTTGCTTGTTAGTCATGGATGTGCAAATAAAAGGGCTGCTAAGAAAAGAAGGGTTTCCAAGATCATTAGAACTACATGAAGAAATCTTCAATTGAAACAATCAAGCTTAGGGGAGAAGGTTTATAAGAATTATCTTGAGATTGTGATGGAAGTGCAAAAGAGATGTGGGAGGCACTGGCATCTTGTATATGAATGGTAGTCAAAGAGATGCTAGACGAGTCAAATGGAGGAGCTCCAGACCAAAAGGAGGCTTGGTGGTGGAGTGGAGGAGTGCAAGAGAAGCAAAGAATTAAAAGAGCATGCTTTAAAGCTATGTATAATAATAGAACTGAGAAAACTGTCATAAACTACAAAATAATAAATAAGGAAGCAAAGAAGGCCATAAACAAATCTAAGTCAAAAGTTTATGAAGTTTTGTACAAAAATCCCGATTCCAAGGAGGGCCTGAACGATATATTTAGGTTGGCCAAAAGAAGAGAAAAAAAGATCAAAGACCTTTCTCAAGTGAGATGCATTAAAGATGAGGTCAGGTGCTTGTTACTCAAAAGGATATAAAGATTATATGGAAGCAGTATTTCCATTAGCTTTTCATTGGGGAAGGAGATAGAGAGCTCACTTTAGGAGATCTAGCAAGTAGTGAAAGTTACTTGAATCGTACAAGCTATGGACGAATACAAAGGAAGAAGTAGGGGAAGCTTTAAAGGTTAAGAGGCATGGGAAAGGTATAGAACCTGATGACATTATTATAGAAGTATGGAGAGTTTTAGGTGACGACTTGAATTACAAATATATTCAATGTTATTTGGCAAAGCAAGAAAATGCCTGAAGATTGGAGGAGAAGCATTGCAGTGCGTCTTTATAAGACCAACATAAACACTCAAAATTGGTCAAATTATAAAGGTATCAAGATGATGAGCCAGGGAAACGTGTGATCGAAAAAAAGTTGAGGTAAATTTCTAAAGTAACTGAAAATCAATTCAAGTTTATGTCAGGTCGCTCAACTATAAAAACCATCCACTTGTTGATGGGAACGATGGAGATTTATAGAACTAAAAGGAAGAACCTCCATATGATTCTTATTGATTTGGAGAAGGCTTGTGATTCTGTCTCACATGTGATATTATGGAGATTTTTGGAGAAGAGACACATACTTTTCCTATACATTACCCTCATAAAGGATATGTATGATATGCCTTCATCTTGTGTAAGGATCAATTTTGGGAAGACTGACTATTTTGACATAAACATTGGTCTACATCAAGGTTCATCTTTGAGTACATTCCTTTTTACTTTGATTATGGACGAGTTGACAAGTCACATTCAAGATGAGGTACTTTGGTGTATGATATTCGTTGATGATATTGTGTTGATTGATGAGATTTGAGATGAAATAAATAAGAAGCTTAAGGTATGGAGACATGCATAGGAGACTAAAGTATTTTGTATAAGTAAGGCTAAGACTAAATATATGGAGTGTACTTTTGATGAAAGCAATGCTGAAGGAATCGAGGTGAAGATTGGTGATGATAACACTCGAAAGATTCTTTTAGATACTTTGGATCTATTTTGGAACATGATGAGGAAATTGATGGAGATGTTACTAATAGACTAAAAACATGTTGGCTAAAGTGGAGAAGAACCTCTACTATTTTCTGTGATAAGGAAATTCCTTTGAAAATCAATGGAAATCTTCACCGAATAGGAGATGTGAGTTTTGAGAAGTTGAACCGACTAAGAGATAGGGACGAAGGCTCAAGAAGTGTTAGAATGAGGCTATACGAATGAATCATATTTTTTTAGATCTAAGTCCAAGATTGAACCGAAATAGATATGAATGGAGGTAAAGGATCCATATAGCATACCTTATTAAATGTGGGAAAAGGTTTTGTTGTTTTTGTATACACAATATTGATACCGTACATTGAGAATAAGATAAAATATTAAAATTGGCAACTTTCTTGCTAATCTCAATCTGCAAACTCTTCTTAATGCATTTTTAAAACTTAAACTTTGTCACACGGCTTCTATTGAACTCATACTATCATATTTGATTCTTACAAATTCTAAAATTTCATTCTTTGCCAACCACAATTTTAACATAGGATTTTGGAGATGCATCTCACACCAACCTAGGATGTCACATGCGTCTACCTCTGTCCCTGCGACATCATCTTCTTCTTCTTCATCGTTGTTTGTAACCTTCACTTCAATGAAACCTTTCTTGAATCCTTTTTTGTTTCTACATAACTCAAACATCCTTCTTAATTCAAGCATTGTCTTCGTGTCACTACAGCGCGCACCACACCATGAAATGAAGGACTAGGATCAGTACAGCAAAGATTTAGATTAAGAAGATGTCAAAATCGTTCCGGCATGTTTTTATATTACACTTCGCTCACAAATAACTACTGCTCACTAAATCAATTTACTACATTTTGCAAAATTGAATTACTCATCTTCTATATTCCTCAGAGACAGAAATCTTAAAACTTTATGTAGCATGCATAGGATCAGCTCTGTCGTCGATCGCTATCAAAACTTGTCACGTTCACACCATGTTGGCATCGGGTTCGATAGCTGACCTCAGACCCTTGCGCACCATCATATAGGAATAGAACTCTGCATGCTCCTGCATCAGCAACGAACAGCATGATGAATAAGGCTTGGTACACGAAGGATTTCAGTTTCTCACAAATTGTGTTTTAGGGTTTTGTTAATAGAGGATTCGTAATCCGATATCTATTGCCATTAGTGTCGTTCCTCTGCTGGTTACTACTAAATAGTAATTTCCATACCTGCATATATTAAATATTCAAGCAAGACATACTAAATGATTTAAGACGTAATCTTTTCTGGATAAGTTTTTGAAGATGCATAGATTAAATGCTACCATCCCTCCCTGTTATAATATATGAAGAATGCGGAAGCGAACATGGAAAAGATAAAGAACAAAATAAGAACGCGGGATTTTAACGTGGAACCCTACTCCGTGAGGAGCGGGATGAAACCACAGGAGAAGCCCTCAAAGGGGCATATGCTTCATTGCTTTTTCTCAACGAGTACATGAGGTCTGGGGCTCCTTATATAGCCTCTCCAGAGCCTCCAAGTCCCACCAATAGGCGGTATGGGACTAAACACAGGATGGGGTAAATGGATCTTCTCCAGGATCCATTTACCCTGCTACAACTCAATAGGTGCACTTGTAAGAAATTATATGCATGCAACTACCATATATGGTAGTTGCCAACTTTATTTTTATTTCTTAATTTTGTGGCTCATGATTAATTGTGAAAGGATGCATCAATTTGGGAGGTTGCTTTTGGTGGTTACCTTAATGGATAGGTAACCATCATGTTTTATATATATGGATTGGGGTCCCCTCTCCCTCAACTAATGAATGCTAGAGGATCCATTACTCAAGCACATTGGGCAAGAGTTGAGAAGGAGAAGGAAATGTCATTCATCACTTCATTTCCGCTGCGATGTCTTTCGGTAACACTATTTAGTATGTTAAATCTTTTGATTAAGTTAATAGATCTATCATGTTGTGAGATCTATCAATTGGTATCAGAGCTATCAATTATTGTTAATTTTTTTTTGAATCGGCGTTGATCAACTGGGTTATATACAATAGATATAGTTGCTATGTTGAAACTCTTCATATTATCAAATCTAGTTTATGTGAATGAGAACTTCAGATTAATTATTAACCTTTTGATCATTTGTTAATCCTTCATATTGTTATTGTTTGACGGATTTAAACGTTTGGATTCTTGTTGAAATATTTAACGTTGATATTTTTTTATAAATTCATAAGCCGTTAACAAAAGGTTTAAATACTGGACTGTATTGCCGTTAAGTTTTTTTTACATATATCGGTAATTGATAATTAATTGCCAAGGCAATATTCCATGCGTTTTTTTTATAATATGATTGCATCTAACGTGGTGATAGTATTGCAATTTTTTTGAGTTAAAATCAAAAGAAGATTGCCGTTAAGTAATTGATTGCTTGGATTGCCGTTAAGTAATTGATTGCCGTTGGATAAAAATGTATCAGAGTTGGTGGTTGTTTTAAAAAAAAATTTTTTTTGGCATTGCCCCAGTTCGAACCGAAGACCTTCAATTTGTAAGATTGCATAATAACCGACTACACCACAACTACCATGTGTTTTGATTCATACGCATATGCTTATTATTAAAAAAAATTTGGTGTTGCCAAGTTTCGAATTGGAGACCTCTTATGCATAAGATTGACTTGGTAACCAACTACTCCACGACACCCATGTGATTTAATTCATACGCATATTGTTTATATTATCAAACTCTGGAATTTTTTTTTGGATACAGCAACAAATCTGTGTTTCAAAGGTTAAAAATGGACATTGATGGTGAAAGACCAAGCATTCTTGTTTAGTTATACACGTTGTTAGTACACAAAAATGTATGAAGTGTATGTGGTTTATACCATCATTATACCAGTCACTTGTTTGGACTTGTTGATAACACCTTGTATACTAACCATACATTTACTATCATTCTTCATTACTTTATTAAGCCGTTTGATGTCATTTTGGCATGATTTGTATAATTGAATCGGGAGGAATAGCCACAGCATCCGATTGATTCATTTTATACATATTTATTCTTGACATTGAGTAGTTATTGGTTAGTTATCCAAGAGTAGCCACAACATCTTGGATAACAATCTCAATAATTGCATTAAGTGCTAAAGTTCAATTATTTGAACTAATGGCATCATATCACATCTACATGATGGTAATAACTTGATTAACTCCCTTTAAAGTCATTCAAATAAGTATGTATAATTGAATCGGGAGGAATAGCCACAGCATCTGATCGGTTCATATTATACATATTATTTCTTGTAATGAGTAATTATTGGTTAGTTATCCAAGAGTAGCCACAACATCTAGGATAACAATGCCAATATTGACATTAAGTGATGGAGTTAATTGGACATTTTTTTTTGGAATGAGAAAAATAAATTTTTTTTGTTAGTTATTCTAATGCCCACAGGTACGAAATTTCTAATAAATATTCGAAAATTTATTTGTCTCATTTATTAAGAAAAATCAATTGTATATTACAATTCTTTAGCCACAGCAAGTCTTGTAATGATAGTACATTGATTTCTCAAAATATTAAATAAGTTAGTATTTTGAATTAAGTTTTATGCTTGAGTTATTTGCTTATTGTGGTTGTCTCGTTATAATTTATTGCAGATAGTTCAGCTTTCATGTCTACTCAATTCAATGTTATAAATTCTGTTTCGATTCTTGAATGTCATGTATGTCATGAGTCTAATTTCATTGATGTTCCTATTAATACTTGGTGGATTGATTCTGATACTTCAATCCATATTTCCAACTCCATCCAAGGCTTTCTGAAAACAAGGATGCCACTAAAATATGAGCAAAGCGTTTATATGGGAAATCGCATGACTTCACATGTTGAAGCGATTGGAACGCAACGGCTCATTTTGGAAACTGGCCATGTACTTGATTTGGAAAATGTATTTTTTGTACCCAAGTTCTCTAGAAATTTAATTTCAATATCTAGACTTTGTAATCTTGGATACAAATTTTCATTTGAAAGTACATCTTTCCAAATGTTTAAGAATGACAAGTTGATAGGTAGAGGTGGCTTAGTGGACTATTTATATAAATTACACTTAGATCCACATTTTGAAAATAATCTCCTTGTTTGCAATGTAGTTGGTAAAAAGCGAAAACGTAATATTGATCGGTCATCAATGCTTTGGCATAAAAGATTAGGTCACATCTCCATTAAAAGGATCAAGAAATTAGTAAATGATGGAGTAATTGATACTCTAGATTTTACTGATTCTAGTGTTTGTGTGGAATGTATTAAGGGAAAACATACCAACAAACATGCTAAAGGGTCAAGGAGAAGTACTAGTCTTTTAGAAATTATAAATACTGACATATGTGGTCCGTTTCCTGTGGAATGTTTTAGTGGTCAAAAATATTTCATCACATTCATAGATGATTTCTCACGTTACATGTATCTTTATCTTTTATTTGAAAAATCAGAAGCTGTAAATGCTTTTAAGGATTATCAAATAAAAGTAGAGAGACAATTAGAAAAGAAAATTAAAATTGTGAGATCAGATAGAGGTGGTGAGTATTATGGTAGGTATGTTGGAGGAGATCAAAAACTTGGACCATTTGCACGATTTCTTAAGGATGAAGGTATTGAACATCAATTTTCAATGCCCGGTGAACCGGATCAAAACGGTGTCGTCGAAAGACGGAATCGTACGTTAATGGATATGGTTCGAAGTATGATGAGTAACTCCTCATTGCCTTTATCATTTTGGAGTGAAGCTCTAAAGACAGCCGTGTATATATTAAATAGAGTTCCATCAAAAGCAGTTCCATCCACTCCATTTGAGCTTTGTAAGGGATGGAAACCAAGATTGGAACACATACACATTTGGGGTTGTCAAGCTGAGATTAGAATCTATAACCCACATGAGAAAAAATTAGATATGAGACTACAAGTGGATACTTCATTGGTTATCCAGAAGGCTCTAAAGGTTATAGATTCTATTGTCCAAATAGGGAATCGAGTATTGTAGAATCAAGGAATGCTATATTTTTGGAAAATAGCGAGAAAAGTGGGAGCAGGAGGGTAATTAAAGACATCATACTTGATGAATTACCGGATCTTGTTATACCACTAGAAAGGGAGGAGCACAATATTCAACATGATATCTTCGATGAGTCACAACATCAAGACATTGTTGTCTCTCAAGTCCAAGATATTCCTTTGGTTGAACCAATGGTGAATCCTTCACTACCTGAAAATCAAGTTGAAATAGCACCAAATGTTCAACAAGGTGTTGTTACAACTAGATCTGGTCGGGTAATAAAATCTACAATCTCATCAGATTTCATAACATACCTACAAGAATGTGATTACGATACATGAATTTCAGAGGACCCAATATCATTTTCACATGCCATGAGTGGAATTAATTCTACTAAATGGTATAATGCCATGAGGGAGGAGATGGATTCTATGAGTGCAAACCAAGTATGGGACTTGGTAGAGCTACCCAAAGGAGCGAAATCTATTGGTTGTAAATGGGTCTTTAAAACTAAGAAAGACTCATTAGGCAACATTGAGAGATATAAGGCCAGACTTGTGGCTAAAGGTTTCACTCAAAAGGAGGGCATAGATTACCATGAGACTTTCACTCCGGTATCACGAAAGGACTTATTACGAATAATCATGGCATTAGTAGCTCATTATGATTTAGAGTTACACCAAATGGATGTGAAAACAACTTTTCTTAATGGGGACTTAGATGAACATGTTTACATGCGACAACCTGAGGGTTTTATTTTAGACAATAACAAGCATTTGGTTTGTAAATTAAGGAAGTCTATATATGGACTAAAACAAGCATCTCGTCAATGGTACATTAAGTTCAACAATGCAATAACTTCATTTGGTTTTGTTGAGAACATTGTTGATAATTGTATATATCTTAAGACGAGTGGGAGTAAATATGCTTTTCTAGTCCTTTATGTAGACGACATTTTACTTGCTTGTAATGATCTTGGGATGTTGCGAGATACAAAGATGTTCCTTTCTAAGAATTTTGAAATGAAAGATATGGGCGATGCTAAATATGTCATTGGCATTGAAATTCATAGAGACAGATCTCATAGAGTACTTGGATTGTCTCAAAAGGCCTATATTGAAAAATTATTAGAGAGATTTGGAATGAAATATTGTTCTCCTACTCCAGCACCTATGGTAAAAGGAGATAAAATTTTTTCATTCAAATGTCCCCAAAATAATTTAGAAAAGGAACAGATGAAAGACATTCCATATACATCTATCATTGGGAGTCTAATGTATGCACAAACATGCACTAGACCAGATATATGTTTTGCAGTTGGAATGTTGGGTAGACATCAAAGCAATCCAGGCATGGACCATTGGATAGCGGCAAAGAAGGTCTTGCGATATTTGCAAGGAACTAAGGATTTTATGCTAATCTACCGGCATTCAGATTCCTTAGAAGTTATTAGCTATTCGGATTCGGATTATGCAGGAAGTAAGGAGGATAGAAAATCTACCTCTGGATACATTTTTCTGCTTGCTGGAGGTGCTATTTCATGGAGAAGTGTGAAACAATCACTTGTCACATCAAGTACCATGGAAGCCGAATTCGTAGCATGTCACGAGGCTACTACACAAGCACTTTGGCTAAAGAATTTCATTGCGGGTCTTAAGATAGTGGATTCAATCTCAAGACCATTAAAGATTTATTGTGATAATTCTGCAGCCGTATTTTTCGCCAACAACAACAAGTATACACGTGCCGGAATGAGAATCGACATTAAATATCTTGTTGTTAAAGAGAAAGTTAGAGATCATTTAGTATTGATTGAACATATAGGTACTAAGTACATGATTGCGGATCCTATGACAAAGGGTTTGCCGCCTAGTGTATTCATCAATCATGTAACTGAGATGGGCCTATCTAGTACCTTGTAATAATATCAATACATCCATGTGTGTACACCTTAAGTTTTGGTATAATGATCTCGTTGTTTATTGTCTGTTTCAGTTGCATGCAATTAATGAACAGACATAAAGAAAGGACCCGTGTTAATATCTGGATATTAACACATAAAGATTTGTCATGTTAAGAAAAAAATTGGTATTGTAATACTTGGAAGGATATATCTACTTGAAAGGTATCTGCCGCCAAGATTCATATTAATAGAGCTTAATTTGACAAATATAAAGCAACAAATTTACTACATGAGCCAAGTGGGAGAATGTAAGAAATTATATGCATGCAACTACCATATATGGTAGTTGCCAACTTTATTTTTATTTCTTAATTTTGTGGCTCATGATTAATTGTGAAAGGATGCATCAATTTGGGAGGTTGCTTTTGGTGGTTACCTTAATGGATAGGTAACCATCATGTTTTATATATATGGATTGGGGTCCCCTCTCCCTCAACTAATGAATGCTAGAGGATCCATTACTCAAGCACATTAGGCAAGAGTTGAGAAGGAGAAGGAAATCTCATTCATCACTTCATTTCCGCTGCGATGTCTTCCGGTAACTATTTAGTATGTTAAATCTTTTGATTAAGTTAATAGATCTATCAGGTTGTGAGATCTATCAGCACTACCAAATACTCCAACAATCCCTACTATTCTGATCTTTGATCAATCAGTCAGGTTCAATCTTGGGACCTCATATCCTCAAACAACAAATGTGGACGTCCGAATAGGAGTGCTGCGAAGGATATGGGATTTCTAATTTATAGTGAAGATGAGAAAATATTCTTTACATGGGTTGTCATGTACATCAACTGCAACCTTCACGCAAGGAAAAATCCTACTTGGTCAACTAGCATTAAGATGTAACATATGACAACTAGAATCCGAGCAAAGATGTGAATAACAGTGTCAGTTTCAAAATCAGTTCATTTTGCTTCTTTTGAGAAATCAAATTTGGATTACTTCAGTTTCTGCCAAACATATGACCACAGTAACACTGCAAACTAGAGGTATCAGTCTGTAGAGTTCATTGCAAAATGCACGTCAAATCACAAAATCCACCAATTTTGCCCTTAAAAGTCCTCTTTTCTTTATCTAACCATATCAAGAGACTAAGGTTAAAGGTTTCAAAACTTTAAGGTCGATTCAGACGTAAAGTTGACTGCAACATACCTTTGGGCAGGGTTGGGTTGGGCTGGGTTGGGATGGGTGAATAGTAATCTGTGAGGAGGAAGTGCCCTTGTGAATAGTAACCAGGGTTGGACCAACTCTGCCCAACCCTGCAACCAAACAGGCCCTTACAGTGACAATAACAATAGCCACACCATTCTTGCGAGATTCATGGAAGAGCTTTCTTGCCTCACTGACTGATACAGAAGGAACAACTTCAGGTAAGGCTTTCTCCACTGCAATGTTAAATGAGGTTCCAGTGAGTACTCAATCCTTTAATGCCAGATTGCAGTTAGAAGTACGAGAACGCTGACACTGCATTAAGGAAAAAGACCACGCAGACCTAACTGCACCCAGCTATGTAAAGGAATCCAAGATAGGAAGCTACTGCTGTAATGCTTTCGCAAAATTCATTCACAACAAGGGCACCCTAAACAGAGGGTAACTTGTTTTAATATATCAACAATAATCACATGAAATTTTACCATGTGTTCAGTGTATCCATAAGGTGAAGATGGATTCGATCAAGATTTGTTTATAATGAGGACAGCACATGAGCATATCATCATAATGGACATAAGGTTTTAAGTTATGAAACCCCAACACCGGGTGATTGCCTGTGTTGGTAATGGGAGATTACCTAATTCAAGCAAATATGATTTGAAGGTAAATCAAAATTGACAAATATAAATATTTTGATTACTATGTATTAAATAAATGATACAAAATTATGGTTTTATTATCTGAACAACTCAACAACACCGGTCCCAATCCCGAGTAAATGAGGATTATTGCGTTAGGTAGCCAAAAACCAACGTAAAATAACCGGAGACAAATTACTATATAACATTTTTTTAAACACTATTTAGGAATTTGCCTCAAGACAATCAGATCTTTTCAACATGGATTTAAGCAAACATTTAGATTCCATTGGGGCATTCCTGCTAGCGACGTGTTGCATCATCCAAATGCAATGAGAAATTGACAAGGGCCACTACATCGTTGCATAGATGTAGTTTAAAATTTGCAAGGGATCTCACATGAAGAACACATACGAGCAAATAAGCTAGTTTAAAATGGTGTTGAAGTGGTTGTCCATAATGATTTGAAGGATAGTGTGGTTGAGGTGCAAAGATTTGGGGATCAAATTATTTTGCTAAAAATGGTGCTGAAAAAAGTTTACGAATATAATATCAGTTTAGACGTCGCAAGTTGGTTTAGAGGAAAGTATTAAACATGATTTTTGGGAGGATTTGGATAAGATTATGAAAGAAATCTCACAAAGAGAGATGATTTATTTACTGAAGTACAGATCTTAATCGATATGTGGGAAATGATGCTTCAATATATGCTAGTGTCATAGAGGTCATGGCTTCGGGGATAGAGGGGAAAAGTCATTTTGGATTTTGTAACGGCTTATGACCTTTTTATATCAAACAATAACTTCAAAAAGAGGGAGGAGTATTTAATTACTTATAGGAGTGATCTGATTAAAACACATATAGATTACTTTACGATGATGAAAAGCGATAGGTTGTATTGCAGATGTTATAAAGTAATCCCAGGAGAGAGCTTGACATCTTAACATCATTTGCTAGTCATTAATGTGCAAATACAAGGGATGACAAAGAAGAGGATGACTCGCAAGATCATTAGAACTAAATGGTGGAATCTTCAATTGGCGCAATCAAGCTTCGAAGAGAAGGTTTTAGAAGACTTATCTTAGGATTGTAACGGAAGTGCAGACGAGATGTGAGAGGTGGTAGCATCTTGTATCCGAAGGGTAGCCAAATTGATGCTAGGAAAATATAAGAGAGGAGTTCCGGGCAAAAAGGAGGCTTAGTGGTGGAGTGAAGAGGTGCAAGAGAAGCTTAAAATTCAAAGTGCGTGCTTTAAATCTATGTCTAAGGATAGAACAGATGAAACTGTTACAAACTGCAAAAAAGAGAAGAATGAAGGAAAGAAGGCTGTAAGTGAAGCTAAGTCGACAATTTATAAAATTTTGTACAAAAAGCTTGACTTAAAGGAGGGCTAGAAGGATATATTTAGATTGGCCAAAGCAAGAGAAAGAAAGACCAAAAATCTTCCTCAAGTGAGATGTATCAAGGATGATGAACGGCACGTGCTTATTACTCAAAAGGATATAGAGACTAGATGGAAGCAATATTTCCATACACTTTTCATTGGGGAAGGTATTAAAATGATTACTCTCGGAGAGCTTGCTGGTAGTGAATGTTAATTGAATCATGCACGTTATAAACAAATGCAAAGGAAGTAGAGGAGGCAATAAAGGTTATGAAACCTAGGAAAGGGGTAGGACGTGATGACATTCCTATAAAAGTTTGGAGAGTTCTAAGTGAACGCGATTTGACTTGGCTCACAAATTTATTCAATGTTATTTAGCAAAACAAAAAAATGTCGAAAAATGGAGAAGCATTGTGGTGCCTCTTTATAAGAATAAATGAGACATTCAAAATTATTCACATTACAGAGATATCAAACTGATGAGTCATATTATGAAAATTCAAGAAAGCGTTGATGTAAGTTTCTAAAGTAATCGAAAACCAATTCGGATTCATGTCAGGTTGCTTAACTATTGAAGGTATCCACTTGTTGAGGAGAACAATGGAGATTTACATAGCTAAAAAAAGAACCTCTGTATAATTTTTATTGATTTAGAGAAGGCTTATGATTTAGTCCCAAGAGAGATATTGTGGAGAGTTTTGGCGAAGAGACAAGTACATATCTTATACATTAACCTTATAAAGGATATGTATGATGGGGCTTCATCTTGTGTAAGGATCCAGTCAGGGAGGACTAACTATTTTAATAGCAGCATCGATCTACATCAAGGTTTAGCTCTGAGTCCATTCCTTTTTGCTTTGATTATGGATGAGTTGACTAGTCACATTCAAGATGATATACCTTGGTGTACGTTGTTCACCGATGATATTGTGTTGATTGATGGGACAAGAGATTGAGTAAATGAGAAGTTGGAGGTTTGGATACATGCCTTAGAGATTAAAGGATTACGTATAAGTTGGGATAATACTGAATATATGTAGTGCACATTTGATGGAAACAACGATGAATGACTTAAGGTGAAGATTGGAGACGATACTATTCAGAAAAAGATTCCTTTAAATACTTGGGATCTATTTTGCAATAAAATGGGGAAATTGACGAGGTTGTTACTCATCGAGTAAATATAGATTAACTAAAGTGGAAAGGAGCCTTTAATGTTCTTTCTGATAAGGAAATCCCTTCGAAAATCAAAGAAACGTATTACAAAGCAGCCGTGAGACATGTTATATTCTATAGATCAAAATGTTGTCTTGTGAAATATAGACATGTGCAGAGAATGACAATAGCAACAATGAAAATACTGAGGCGAATATGTGGTCATACACGAAAAGATCGGATTTGGAATGATGCAATCAGAAGGAAGGTTAGTGTAGCTCTGCTAGAGGATAAGATAAGAGAAAACTGCTTAAGTTGGTTTGACCATTTACATAGAAGGTCGGTTGAGGCACCAGTTAGAAGATGATAGATTTGGGATGTTGAGCCGATTAAAAGAGGGCGAGGAAGTCCCTAGAAGTAGCGGAATGAGACTATCAGAAGGGATCTTGGTTATTTGAATTTAAACCTAAAAATGGTCCAAAATAGATCTGAATGGGGACAAAAAATCCATATCACAGACCCTATTTAATTGTGGGAAAAGGCTTTGTTTTTGTAGCATCTGAACATTGGTTAATTTGATCTATTAATAGAACCCATAATTTAATGATGAATAATAACGTGTAAATTGGTTATTTTCCCAAGATTTTCAAGACTGATTTCCATCTAAAAAGAGTATACCTTCTCGGAAAGAAAAACAATGATGTAATATCATATTTCATGAGATCTTTTACTGGTTACTAAATGGATTCACTGGTACGAGTCTATAGAACATATCCTATTCAAGTAAGTTGAAGTAAGCTGGATACATGGATGCCACATTGCAAATATTTCACCCATTTACATGTCCTTCGATTTATAAATCAACTCTCTTTCTCCAATCAGTTTTCTAAAAATTCAAAGTTTGGGCGCCACACCATACCCTTCTTTTACAACAAAGTTCTTATTGCATTGAGTTTATCCTTGCTAAAATTATGAAAATAAACAGATTTCAATACTTTTTTGAATTGAAAATATAAGCAAAAAAACGTAAAGGAAAATGAAACTACGCAACATAACTACAAAGACAAACTCAATAGATGTAACCACAATTTTATCAACCACTCGCTTCAAAAAGTAAAGTACCTAATTTCTCTGTGTGGCGCAAGTCATCTACCAACAAAACTCTGTAGCTATCCCCGCTGCCATGCCTTTTCTTGTCACCCGATCTTCCAATATCTCCTCCTGTACAAACAAAGCAGCATATGAACTGAAATAAGTCTTCTTTCCATAGCACAAATAAATGGAAGAAAAATCCTTTGTGATGTACAGTGTCTACAGTTGACGCAGTTGTGATTACTAGCTTGCTCATCCTCTTACAAATGCGGGCATTCGGATGTGTTCTCACACAACGTTTGTTGTCAACCAACATCCTATTTGGCAGGTCTCGACTTCAGGTTGTAGATGATTGGAAGACTACGATGTGAGGTCATAGTTTACTCATGTTTTCGATCATGTCTCAACACATGTCAGTGAACACATTTATAAGTCAAAATAGTTTATGATATTATTTTAGTAATTAATCGTGCATTATAGGTATTGAGTACACAAGCATTGCCATCATATTGTTTAATTGGGCAGGAGATCCACATGGTACACGTTCATCTCATCCACTTCTGCATGATTCACCACTATTTCCTTGAGTGCTCATAAGATAATTATTGCAATGCCTCCTATACAACTTACAGTTTCATTACAGACATCAATTTAATGAAATCATCCACAATGTAGAAGGTGGAAATATGGCTGAAGTGTCTCACATTGCAGTCGATGGGTAGCAATTGATAGAAGACCCTATCCAAGGCGCGGGTCACACTTTCAAATATAATTGACGAGGAATTGCCTCTCCAATAGGGTATATTTTAATGATATGAGGATCTACAACACTAGCCCTTATGACCATTTGTCCCATCTTCGGCAAGTGCCCCATAAACCAAAGGAGGGAGCATACTCTTGATACCAATCTTCAAAAATTTACCATCATGCATGACTGAAAGCTGTTGAGTCCGGGTCGATACTACTGCTTCCACATATCTGTAGAAATAGTTAGTAGTGTTATTATTTATTTATGGAGTTTGTTGTTATTTCTTTCCTTTCTATAGACCTCTCTGTAATTTACCCTAAGGTCTCTCCCTATATAAGAGAGCCTAGGGTTTTCTGAATAAACATTGAAGTCACGTTTTCCAACATGGTATCAGAGCCGCCCTAGGGCTCTCCACCCACCGCCTCCCTCTCCCCACCCGCCGCCCTCTCTCTCTCTCTCTCTCTCTCCTCTCCTCGGCGTGTCTTTCGCCGCCGCCTCTCTCTCTCCATCGTCTAGCGCCCCCGCGCCTAGGCCCAGCCATCCGCCAGTGCCGCTAGCGGCATCCAGGCCGCTGCCAACAGCAACCAGCGGCCACTGTTAGCGCCGCTAGTCAACGCCAGCGGCATCCAGCCTGCATCCAGCGGCCTCACGGTCATCCCAAGCATCGCCTCCAGCCCCATAAAGCTGCTGTAGGCATCCAGCCAGCCAGCTCCATTCGCCGCCAGTCCCAGCCAGTCGCGAAGACATATACGCGACCCGAGGCGGCACCCAACAGGCCGGTTCAAGGGCTGTAAGCCTCTTCTTAGGCGTGCCCTAGTTTCTTCCACATCCATTCTATGGATTTGAGTGCGTAACGTCTACATACGCACTCAAATCCGATGCAGTTTTTGTAGACATCCAGCATTACGTCTACATATCCTAGTTCTTCTCCAAGCGGCAGTATGTCAGAATCAAAGGTTGATATGCCCTCCACCGGCGCATTCAAAGGTCATGCGCCAATAGTCAAGATGGACGGGTCTAATTACGAGCTCTGGGCTATGCAGTTCATGAGCCTTATGAAGTCGAATGGTAAGAAACATATTCTTACCGAGGATGAGCCCGCGGAGAAGACTGGGATCTATGCCTCATGGGAGGCTGATGATTCCTATGCAAAGGTCTGGTTGTCCGGCACCTTAACGATGGAGATTGCCAACGACGTCCTCCATCAGCCCACTGCTAAGGCAATGTGGGAAATTCTTGCCGCCACATATTCGCAAGTGCGAAATGAGACGAAGATGTTGCAGCTTCAGCACGACATATTCACAATGAAGCAGAGCGGCAGACCTCTCCATTCTCTTTATACATCCCTAAGAGGGATGTTCGAGAAGTTATATAGTATCATCCCTCTGACTGCAACTCCTGAGCAGCAGAAGGCGTTTCGAAACGCCACCATGGTTGGTGTTCTTCTTGCGGCCCTTGACCCAGAGTACGATGCAGCTCGATCTCAGATTCTCGCAGACGCAGTTATTCCTCCAGTTGAGGATGTTTACAGACGGCTTAGCCGCATTCCAGTCTCCTCCAGCTCTTCTACTCCACCTCCTTCAGCGATGGCAGTCTCGCGTGGGAGAGGTGGACCATCATCTGGCCGTGGTCGTGGACGTGGCCGTAGACCCCAGGGGAGGGGTGGTCGCTTTAGTCAGACATGCTCCTATTGTCGTCGCACAGGACACTCAGAGGAGACATGCTATTCGAAGCATGGATTTCCAGCATCAGCCCGCATTGCAGAGCACTCTCAGTCTCCACTGACCTCTACTGCAGATAGTCGATTTGACGAACTTGTCGCCCGTCTCCGAGAGATTATGCCACATGCTTCTGGTGATTCGCCTGGTGGTTCCTCAGACATTGCTGCCTCTGCCAGTTCTTCCGCAGCCGCAAGCTCCTCAGGTAGATCTACTACATCTCATGATATATCCGACTGGATTATTGATTCTGTAGCCACACATCATCTCTGCCGAGATAGAGGTAGATTACAGGCGTACAGGGACATTCCTCCCGGACGTTCAGTACAGATAGCAGATGGTACCCATTCGCCCCTTATTGGACAGGGGGAGGTTTTCCTGTCCTCCACTTTGCATTTACAGAATGTTCTGCATGCTCCTGAGTTCTCAATGAATTTGCTATCTATTAGTCAGATTACGAAGGATTTGAACTGTCGTGCCATATTTGACCCGTCTTCTCTCATTTTTCAGGACATACTCACGGGCAAGGTGATTGGTTGTGGCTCTGAGCAGAATGGTTTATATAGGCTGGTCCGGGATTCATATGCTGGTGTCTCCTCTCATTCGGCTGGACCAGCCTCTCCGTACATTTGGCACCTCCGATTTGGTCACCTTCCGCTTCAGAAAATGCGCCATCTTCTGCCTCAGATCTCTCCTAGTTCTTCGTTTCAATGTGAAGCGTGTCAGTTGGGAAAGCATCACAGGTCGAGCTTCCCACGTCGTCTGAGTCGGAGCAGTAGCTCCCCTTTTGAGTTGTTACATATAGATATATGGGGTCCAAGTCGTGTTCCCGATCATCAGGGACACAGGTTTTATCTTGTGGTAGTGGATGATTTCTCTCGTGTGTCGTGGGTCTTTCTTTTGAAAAATAAATCCGAAGCAGGAAATGTGATCAAAAACTTGATTAATGAAGTGTTCAATGTCTTTTCTGCAAATGTCAAATATGTTCGGACTGATAATGCCCTTGAATTTTGTACACGCTTACTGTCACAATTCCTGTCATCAAAGGGCATTATTCACCAAACCACTTGTGCATATACCTCACAACAAAATGGTGTCGCGGAAAGGAAGCATCGCCATCTCTTAGATATTACTCGTACATTGTTGATTCAGAGTTGTGCCCCTATTTCTTTCTGGGGTGATGCTGTCCTTACTGCTTGTTATCTAGTCAACCGTATGCCATCCTCAGTCCTTGGTGAAAAGATACCTATGTCCATTATTTTTCCAGACAGGGAGTTATTCTCACTAACTCCACGTGTCTTTGGCACTGTTGCTTTTGTGCATCGTCTATCTCCCGAACTTGACAAACTCTCTCCTAGAGCAGTCAAGTGCGTCTTTGTTGGTTACTCCAGAACTCAGAAGGGCTACCGGTGTTATGATCCCACAACTAAGAGATACTTTGTGAGTGCCGATGTCACTTTCTTTGAGTCTGTCATGTATTTCTCTCCTGCAGGTGACCGAATGGTTCCATCCACTACCACTGATGAGATCTATGTTCCTCCACCACCTACATTGAGTACATCTGAGTCTTCCCCTCTGTCTGTCTCCACGCCAGCACCACCTCCACCACCCCCACCACCTCCTCCACCTCCACCCAATCCACGGCCTATCATATCACCGTTACCGAAATTCTATACGCGCCGGTCAGGTCCTGCTCAGACCACACAGCAGCCGATCATCCCGCCTCAGGTATGTTCAGATGGCACTACTACTGACGGGTCAGGTTTGGTACATGTGCAGGATCCTTCAGTTCAGGCTGACACTAGCCCATCTCGTACAGCGGATGACAGTCTTGATGTTCCGATTGCTCTTCGGAAACAAAAGCGGCAATGTGCCGCTTATCCGTTTGCTTCACAGGTTTCTTTTCACCGTCTCACAGGTGATTTTCAGAGATTTGCCACAGCTTTGTCTTCCGTGGAGATACCACGGACATACCAGGAAGCTTTGCAGAATGAATGCTGGCGATTAGCAATGGAAGAAGAAATGAGGGCCCTGCAGTCTCGTGGGACATGGTCTTTGGTCCCTGCACCTTCTGATGCATCCGTTGTGAGCTGCAAATGGGTCTTTACAGTCAAATACCATGCAGATGGAACCCTGGATAGGTATAAAGAACGCTTGGTCGCTCGTGGGTTTACGCAAACCTACGGTGTGGATTACATGGATACTTTTTCTCCAGTGGCGAGACATTCTACCCTTCGCATTCTCTTATCTGTTGCTGTAGTCCGTGATTGGAGTATATCTCAACTAGATGTCAAGAATGCATTTCTGTATGGAGACTTGCAGGAGGAAGTCTACATGCAGCAGCCACCTGGGTTTACTGCTGAGGGGGAGAAGCAGATGGTCTGTAGACTTCACAAAGCGATATATGGCCTCAAACAGAGCCCCAGAGCATGGTTCCAGAAGTTGTCCAACCTGATTGAGCAACAAGGATTCAAGAGGTCAAATGCCGATCACTCATTGTTTGTTCAGAAGTCATCGGCAGGTACGGTTGTTATTATGGTCTATGTGGATGATATTCTTGTTACAGGAGATGATGCACAGGGCATAGAAAAGGCGAAGGCATTCCTTGGCCGTCAATTTGTCACAAAAGACCTTGGCACCCTGAGATACTTCCTGGGGTTAGAATTTGCGAGGAATGCACAGAGCTTGGTAATGACCCAACGGAAGTATATTACAGACTTCCTGACTGAGACGGGCATGGATGGTTGCAAACCATCAAGTATTCCTATGGATCCCAGCGTGAGGCTGTATGGTGGTGATACTGATGAAGTAGATAAGAGGAGATATAGAGAGATTGTGGGCAAACTCCTCTACATCACCATAACTCGCCCAGACATTCAATTTGCAGTTAGCAGGGTGAGTCAATTTATGGAGCAGCCAAGACAGGTTCACATGGACGCTATACACATGATACTGAGGTATCTAAAGTCTTCTCCAGGTTCAGGGCTGCTATTCAGAAAGGGCACGGACTTATCTGTCTCAGCATGTGCAGATGCAGATTATGCAGGATGTCCTAAGGACCGAAAATCAACCTCAGGGTTTGCAGTGTTTGTTGGAGGCTCTTTGGTTTCTTGGAAAAGCAAGAAACAAACCGTTGTGGCAAGGTCCAGTGCCGAATCCGAGTATAGGGCCATGGCTCAAGCCAGTACGGAAATGATGTGGGTTCGCTCAGTACTAGAAGATCTACATGTAGCGGTACCTCTACCTATGAAGCTTCAGTGTGACAATCAGGCAGCATTGTTCATTGCCAACAATCCAGCTTTTCATGAAAGGACCAAACATATTGAAGTTGACTGCCATTATACTAGGGACTTGATCCAGAGAGGATTGATATGTACTGCACATGTGAGCTCAGGAGATCAGACTGCAGATATATTTACCAAGCCACTGCTCAGAGGACCATTTCAGAGATGTTCGTCCAAGTTGAGCATGATAGATATCTATGCTCCACCTTGAGGGGGAGTGTAGAAATAGTTAGTAGTGTTATTATTTATTTATGGAGTTTGTTGTTATTTCTTTCCTTTCTATAGACCTCTCTGTAATTTACCCTAAGGTCTCTCCCTATATAAGAGAGCCTAGGGTTTTCTGAATAAACATTGAAGTCACGTTTTCCAACAATATCGATTGGGTAGAGGCAGGTTCTCCTTATGGGTTCCTGAGGGGTGTTCAATCATTCCACAGGAAAAAACAAGGAACTGGTCTGGTTTTTCTGGGGATGTGTTGCTTCTAGATCTTCATGGGGCAGCAATCAAGTGTGAAAAAAAGCTTCTTTCCCGATACCTAAGTCAGCTTAATATATTGCAGTGGTGATTTCTACAGTTAAATTTTGATACCTAAAAATATCAATATATAAAAGTGATGCTACAAAAATTAGAAATATTATATTATAGACTTTTTTAAGAAAGATTTGTGGTCAGGCTATCATCATCTCCAAATAAAGGATGATCTTACTAAAAGCGCCGGATTGTAGAAGACCCTATCCAAGACCGATTTTGCAAAGAACTTGCAGAAGCATAGGATCATAGGGGATGGGCTAGATGAGTTTGCTAGTCATGCACGAGAATGTGGTCAAGAATGAGGTGAAGATGAGGTCGAGGACAGCAATAAGAGTGAGGTCAGGGTCATTCACATATCACGTAGATTGACAAGGCTGAAGGCTGTCCATGTATCACATATGCCGCATGACTCAATTATTGAATCACTTGGCTTAGCGCAACCCTCTAAGCTGCAATATCAATGGCAATAACAAAAAATAAAGTTGTATCTGAACATAAAAACTTTGTTTTGTATTTGGACAAATACACTTTGTTTGAATGTGTGGATTTGTTTGATATATATCGAATATTTGATGTGTTAACGTGTTTGACAAATATTGAATATTTGAAGGGTGGATGTGTTTTTTATATGGAATTGAATGCAACAAAAAGCGGCACAGTGACAAATGAAACAATGGAATCAGACAAATTCCTTGAAAAAATATCCTTTCCTTTTGAAGAGGAAGCTTTAGTACATTAAGCTAAATCCTTCTCTTCAAGAGGCAACTTGGATCGAAGCCGCACACCAAAAGAGGCGGTTCCTAAAATTTAGGAGGCAGCTTATCGTCTGTATTGACAAAAATTTGTACAGTAAATAAGGAATAAAAGTAATTCCCTACGGTACAATGGAAATTTTCTTTGAATAAATAGACTCTGACTTGTTGAAAGATTCGACTATTTTTTACGCTGGTCGTCGACTACCTAATGCAACCCCATGCACACTCTTCTTTCAAAACATCTCAGCACACTCTTAGTTTTAGATGTGTCCTTTCCTTCTATATCAGCACACTAAGGACACCCTTAGTTTTAGTTTTGGTTGGATTTAGCTATCATGTTCAAGTCAGAGTCTATTTAAAAAATTTATTTAAATAGACTCTGACTTGAACATGATAGCTAAATCCAACCAAAACTAAAACTAAGTGTGTCCTTAGTGTGCTGAGATAGAAGGAAAGGATCACATCTAAAACTAAGAGTGTGCTGAGATGTTTTGAAAGAAGAGTGCTGAGATAGAAGGAGAGAGAAGCTTAACCTTTGGTTATCCTCCAAAAGATACATAACCTCTTCACCCATTTCAACTTATTACTCAAGCAGCAGGGATTTATTTTCTAATCCTCCATAACCAACAACCTGTCTACCTTACCAAGTTTTACCAAGTTTTTTTTCGAGGAAATAGTTACTTATGGGACTAGAACCTTAATCCTTTGAAAGGAAGGCATTGCCAGACCATAAAAGTGGTTCTACCAAAAAATATAGTCTTTTTACTATATTGGATCCCAATTCGGTACAAAAGCTCAACTTATCTTTCACCCATCGTTACTTCATTACAATCCGCCTAATAAGCACCAACTGTAAACAATCCGATATAACCTACTACTTGTCCTTTTAATATATGAGTTTGACTAACACAGCTCAACTCCCTATCTGAAGGCAGTCCGAGCCTCCATTCTAATGACATCAAAGTTCACCTGTATCCTTCGATGAGACGATATGCCACACCTTTCTTAGCATTCAAACATCAAAGGCGAATAAACGAACAAATTCCCCTCAAACCCCCAAAACCACTTCGCCCCACCATCGATTACTCCATTTTCAGCGAGCGAAAACCAAAAAGATCCAACCTTTATCACAAAAAACGCAAAAAGGGACAAAAACGCACCTTCCTGAAGCTGAGGAACCGGATCAAATTGCGATTGGTCGAAGGAAGGTCGCTCCAGAACCCCAGCTCCTCCTTTCAGAGCTCCGAGGTTCCCAGCGGCAAAGACCGCGCCTTTCGAGGGGGCGTTGCCGATTTCGACCGATCTGAGCAGGCTCTTGGCGTTGATCCGACGAGTGGAGGAGAGGAAAGGAATCGCGAGGTCGGGAGATGCGAATCGGATGGATGGAACGGCGGCGGTGGCCATCGCCTCCTTCTATGTTCCACGATTTTGGGAAGATGTGGAGATTAGGCTTCGTTTCAATCGAGATCTAATTTATTGGGAACTTTGCAGTTGGCCCCTTTTTATAGATGGCAGAGTTTAAGAGGGCGTCTTTTGGTTTCCTACTTAAGAAATATGGAATTTGCGTTTCGGATTGCTGTCTAGAAGATTCTCAAATATTCTTTTTTGGTATCATGTAAATAAAGATCCCAACTTTTTGTGGTTTATATTAACAAGAATCTCGATAAAAAAAATAGTGGACAATTTATGATATGGTTTTTACACTGCAATGATACTTTCTTACGCAGTTATTTTTTTGGTACTATAAAATGTCATTAAGATTGTCATATCATCAAAATATCATGTTTTTAGTGGAGTCTTTTAATTTTTAATTTTTAACTTTATTAAAGATCTTTTATCAAATTATCCTTTTAATAAAAATTAGAGAGAAAAAATCGAGGAGAAAAATATTCAATGAGAAAATTAAGGAGAAAGTGATTCACACCTTGCACTTAGAAATGTAAATGTATCCGTGCTCAAGATTAAGAAATCAACTTACTTTATATATTCCAACACAAGGAAAATTACAAATATCATATCAACTTAAAATAAGCCATGACAACATCAAAGACATGGGTAACAAGCTGCGTTGCCAATTGTTTTTGCACAAAAACTTAGTAGGTTATTTTGAATAAGTAAGTTTGCGGAAACAATATCTTCACATTTTTTAGTGGAAGTTGCTTATGTTTGAATTTATGCAAGTTCGAGAGGCCACGTGGCCTTTTACTTTTTACATAAGTTCTAGATCTTTCCTAAACTAGATATAAACTAAAGTGTACGGCCCTTACACACTGTTTTCTATGCACCATATATATTTTCTGTGGGTATGAAATTTTGCTAAGTTTCCCCTCAACCTTTGAATTCGACTTCATGATTTTTCCTGACAACGTTACGAATTATCGTTCGAAAGATTGTGGCAGAGAACCAGTTCTTCTACCATCTATATTCTATATACCTTATATAAAGCTGGGTTTTTCACCCAGCTGTTGGCACGTGGCAGTCTGGCTGGTCGGCAATACTTGGGGTCAAAACGCAGATATTCTCCCCCTTTTCTCCTGTGTTCTGACATCCCCTCCCTTTCCTTTTTCGTTTTCTCCTCACGGGTACCAACTGACACGTGCTTTGTTCTCTCTCCATCTGCTGAAAAGGAGCCATTCTGCTGGTGACGTGGCTAATATATGATCGGCGTTTACCCCATCTCTTCTATGTTTATCTTCCCCATTGCACACGTTTATTTATCTTCCCCGTGCAATTTATTTACCTTCCCGTGCAGAGGATCCCAATGGTGCTCCGATTTTTGTTAATTCTGATATGTTCATAACAGTATTCCCCTGACATCCTCTCAACAGTTGTCGCCCCTCTTCCCTCTCCACAAATTACAACTTGCTGAAGGAACACCCTCGCCTTTCTCTGCCACGTCATCTCCCAGCAGCGTCCCTAGAACACCCTCGCCTTTCTCCGCCACGTCACCTCCCAGTAGCGTCCCTAGACTGTTATAATGTCCACACGGGGAGACTCGCTTAACCTCGCCGTCCACTTTGGCCGCTCCTCCGACGCCTCCGCCCTCCTCCCCTTTAGGCTCGACCCCTCCCTCATCCAGTTGGTCCCATTTCTAAGAGTCGCTACTCCTCTGTCACCCCTTCTCCCTCTCCTTGATCCTCCTCCTCCACCACCTCTCCGCCTCCGCAACTGCCACGTCGACTCTTCGCCCGCGCTGCCCCCTTTTCGATATTATAGGTATAACTGACCTTTTTTTTATTATCAGACGTCTTTCGTTCCATCCAAGGAGTATTATCTCTTCGTTTCTTATGTATCGCTTTCTTACCCTCTTTTCCTGTGATTTCCCCTCAAAATTTTCTTTCGGTATTTTATGGTTTCTGGAGTGGACTTACCGTCTTCAATGCTTCATGTTATTGTTATTTGTGCTTTTGTAAATTTTTTTGCTCGCATTGATTCAATTTTACCTTCAATTAATGTTGGTATCTTTAGTTGCAAACAATTATTTTCTGTTATTGTTTTACGAAAGAAGAGCATGATTTTTTTGTCAATTGGTTACGTGTAATAGTTGTGGGCCTTGTGGCATTGACAACTAAGCATAAAAAATGAATTTCAAAGTTTTGTATACTTTTATTTATGCAGTTTTTTGTAACTCTGCCATTTTATTTCAAATTTCTCACTTTTTGTGACAATATTCCCTTGCATTATGCTTCGTCAAGTTTTAAAAATCCCTACTACAATAATGTTGATTTCCATAGTATAGAGGGTGCAAGCACATTAGCACATTGTACGCTTTTTATAATCCCACATTAAGCTACTAATTGCGTGTGCTACAAATACTAATGATAAGTTGTTAATTGTGTTTTATAATTTTTTCTGCTTTTATTTATTAGATATCACCTTCAGTTAATGGTGGCACCTTTGCTTGCAAACATTTATTTTCAGTTCTTGGTTTACAAAAGAAATATTTTTGTTATTTAGTTACGTGTAATGGTAGTAGCTACTGTATTTTCTGCAACTGTATTGACAGCTAATTATTAAAAATGAATTTTGAGTTTTTGTATAATTATATATATAGGGTAAAATGGGGATGCCCCCTTGACGGGGAGCTAACTTGACTCCCCCCGCCCCATTTTCTCTATTTTTTTATTTTTTTTTTAAAATTTCTTCCATGGATTTTCATCAATATATCCCTATATTATGCTGTTAAAATTTCATGCGAAACAGAGACTCTACGGCCTCCATCCAGACGAAGTCGTTTTTAGCAATTCTGTTACCGTTAAAAAATGAATGTTTGGATGGAGGCTGTAGGAGTCTCTGTTTCGCACGAGATTTTAATAGTATAATATAGAGATATAGTGATGAATATTCACGGATGAAATTTTCAAAAAAAAAAAGATAAAAATGAGGAAAATGGAGCGAAGGAGCCAAGTTAGCTCCCCCTTAGAGGCAGCCACATTAAACACACACACACATATATATACACATATACATACATACATACACATATATACACACACACACGGTTTTTGTAACTCCACTATTTTATTTCAAATTTCCCACATCCTTTTATTTCAAGTTATTGGTGTTATGGTTTGAAAATATGCTTTGTCGAATTCCCTTTTAGATAGTTTATTCAGATGTGCATTCTTTTTTTTTGGAAATTTATTTCTTAAATAATTTCTGACATGAATCGAGATACGAGCTCTGTTTGTGAGAGATTGTCCATTCGATTATTATACTGTACAGTTTTGCATATAAAAAATGAACTTATGACACACCGTATAATATCTTTTGGTTCGGAATAAAGTATGATCATGTTAGAAATTTATAACTATTGGTGGTGATATGGTAACTAATTAGAAATTTCTTCATTGTTTGACTATTGTTTATTATGCTGTTCAAATGTTTATATATATTTATCTAATAATAATTAATGTTATTGATCTTATACATCGATTGCGATGAATACACCAGACTATAAAAGTAATGATATTTCAAATATTGTGAAAAAATGATATTTTGTGTCAACTAATAGTTTAATTTTTACTAAATTCTTACGAATTCATCATTGAATTCACATAAAAATAAGTTTAAATTCAATACCGCCGCGAAGCGCGGGAAACATCCTAGTTTATTTTAAAAATAATCTTCTGCAAATATTTCATCTCATCTACACGATTTTTTGATGCTATGTTATAATAGGCATTTTTACACACACATTCTTCATAGTTCTTTTACCAACACTTATGCACCTTATTTTTTTTCAATTACACCAAGTTCATATATTCTTAAAAATTCACAGTTCCGTTGGAATTGTACACGAGACGTGTATAATAACGGAAGAGTACTACTGTAAATTTTGTAAGAGTATAAAGGCATGATAATGTTGCAAAAAAAGGAGCACAAATATTACCGTGAAAATTTGAAAGAACACAAGTGTAATAATCCTTTTAGAATATGTATGTATAATCCTTGCATGTATTATGTTAGATATCAAGGATAATCGATTCTCGCTTCAAAGAATTGGAAATGTTATCTTGTCTATTATTTTTTATCACAAGCATAAATGATTCATTTTCGTTGTTACATTCCCGCGTCTCTATGCACTTAATAATTACATCATCACTTAAAGTCATTTCAACATGCATACTTAGTATGCAATCTCAATAATCTCAATAATCTACATATGAAGTTAATATGATCGGAATTCTAAATTCGTCTTTATACAATAGAAGTTAAGTGGGTATGGAGTTTTTTTCAATTGAAGTATAGCAAAGCTTATTTCAGTTAATACTTTCTAAATATTTACTACATAAGTCAAAAACAAAATCAGCTATTTATTTGTATTTACATGCGAGGTCAATTATACATATTTTTACTATTTAATGTAAATTGGGTATATATATGCATCTTATTTGAGTCGATATACACACTCTTTTTTGAGGCTGCAAAATTTTTCAACAATCAAAAACAGAAAGTTCATTAGGATGACACATGGTTCGAGTTGGATCCGATTACATCTAATATGTAGTCCAATTCAACTAGGGAAGCATGGGCTCGATGAGATTTACTTGGACTCAGCTCCATAAGAACTTGTGAGTTGGGTTTGAAAAGCTAACGAGTTGCTTGACATTTTGTCATTTTTAGTAGTTTTTATTCTATGTAAAAAACTCAAGATTGTGAGATATTTATCACTTGTCTTGATATGCACAAATAATGCAAATAATCCACCCATGATATTATATTACGAAACTTAAAATTTTGTCAGGTGACTATTGATATAATAAACCTACTACAAGGAAAACAAGTTGTAGCTACAGAGCTATACTCACGGATGTGGGACTTGTGGTCACAGAATTAGGCTCCAACTACAAAACGTCGTGGCCTGTAGACGTAGCTACAAGTCTCGTCGTGAGAGTTCTCAAACGACGAATATGCTACAAGTAACTACAGAGTTTTTTATGACCACAGTTCTTGCATGAATGTCCTCCTTACATATTTGAAGACTTTGACCATGGAATTATACATATGAGAAATTAGTGACTACGAAATTATCGTGGTCACAAGTTTCCGTAGCCACATTCTGTGGCTACAACTTGTTTTTCTTGTAGCGGGCATGTAATCAAGCATAAACTATATTTTAACATCTTCATTGAGCCAAATATGCATATAATTTTACGATTAAATTGCAAATCGAGATTAAATTACTAATACTTAATTTTAAATAAATTAAACGTTAATTGGATTAGCCTTCAAAATATTTATACCACAGTAATGTGTTTGTTTCTAATAATGCCCAAATTGGTTACAATGTAGATTACACGATATGAAATTTTGAGAGACACTATATTTCATCCAATAAAAATGGTATGCCATCAATAATAGGAAACATCATAATTAGTAAGGGAATATAAGATTGGATAACCTAGTAAAAAATAATGGCGATATGTGTGTGTGGTGTGTGTAGATAGATAAATATGGGTGTCAATGATAAGTTCATCTATATCTGTTATATAAAAAGTTGTTGTTATTGTTATTGTTATTATTATTATTATTATTATTATTATTATTATTATTATTATTATTATTATTATTGAGAGTCCTAACAAGCTACTTGGTTCGTTAACAAACACGAAATGTGGAAATTAATCAACCTATACAAGACTCGTTACGAGGCTCATTAAGTTTGAGTTCAAGTCAATATTCTTACACTCGAAGTTTATTGAGTATGATCTCGAGTCTAAGTTTGGTTATCGAGTTTTAAAGTGTCAGGGCTGATTCGACTCAATCAACTCGATAGACTCATAGGCACCCATAACAGCGAGATGGCAAGATAGTACGACAAAAAACCGAATCTTTGTGCATTGTGATTGTTTTAATGATTGCTTACAAGAAAGACGAAAAAAACGATGAGATTCTATAGATCCCAAGGTAACTTTCCAACCCGAAATGATTGCTTATAGGGTCTGTTTGGTTGCCTGGTTACTCCAAGGTAACCCAAGTTACCCTATCTATTAATGGGTTGGAATTCCATCACAAATCAATGTGACACCACATCACATTCCGTATTTCAACCCTCTCCAAGCCTCATAATCATCCAAGTAGCTGCTATTTACAGGAGGTTACCTCAACTCACCCTATCCCAGTAACCAAACATGCCTACAGAGTTTGTTGTGAGACCTCTCCCTCATCACTGGCAGGAGAAGCCCATCATCTCAAAATAGAGGTCTTGTTGTTTGTGGGGTTTGTGAATCTGCATGTTTAAAGAGATTTGTCTATACAATAATGCTATGTAAGAGAGCGTTCGGTTCGGGAATAAGTATGAATAAGGGTGGAGAGTAAGGTGGAATAAGGATACGTAAGTATTATTCTCCGTTCTGTTGGCACATGAAGAATAATGAATAAAGATTATAAGTTAACGGATAAGGAGGAATAAGGAAAGAGAGCAAGGGAAATAAAGGAGTGGATAAGGAGGAATAATGGAAGAGGGGAATGAGGGAAGGGAAATAAGGGATTGGATAAAGAGGAATAAAGTAAGAGGAGAATAAGGGCATATTTTGATTTTTATTCCCCTGTTAAACATGCTCGGAGTTGATGTTATTCTCAATCTTCAATATTGTTCCCCGTGCCAGAGGGAGACCTAGTACAGCTACCACAGCAACTGTGGTCTAGTTAACTGCAAACCTTGTTAATCACATGCTATTCGGGGGAAACAGATTGAACTGAATCAACATACAATTTTTAGATTGATTCGTTTATTTTATCAGACTTAAACTTGGTCTCAGGTTTGTGAACCTAACCTGAATCGAATCTCTATTTAATCGAGTCGAATCTAAGAAAATATTAAACTTGAGAATTTTCTGATGAGATGGAGTGAAAAGAAAAAATGAAAACATATACAATTAGAATAACTATTCATTTAATTTTTTTCTTTATCTAATTCTTCCTTGTCTTTTGAAAAAAATGCATCAATAAGAGTCCATCTTTTTGAAAAAAAAAATAATTGTAGTATATTTTTACATCGTCTGGATGGTGGATAAAGAATAATTTTGGAGATAAAGTATTAGTTGTGTACTTGTTCTATTGATTTGAGATAAGGAAGGATATTGCAACGACGATGTGATCATTTATCTTGGGATAGTTTATATCGAGATACAGTCTAACAAAGTCCACTTATCGCTTGACAAAACACACGTATCCTGAAAAGGCTTATTTATTCCGACAAGGATATGTAAATAGGCAGGTATCGTATTTTTAATAAATCGAACCTGCGTGACACTACAATTTTTAGGTTTACTTCATTTATTTAATCGAGCCTAAACTTATATTCAGGTTTGTACATTTATTTTTAAGTGAAATCTGATTCGAACTTTTAGTAAGTCGAATCTGACCGAATATCGAACTTGAAAATTTCCTGAAAAGTGCTACACACCATGTTGTTTTATATTTCGTTTTTTATTGTTTGATCATCCTTGTACTTCTTCTTACCCGCAACCAAAAGAACCAAACAAATCAATCACAAATTTTGCAAAGAAACAATATATTGCAGCTTGATATTACATCAGAAAGAGGGGGTTTACAAGCAGATCCGTTTTTACTTGTACAGATCAAACAGGGCGAGCCCAACAATCTCCGTATAGATCAATCTCTCATGGCAGGATGTCTCTGGGGATGATGATGTTGCCGATGTTGATGTGCCACGGATCGGCGAGGTGCGCCGCGAGGTTCTCCAGCGGACCTGTCCCCGGGTACGCCGACTGCTGCACGCAGAACCCGACGAAGGCCAGCAGAGCAAGACGACCTGTTTGCAACAAAGAACAGAGGCAGATGAGATCATCACACTTCTTTTGATTTCTGCCGAAACATGGAACTATTATTAATTCAAGATCCAGATGTAGTCTATACGGCATTAAGATGGGCATACCATTCTTGACCTCGGCGACCTTGTAGCGCTGGAGACCGACCGGATCCTTGGAGTACCCCAAGGGGTCGAAGGCGCCGCCGGGGTACTTCTTCTTCTCCGTGTCCTTCTCCATGCTCCTCTGGTGCTCCACGAACGCTATGGCAATGAACTCGATCGCGAGGATTATCGGTAGAGTTCCCCATGGCACCGGGTTCCCCAGGTACGTGGCCTGCCCTCCGGGCAGCGCCGCCCACTCCTGCGCCTTCACCCAGTTTCCATAACCGAGCGCCTCCGGCACGAGGATCCCCGGCTACACATCGATTCCATGATCAATATAGTGTAAAGATTCGATTTCGAGAAGGTGGTAGTTGGGATTTTGGGTGCTTACGACTGCGAGCATCGCCCAGCGGCAGTGGATGAGCTCGGACTCCTTGAAGCGCTCGAGGTTCGCCGGGACCTCGCCGAGACGGAGGGGGTCGAAACCGAAGTCACTGCAGGAGGAAGAGCAAAGAAATGTAAGGGTATGTAAAAAAAGGTCCTCGCAGTTAGTTTAATTACGTATAAGTCCCTGTGGAGAAATATTGTATTAAGATTGATTACCCCGGGGCGGAGCCGTCGAGGTAAGGAGGGCGAGGCTGGCCGGGCATCCAATCGGCGGACATGGAGATGCGGGAGGAGGCATTGGCGGCGGAGGCAGGGAGGGGGAGGGAGGCGGCGAAGGACGACTTGGAGGAGGACAGGAGGCTGGGGTACATCACCGCGCAGCTCCTGAGGGCGTTGGTCGCCGCGGCCGCCATTGCTCTCCTCTTCCTGTGCTCCGGGAGATTGTGTTGGTGAGGAGGGGAGGGGAGGATGTGGGAGTGAGATGTGGCTGACTGGAGGTCTCAAATAGAAGATGGGAGGATCTGCATGTAGACGGCCATTGGTTGAAGGCGATCGCCACTGGATGATGCTATTGGGCCACGTCAGCATAGGGCAATCTGGAGGGCGCTGACGTGGCGGGGAGATATTGGAGTCTGTGCGCATGGCAGTGGGAATCTGAGGCTGAGGGTCTTCGGGTATCGTGAGCCTATCCGGTAAGATGGGATTCGCACGGATTTTCGGGAGGTGGAGTCCGATTTTGATTTCGGTCGAGCTTAGATCGTGTTCTATCAGGTTCAATTGACGTGGAATAGATCTGAATCATGGAAGGTCGTATCGGTGATATATCGCCGATATATCGGTATCGAGAGGTTGGGGGTATCGAATCGTAGTGTATATCTTTTTACAGGGATATAGGCGATATATCGTCGTACCAGTTCATATCGTTCAGAAACGAATGGATTCAGTAAAAAAAATACAAGATATCGACTGATATTGCTGATATTTCGTCGATATCCCTATATATGAATGTTATTATTCATGCAAGCTTGATTCTACTACCTATCTAGCTACACCTGGTATTAGAACAATCCCCGTACCGGTAGGGTATAGTGCTACAGGAGGGTGCATACAATGGTTCTTCAAGTTGGTTTATATTAACAAGTTATTCCATGTTGTAAAACTTGAATGAAATCCATTTCCAATATCTATAAGTCAATTCTTCAAAAAAATATATAAATCACGAATCAACATTAATATCGATATGTTCGAAATTATCGATATATGCAATATAAGCTTTATATATAGATGATCGATATGTGTGATCTAAGAGTATATTTATACGCCCTCCGTACCAGTAGGGTATGGTGCGAAAGGAGGGTGCATACAATGATTTTTCAACTTAGTGTATATTTACAAGTTATTTCATGTTGTAAAACTTGAATGAAATCCATTTCCAATATCTATAAGTCAATTCTTCAAAAAAATCTATAAGTCACGAATCAACATTAATATCGATATGTTCGAAATTATTGATATATGCAATATAAGATTTATAGATTATCTATATGTGTGATCTAAGAGTATATTTATAAGTTATTTAATGATCTAAGAACTTGGATAAACTCCATTTTCAATATATATAGGTCAACAACTAACAGTACAATCGTATCGATATATGCGATAGAAGGTTCATAGATGATCGATATGTGTTATCTAAAAGAGTAAGAGTACATCTTTGTAAATTATGTAGTAATCAAAGTACTTGGATGAACTCCATTTTCAATATATATAGTATGTGAACAACTAACAATATCAGCGATATGTTCGATATGACCGATATGTGTACTATAAGGATCATAGTCCTCATAAATGATCTATATGTATTTTCTAGGTGTATATTTGTATTATTCCATGCTATAAGAACTTGAATAAAATCCATTTCCAATATTTATAAGTCAAGAATCAATACTAATATCGATATGTTCGATATGACCGATATGTGTGATACTGATATGTGCGATATATGGTCTATAAATGGACCGATATGTGTGATATAAGTGTGTATTTATATGTTATTTGTTGTTTTAATATCTTGCATGGCCTTAATTTTTGAAAAAAATGTCAAAAAATTGGTTTTTTTGCGCCATTTTCGATATTTTCACGATATCGTCGATATATCCCGATATATCCATTTCCGGGTGGATCGAAACGATATCGATATCGATACGGACTTCCATGATCTGAATCATCTGATTGGGTATTAAGTAGACGGTCGACCATCATTTGTGAAGAAATGATCAGAAATTGCTCTTATATCACCATTTCGTTCAAAATTTCGATTCTTTATTGAAATCAAAACTTCATCGAAATTTAGCTGAAATTTCGTGAAATCTAGTTTAATGGTGGAACCTTAAGCACATACTTTAACGTGACAGATAATCATAAACTCGCTTGTGGAGATAAAAATATTACTCATTATCATGGGATAATGGGAGTTTATTTCAAGGTATGTTATCCCGTAATAAAGTGATCGCGCTTTTAACTACAGTTGGAGAAATTGCAGCCAGAGGAATGTTACTTTGACTAATTGCAGAATAGTCCAAAACTTTGTAAAAAAAACTCCTAAAAAACTTTCATTGTGGTTAAAAGCCTAGAGGTAGTTTTCACAAAGGCCCTAAATGTCGGTTTCGGTCACCATTTCGGTATCAACCAAAACAGGATTTCGGTGGAATTTCGACTATAATTTCGGTCATTTCGGTCTTTTTTGTATCAGGACCCTCATTTTTCGATCACTTCGATCGATTTTTGATTTCGACTGGATATTGATATTCGACGGAAATTCGACCGAATTTCGTTGAAATTTGAGGCCATGGTTTTCATGGACGGAGCCGCCCCAAGGGGCATCGATGGCCGATAATGATGGTGTAATATTGGGAGGAGGGGGTGGAACACGATGGCGCGACGAAGGAGAAGTTGGCGGAGATTGACATTCTCCTAGGCGTTGTGGGTTCTTCTTGCTAGACCCGTTCGGCACAAGGGTTGCCGGCGGGTTAGGGGGGTTTACCCCGCTTAACCCACATCCTCCTCTCTCACTATGGGCCCCACTTTATTCCTTTTTTAAAAAATTAAAGAGATTAATTTTACATCATCAATCCTATCAAAAAATAATATATTATACCATCATATTATATAAAAATTATAAACTACTCCACTTCTACCCACTTTTCCAAACTTCAATACAATTACATCACAATAACTACTCACTTTTTCAAACTTCAATACAATCATATCACCCAAACCTACTTCTAACCCACCACCAGTTTAACCCTTTATCCAAACACCAAAACACAAAAACGGGTTACCCTCTACCAGTTTAACCCACCTTAATCCACCGACCAAATGCACCCTTAGGAATCGGTGTTTCTTTCTTGGATTCCTTTCTCATCTTCTTATAGATGGAGGAAGAAGGGGAGGAGACACAAATGGGAAGGGGGCAACGGTTGTTGGTGCATCAGGGAGAATGGGTGCCCCTTCATTATTGCCACGTCGTGATGAGCGATGTTAGTGGCCTTGTTTTTTTATTTGTTTGAAATGTTGTCAGCTATTTTGTCGTGTAGCATTTTTTGACAAGAGAAGAGGGATAAAACAAGAGCCCTCTTGGGTTACTTCAAGTGAGCCTGAAAAATAAGAATATGTTAGAGACTTGAATATGAGATCAGAGTTCTTATTTATTGACAAAAAAATTAAGAAAATATGATTACATTAATTAATTATCCTTTTTCTAAATTTATTTCGCAAGAAATTTTATGTAATTTTTAGACGATTTTGAATGTAATGTGCGTAAAAAATATAAAATAAAAATGCATGAAATTGAGAAGAATGCAAGGGATTAAACATGGATTTTTGCTAAAAAGGTAAAAGATTCATCCATATTAAAAAGACATTCTATATTCTACAAGTAATGAAAATTATGATATTTATTTCTACTTGGACTGAAATATCAGTGAATTTAAACTTTGTTTAGATTCCTTATTTTATGTTTCTTTTCCGTATATCTTACATACATTTTTCTTATATCTTGCATACATGTATGCTTCTTATTCTAGATCAGTCTCATCCTTGTCTTCCTCCTCATACTCTTTCTCTTCATGCTGAGAATTTTGTGACATTTAAGGAAAAAGATATATAAGAGAATTTGGAGAAAACAATTTTGAAGAAGCACAGTGTTACATAGTGATGCATCTTCTACGTATCAAAAGTAGCAGATTCATAGAATTCCATGCTCGCATTCTTGTGCAGTATTATCTCATTTGAACATTGATATCAAGGAATACATGGGTCCGTGATATACATAGCAAGCATAATATCACATCTATGGATATTTGTTCTACCCAATTAGAGATAGGGATAAGTAGCCCAGTTCAAACATGCACTACTTATTCTTGATCCAAATAGGGTAAGGTCGAAGGGATGACTAAACTCCATTCGGATACATGATGAGATGGACATGAGAGCATATGTGGTACAATCTCAATGCGGGACATGCATGGTGGAAGGTCATAATAGAAGAAATAGTAGAGATACGAGGGGCATCTAGAATAAGTGTGGTAACCATGATGGAGAGGGCCGTAATGGGAGAAAATGTCCTAATTAAACTAGCACGGGTAATTCTTTATTTTCATTTTTATGAATTCCATTAATTTGTTATAGATTTTCATTCTGACAATTAAAAATTTTGAGAAACATATGGAGAAGGCCTAGCTGATCGATCCATTATATGCCTACAGCGTGAGCACCGTTCGCGGACAATTTGGGCAGGAGATGTAAGTTTGTTGATATAAGCATTCTTTATTTATTAATTTCTAATATGTTGTTAATTGCTCCATTTTACTTCAGGTCATCAGTGGCTTAAGTGTAGAAGAAGAGAGAACACTCTACGGTCACTTTCAACACCTGCCCTCCTTCTGCAAAGCCATGGTCTTGCTGCTCCTGAGAGCAGGTAAGCTCCAAGAAGCCACGTCCCCATCAATCACCTCCAGCACCTACATTGAGTTCGCGCCGACCTTCTAGGTTCCCACGATCCTCATCACCACGGGCATTGAGGCCGTTGTGCATGTGTGTAGGTTCCTCATCAACATCGAGGTGTGGCCGGAACACTGGGGCGAGGTGGTCGGGGGAGGGGGAAGGAGGTGGTCGATGTGAGGGGAGGGGGGTGGGCTGGGGGTGGAGGAGGAAGAGGGAGGGGTGGGCTGAGGCTGGAGGAGGAAGAGGGAGGGGATGGTTGGATATTTTTCTTTTCTTTTTTAACTTGTGGTTAATCGTAATTGTTAGATTGTGAACTAGTTAGATTAAATCAGTAATATGACTGAGTTAATGAACTAAACTAACGGAAGGTTATGGGTGTAAAATAGAGCATTTATTTAAAATCCTAGATATAATTCATGATTATAGAAATCCATTATATGCCTCCAGCGTGAGCACCGTTCGCGGACAATTTGGGCAGGAGATGTAAGTTTGTAGATATAAGCATTCTTTATTTATTAATTTCTAATATGTTGTTAATTGCTCCATTTTACTTCAGGTCATCAGTGGCTTGAGTGTAGAAGAAGAGAGAACACTCTACGGTCACTTTCAACACCTGCCCTCCTTCTGCAAAGCCATGGTCTTGCTGCTCCTGAGAGCAGGTAAGCTCCAAGAAGCCACGTCCCCATCAATCACCTCCAGCACCTACATTGAGTTCGCGCCGACCTTCTAGGTTCCCACGATCCTCATCACCACGGGCATTGAGGCCGTTGTGCATGTGTGTAGGTTCCTCATCAACGTCAAGGTGTGGCCGGAACGCTGGGGCGAGGTGGTCGGGGGAGGGGGAAGGAGGTGGTCGATGTGAGGGGAGGGGGTGGGTTGGGGCTGGAGGAGGAAGAGGGAGGGGGTGGGCTGAGGCTGGAGGAGGAAGAGGGAGGGGATGGTTGGATATTTTTCTTTTCTTTTTTTTAACTTGTGGTTAATCGTAATTGTTAGATTGTGAACTAGTTAGATTAAATCAGTAATATGATTGAGTTATTGAAATAAACTAATGGAAGGTTATGGGTGTAAAATAGAGCATTTATTTAAAATCCTAGATATAATTCATGATTATAGAAATAATAATAAAATAAAGAATATAAAATGCTCAAAACTGCCCAACATGTCCTCAGTAGTCAGACAATGGAGGTCACCCGCGACCTCACGAGCACGTGTCATCATCGCTGGCCAAGTCTTCTCCCTCAGTTTTAAATAGTTCTAATAAATCTTTAGAAGAAGCGATGTGGTGTTATTTGACCACCGTTATTCTATGTTTATACCTATGATTACTACTGCTATGAAGCTCGTGAATCCATCCCTTCCTGCAAGAGCTACTTTTCTCAAAAAATCCATAATAATCAGAGTCATTTACAGTCGTTAATGCCGACGGAAAACTATTTTGCCATTTCAGTTTGCATCTCTTTTTTGGTATATGAATTTATTGAAATAGGATCAGAAAGGTGACGGAAGAAGAAAGAAAGGATAAGTCTAGAGGCTGATCTAAAATATGGCATTGGTTTACGAGGTACGATCGATTCCATTTGTATTCATCCGACGAATTAACGAGTTCTTATTGATTTGAAGATTTATTTATTTATTTCAAATCAGACAATTTCGACCAATTTGATGATGGGATGGTATCGATTAAGAATTCATTGGGATCAATCGAGATGGAACTCTCAAGATCGAATTGAATTGATCCATGCAATTGACTTCAAATGACATACCTGAGTCGATTTGACTGATGAAAATCACATCTATTGGAAAAACAACCTAATCAGGGATTTCAGAAAACTCAAAATAGACGATTGAAGGGGATATGAGTTGCCTGACCGGCTCGCTTAGTCGGTTGATCTATATCCGTACTTGTATTTGAAAATGGATAAGAATATGGTAAGATTAACACATGTTTCTGTATTTGCTCGTTTGCACATCTTATCATAGGTCATCAACTTACCTTTGAATTGCTTATCTAGACCATTTTGGTATAAATATATGTAATATCGAATGTTATTTTGACATGAAAATAACCCCCAGGATGGCTGTTAGGCTACCTTGGGGTAAAATATCTATCCAGGATGTACTCCTGTTTGGTTCTGAGTTACCTCCAGTTTTACCCTTGCATTTCTGGATTGTAATTAGCGGTACGGATTTCACATTTTCTTTGTTATAATATTTTTTAATCATATTTAAATAAAAAAATTAACATAAAAAATATATTATTATAGATATAAAAACAATCAATATAACACATAAGCGATCTCACATCACATTTACAATTTTAACCCTCGTAACCATTTAAATAAAAACTAGTCACAAAAGGGTCATCCATTTGGCTTACCCTCTGGCAGGAGGTTACTCCAGTCCAACGCAAAACGGTTACCAATCACATGAGGATTCTTACAAGTAAGAAATGTAGGGTATGATATTGGGCATTTTATAGGGAATTGGAACTCAAGGGGGATGGATAAAACTATGGGATGAGAACAAGGTAAATAGATTGTCCACCTTGTTGTCAATATGGAGGGGTGGGTAAATTTTGATTAAGTCTTAAATGAGAGGAAAGAAAAGTTGTTTGGTAAATTTAACTGAAACCCATTAAACGAATTATTCTTAAACTACAGTAAGCCCTCCTCCATGTTAAGCTGTTTTTTCTACTTCGCATTCTGTCATCCATTCTCTCTATATATATCTCAAACACGGCTTAAGTATCTACTTATATTGGAAATTTTTTTAAAACTCTTCCAATTATTGGATTTTATGTACGATCACTGATTCAAGAGTAAATTACAAAAAAGTTACTGAAACTATGGACCTAATTTCAATGTTGTATCTGAACTTGAAAAAGTAACAATGTGATACTCGAATTTTCAAATTTGTCTCAATGTGGTCCATGACTATTGAAATTTAAGGTTAAAATGACTAAATAATTAACTAAATTTCTACGAAGGACCACACTGAGACAAATTTGAACGTTCGGATACTACATTGTTACTTTTTGAAGTTCAGGTATGACATTTAAATCAGAAGTATAGTTCAGAGATTATTTTGTAATTTTCATAACTTGTAAAATGATTCATACACTGTTACATGACATTATTTAACTTTTAATTTAGAAAAAAAGCATATTCTTTATGGGGCCTTGTAGAATCAAATTTTCAGTAAAACACAAAAAAATAAGCCTTATATAATCAATTTTTTGATGAAACAACTCATGAAAAATGGTCCCTTGTGGAATCGATTTTTTTTATTAAAATAACTTGCCAAAAAATAGATCTTTACATAGTCTAATTTTGGGTGAAAAACTCAATGCTAAAGCTTAAAATTTAATGGAATTATATAAGGGCACATTGTTCATCGGATTTGTTTTATAAGGGCCCATTTTTTTCTTTAGTCCAGAGCCCATGAAATGCCAGGGACGACTTGATAATAGGTGATCTAAATACCTTAGGAAATTTTAGAAAACACTAGGAAAAAATTTTTTTAAAAAAAAGGACGGGAATGGTCAACTCTTATCCTCTCTAGTAACATATACATTTTACCCTTCTTTTTCATAGTTGGTGTGAAACATGCCAATGCAATGTACAAAGATGTTCTTTTTTGCATATATAGTCGCCACTTAGTTGGCATTTACACATGTACTCTATGTTTCGTTTGAGAACTTGTGCAAATACATAACAACCCAAGCAAACTTCATGTTCACCCTAAACCCATGTAAACTTATTGATTCTTAAGCAGGGCCGGCCCTGAGGGTGGTTTTGAGGTGCATAGGCCTAGGGCCCATTAACTTTAGGGGCCCATTTTAAGGCTCATACTTTACCCATTTTACTACTCTTAAATTTCCAATAATGAAATGATGGTTCCCCTTCCATATTATCTCAACCATTACAACATTTCCTATTCCGGTCATTCCCAAGTTATATCATCAAATACTCTCTCTATCTCTCACGAGTCATCAAACCTCTAATTCCAAACGGACCAAGTCAAGCTCCGAGTCCACAATCCATCCTACCATTGCAATTGTCATCTGGCGATCGGATTCCAAACCGGCAAACCCCACTCTCTCTCACGAATCATAGGTTGTATGTGAGCCTTCCGCCTTTGACATTTGCAGACTTGCAGTGCAGTGCAACCTCGTGGCCCTCGTCAAGTTGCCGAGACTCGGACAACAACCGTACAATCCCTATCAAGTTGTTTTCACATTTGCTTTATCGATCTACCCAAGGTTGCCCTTGACATGGACATAAACCTATGCCATCCACATCCAAACCACATCTTTCTTAAATTGGTAGTCCTTGTGAAACAACGATAAATATGCAAAACAATATTTCAGATGCGAGGGAAGACGTCGATAGCTCACATAAGCACTGGCATGATATTGTAAACATCCTCAGAAAATATTGTAAACACATCATTCCATGCACTCTCCTGATTTTCATTACACGAGGTGGATCCAAGCACCATTACTGTTAATGGAAGCCCTTTGATTTTCTTTTACAAGCTCTTTGCTAATTCCTTGCAATCTGTTGGTACTATGACAACCACTTGATGTAGAAGGCCCTCTATGGAAAGGCACGCGACTGAAAGATCTGCAAGCACTCCTTATCAGAAAGAATACTGAATGGATATGATTTCACGAAGGTAGGTGTAAGTTCTCTCCTAACGTCCTCTCGGGATGTGATGATGACCTTGCTTCCATCACTCCCATATGTAAGAGGATCCCACAATTCCTTCCATCTTTACAATTTTCCACTCCATCAATCATCCAACACGATAAAAAACCTTTTGCTCTCCAATTCAGAACGGATCTTAGTCATGCCCATTATAGTTCCACCAAGGATTTGATTTGTAGTTCATATTTTATTTTTTGATGCTCGGTGGCCATAAACATCCACATGTCTTTGTAAAATTTTAAGCACTTTTTTTTATAAAAAGTTTATTAATTTTATAAAATTGCATTATACTTTTTTTTATAGGGGCTTACATTTTTTCTTTTTCCCAGGGCCCACAAAATGTCAGGGACGGCCCTGTTCTTAAGCCACAATTCATGTGGGTTAACATCCATCCATTTTTTTACCTTTGATTACATGAAGTCCTTAAAAAAATCCCATCTTTTCTGTTAAAAATATATCAAAATATCATGGCATGCCTTCCTTCCTCACCCCCTCCCTAGCACCCATCTTTGTTGCCAACGTCGTGCCACCTTCCCTCTCCTATACCATTACACCACCTCCTCTCCCTCGTGCTGCCATCTAGTCATCGCCGCCACCGTCAAGATTTCCTCAAATGCTACCCCCTCATTTTCGAAGTCGACCGCTTGTTACACTTGCCCATCCCACCCCCATCCTCATCAACTTTAAGTAGCATTCTTGAGCAACGGTATTCTAAATGACGCTCTCTAGGAGACCACTGAACTTGGCTGTTGAAGGTGCTTGATCTCCCTCACATGCTAATACCGCGTCAAGCCCCATCTATTTCCAACATTACGACGACTGAGTAAGCAACCTCACAACACCTCTCCCCGAACAAACCTTGAACTCAATGTCATACTCCCCTCTCCTGCTCGTCGATATTTTCTCTAATCCTCGCTACATGAAGATCATCGGAATCAACAGTCTCCCTGACGATGTGCCCTCGACTTGACTCTAGCATTGGCCAAGTCTGGCCGACTTGTGGACCCCCATCTGCAGCACCACTGCTATCATCATACATACTTCGGTGTTCCCTCCACTTGCAAATACAGAGATGAGTTCAGTGTTGTCCTATCCTTATCCGTTATCAAATACTAACCAACTGACTCATTCCCATTCAATCATTAATTGTTTTGAGTTTTCTAAAATCCCTGATTAAGTGGTTTATCAATAGACTCATGCTTTTGATCAGTCAACTTGTTTGCATTCCAATCGACTAACGTATCTCATCCGTCCACCAATACTTCGGTTTCAAAATCCTCCAAGTCTATTTCATGGATCAACTCGATTCAACCTTGAGAGTTCAATCTCAATCGATCCCTAAAGAATTTTCTGAATCAATTGATTGATTCGACCTTGAGAGTAAAATTGGTCGATTGTTTGATTTGAAAGAAAGAAATAAATCTCCAAATCAGTAGGAGCATTAATCCATCGGATGAATACATACAAATGGAATCCGCCGTAAAACAAATGCCATCTTTTAGATAAGCCCCTAGATTTCTCATTTTTTTTCTTCTTCCCCCACCTTTCTAATTCTTTTTCAATAAATTCTTGTTCCAAAAAAAAAGATGCAAACTGAAATGGCATAGATTTCTGTCTGCATTAACGACGTAATCAACACAGATTATTGTGTAAGTTTTTAGAAAAGCAGCTCTTGCACGAGGAGATGGAGTCACGAGCTTCATACTAGTAGTGATTACAGGAAATAAGTGGAATACAATGATGCCACATCGCTTCTTTAAAAATTTATTTAGCCTATATAAAATATCTTAGAGGAACATTACTCAGCTATGATGACACGTGCTCATGAGGTCTTGGGCGGCCTCCAGCGTCCGATTGTTGAGGACATGATGGGCACTTCAGAGCTATGATTGTTTTCTCTCCGAGTTTTTTTTATTTTGCATGGATTAATTGTTGAAATTTTGGTTGATAAAATTGACTTGTATTAGCCGTTTATTTCTTGCATTCGGTATTATAGTTCATATTCATGTACAAATCCTTTTAAACTTTTGAAAAGAATTTCACAGTAGTTTTATGGAAGGTAACGGGAATACATATGTGAGGAAGAAGGATGATCATTTATGTCTATTATATCTAAAGCCAGTTCGTTCTTCAACTTGTCCCGCCATCAGAACCTCCTAATGGTCTAATGGTAAAAGCAGTGTCCCCCACTAAAAAAATCAGGATTTGAATTCCCCTCCAACTTTACCCTCCGCTAGTATGGAAAAAAACTTGTCCAGCCATCATTTCTGGCCAATTCTTGTTAATCGAGCTCAACGAAATGATATTATCATCCGACGGAACTGGATAGATTCGCCATTTAGCATCTAACTTGTTAGGTTCAAAAAACTCTCAATCCATTCAATCGAATGCAGTAGCTTTCTAAATTAGGTGACGCATATGTTCGATTTGAAGTAAATAGATCAAACATCGACATCGTCACGAGTTTTTTTGTATGCCATAGTCCCACATTTGTACGAGGTTACCTAAAATTGAATGTTCTGTGCTCACGATATTTGTATCTTTGATGTCCAACAAGATTTTGCCCTTGGGACGAAATGTACGGGCTTCTTATACGTTGATACATTCAAATTTAATTTAAGGCTAGATTCCCAACTTTTTATATTTAAATTATGGGATTAAGAGTTACTCATTAGATCTTGAATTTAAGTTCAGATTAATACCAATTCTCAAAATTTACGCATGTTGAAATACTAAAAAAAACAAAATTGATAGCAACATTCATTGACAAAGTAACATGATTTCTTTTACAATGGAAAACTTGTGAGGAAAGCCGGTGAGTTCTTACAATCATGTGCACCAGAAATTTGAAGATTGTTTCCTACTAAGTAAATAGTCTTACAGCTCTACATAAGAGTGTTTAAATTATAAAAAATACTGACAAAACCAATTTCTCACCTTTTGAAAAAAAACATTTACATTTATGAATGCATGATTATATTTTCTAACTACAACCTAAAGATATCAACATTATAATAATTCAACTTACTCTATAATCTCATGTACTCTCGTCCATAAAAAGGCTGGAAGCAAGCCACAAACTCTTCTTCAATAACTCTAGAATTGAATAAATGTGGTCTAGGTCGACGTGATTCGGCAATATAAGAAATTTGCTAATTGATTTGACTTAGAACAATATTATATTACAATAGTTTATTTAATGGGATATTTACACCCATAACCCTGAGTAATATCGTAATTACCCCGGAAACCCTCTATAATAACGAATTACACCCAGAACCCTGAATAATGCTTAACCTTTACATGGCATAACCCTATGTCAAGTTCCGTCTTGATTATCCGTTAACTTTGACGGAAAAAGTTTTATGTTGACCATTTTACCCTTCGAAACACACCATATTTATAACATGATGCCATGCTTTAGATCAAACAAAATCATATCTCCCTCCATTAGGAAATCTGGCCGCTCTCTCCCCGGCAACTTGTCCCGCTCCGCCGCGCGCCTCCGCTCCGAGCTCGCGAGCTCCAGCACCCCCTCCCTGTGCTGATGAGCTCCATCTACCAGCCCCGCCCCCCAGCTCGTGAGCTCCATCTCCGGCCCCGGACCCCATCTAACGAGCTCCAGGCATCCTCTGCAAGGCCCCCCGCTACCCAACCTCCCTTGACCGGCAACAGAGAGGCAAGCCCGACCCTCCCTCCTGGGCAGGCGAGCTCCCCCCCCCCCCCCCCCCCCCCCCCCCCCGGCCTCCTCTGCAAGACCCACCCCCACCTCCCCAGGTCCCTGCCCTCCATCCGCGCGCCCCCGCCCCCAACGACCCCCTCCCCCCCGGGCAGCCCATCCACACCCCTGCCCGCATCACCCGCGCGCCGCCCTCGGGTCCCCTTCTAGTTCGGAGCCCACCCCACGCCACGCCCGTAAAACCCAAGCCCCCCGCTGCTATCTCCGCCTGCACCTGCACTCCCTCCCCCACCCAGTTCGGAGCTCGGAATGCCCACCCGGCCTGCCAGACCTCAGTTCGGAGCCCGCAACCTCCCCCACGAGAGGTCGGAGCCCGTAAGCCCTCTCTTCTCGTCACCCACCTTTTCCTCTCCTTTCTTTATTTTTCTTTCTTTTTTATTTTTGTTTAATCCCAACCGTGAGATTGCATATCGGTTAGATTAACTCAACCATCTAGTTGAGTTAGTGAACCAAAGTAACGGAAGGTCGTGCATGTAAAACAGAGCAATTATTCAGGGTTTTCGGTGTAATTCGTTATTATAGAGGGTTTCTGGGGTAATTACGATATTACTCAGGGTTATGGATGTAAATATCCCATATTTAATTGCATGACAAAAGCTTAATGATCCTGGTGTAGAGTAAAAACGAGGCCACTGCCAGGATTTTATTTGGTTGTTTATCTTGATTTACAATTGACCACCGTAAACTTCTTACACAAAACATAAATAGATATCTGGTGTCTATATTTGCATTCATAGTGAATTTAATGGAAAGTGAACTAGCAGTAATTCATTTCATCAAATTTCTGTTTCCTCCACAAGATTAGAAATCTAAGGAACGGATCTTTAAAAAAGATGGTTGAAAAAACAACACATCTATAATCACTTGTACTATCCATTTTAATTTGCCACCCGATCACTGTAATATCTTGGGTTTAGGTCCCCGATCTGTTATCGAGGAAAACTGATTCTAACAACTTGTTGGGTTCGGGCTCAATTGGACCTGTTGACAACCACCCAAAATGCTAAAGCCCAAGTTATCAAGTAGTAATCCCCACCACTTATAAATCACCCCCACACTTCGTGAATTTTAGGTATAACACTATATTTTGAGGGTATAGGTGTTACAATCACCATCTCAATTCATTACATAAGACTAAAATACCCCAAAAATCACCACTCCAAGACAGGTCCCCCTCTATATATTGCCAATGCAAGAATTTCAGAATAAGAGTCACCATGATTTCAAGCCAGAAAAACAATCACATGTTCTTCTTATTTGATACAATATTAAATTGAGATGCAGACATAAGAAGCACGAAAAGCTAGTCTATAACAGTAAGAGACATAGATGGTAGCAAGAGAGGGTGTGACTGTACCATGAATCTTCGGTACAAGGATAAGGGAGAATGGAATAAGGAGAATAAACCCCATTTTCCTCCCAACACGGTTCCCCGTGGTACGACTATTCTCCATTATTTCATCTTATTTCACTCTTATTCCTATCTTTATCTCACCTTACCTACCTTTATTTCACCTTATTCTCCTTATTCCTATCCTCCAGCCGAACAAAGAATAGACCCTTATTCTCCTTATTCCCAATCCTTATTCCTGCTTATTCCCGAACCA